>CM042318.1:4005471-4177971 GCA_023566125.1 Zingel zingel
GTACCTAGGTAAGGACTACTAGCCAGTCAGAAGCAGAGTATGAGGGTGTGCCCTGACAGTACCTAGGTAAGGACTACTAGCCAGTCAGAAGCAGAGTATGAGGGCGTGCCATGCTAGCAGCTAGGCGAGCATTATAACGTGTGTTCCAAAGTGACCACGTTTGTCTCTGAAGTAAAGGCTGGACTACAATAGAGCTGTTTGGAGCAGTCTGTGAACAGTGTTTTCTGTTGGAGATGGTAAGTCCCTTTGGGGTGGACTTTGGGCTTTTTCACTTTGTAAACCTATAACGTGCACAAAAAGATATACAACACAATAGAGGAAAGGGGAAAAGCCAAAAAGCATAATATGAGCACTTTAATGTGGGGAAGAATGCATAATCAGCCCCCAATTTCTCTGGAAACGGGAAATAGGTTGAATGGTTATGCCAGGGAATGCCGTTTCCCAGGATTTAACCCTAATGTACACATACTAAAATCATGAGAGAGTGTGATGTTTTTCTCATTTAAGCACTGGTAAACACAACCACTGTCAACTTAACTCTCCAAATAAAGATCGCTGGCATCTTATAAAGGCAACCCCCTTCATTTGTTTTAACTACGCCACCGGCTTCACACACTGCTGAGCCACACAGCGCAGTAAAGTTTTCTATTTTCACCCTCTATCACACAGCTACGATGTGGTTTTTGCCTCGGGTCCCAAAGAGCTGCTCAAGAAGTTCCAGCAGGCCAGACACAAGGTGGTGTTCTCCTCTGAGAGCCTGATCTGGCCCAACAGACACCTGGAGGACAAATACCCCCACGTCATCGTTGGCAACAGGTTTCTAGGCTCAGGAGGTACATGTACTGGATGTCTAATCACATTCTCTGCACTACATACTCCATATGTATACTATCGTTCAACGTATTTTTGTGTAAATAAACAATAGAGTGTCTCTTTTCGCGCTAAGCTGTAATTTTCAACGTCACTTCCTGAGAGCCTCCTTGCCGTTGGAGACGCGTAACCATGGTAATCCCTGCCAACCTCAACGTTAGTGGCATCATCAGATAATGCTTAAATTACTGAAAAAGGTTAGCAACTAGACCAACAGTCGTTTAAATATGATGAAATGTAAATTAGAGCGTCATTGACGTTACAGAGCTGCTTTGGTTTCTGTCCGTTTGTCTCTTATGAACGTTCTGCATTGCATTGTGGGATACTTATGCCGGTATAGTGTCCAGTGTTTGCATACTGTAATAGTTCACCGGAAATAGTATGCAATTCACGTACTATTGGTTTCTAAAAATACTGATTCTAAAAAATCTCACACATTTTTAGCCTACTAAATAGCATGTTAGTGTGGAATTTCGGACACAACCTATAGACCTCAACAGTCCCGCCCCTCCTCCGAGAGAGCTTAGTTTCCGTAAGTTAGTTCCCCATTCATTTCTCCAATCGACGTCTCGAAAAATCTGTATATAAAGAGTTTTAGACCATGCCTTAGGCTAATCAGCTACGACGTGACTCATAAGCATACAACATATCATTACGGACACACTACATTCAATACCGTGACCCGATTGGACACTCTTGTTCTTGTCCTTGAAAAAAGCCATCATGGCAGCCAAGGAGATCATGATTGTAGTGATAAGTCTCCCGTGCAGAAACGCAACACAGGTTTTTTTGTCCTTCTTTTTATTAAAGCTCGTGCAGTAGACGGTAACGTTACAGTAGCCTACACAGTACAGCAGCGCAGACGCTAACGGACTTTCGCGGGGTTTAACCAAACAATTACACGAGTTCCACCAATCAGAGGCATCACTGTGGGATTGTGGGTGATGAAGTACTTATCCAAGACATCGCGAATAAAAGATATTTATCTCAAAACAAGGTTGGTGCCCCATGAACTTTTGGCGTCTATGTGAACATATACAATCGCTGAGTCATGTTGTAGCTGGTTTTAAGTCTACCGTCGACGGTTATGATTTTATGGCTTTTGTATATCCAATTGTCAATGGAGAAATTGTATTGTATTCTTACTTCTGGAATCGGCTGTGGGCGGGACCGTTGAGGTCTATATGCCTATGTTTTGGGCATCTCTCCAGCAGATATTTTACATCTTGCTCACAAAGACTACAGATGATATAAAATCTCACAAGTGACTTTACATGATGACTTTACACCATCGTCACACAAGTACTCTTTGTAATACCGCCATGAATATCTCTGAACACTTTTATTTTCACAAGCCGCTGGTGTGACTGTAGACTTTACGTCTAGGAAGCAGTATGGCTGTTTCTTTTTATAGCAAAGAAACAGCAGGTCTTCAGTCGGCACTCTGCTCTGGGCTGAAGCAATAAAAACTGAACCTGGCAGTAGTCATTAGTAGAGGCAATTAGGAACAGTAGACTTCACTTTCCCATAAGGTGGATTGCATCACTACTGGGCCATGTTCAGCCCTGACAAAACGTAGCAACGCATTTTTTTAAACTGAAACGGGGGTGCGTTGAACTAGAGCTGTAATCGGGCCTTAAAAGTTCGCCCCGACAAGGCCCGAGCCCGACAGAATTCGGCACAAACCGGACAAGTACATTTTGATTGACAGCTTTTTATAAACCCAAACCCGTTTAAAGCCTGACATTATTCAACTGTGCGCATGCACACACAGCTCTTTTGCCTTTTGTCAAGAATTAGTCATTTATAAATTATTTAACATAATTTATTCATGACTAACGGAGGCTATAGGCCACTTGGAAGTTGGAACAAAGAAATAAAAGAAGTCCTCCAGAGGCCAGCCTCCGTTTCACCTCCTCAGGATCCATTTTCGCGCTAATCGAAAAGCATCACCTGACCGCAAGCCTGGCCGAGCCCGGCCCGAGCCCGGCCCGAGCCCGTGTAAAAGTATAGAAATCAAGACCGAACCCGACAAAGAATCAAAGAGCTTCAGCTCTACGTTGACCACCCTGTTGTGTGCGTTAGCGATTTGCCGATTTTAGTACCACGATTTTACAAACACGTCTCTGCTGATTGGGTAACACCTGTGTGACACATCCATCAATCGAGAGATAACATAACTCAAAGCCAGTTGCACACCGTTTCACTCCGTTCAGAGGAAACATGTCGTTCAACCAGGAAACCGTAGCAAACGGGTGCACACCGTTATGAGATTGAACATGCCCCAGTTCTGAGGTCTTTACACTGGCCTCCTGTCTCTCAAAGAATTGTTTTCAACATACTTCTGTTGGTTGATAAAGCCCGGAACGGTTTATTTTTTAATCTGCCGCTACATTATGAGCCATAACTAAACAGGGAGAAGCAGCGTTCAGATTTTATGCTCCACATATCTGGAACAAACACCCAAAAAACTGCAGGTCTGCTGCAACTCTCAGTTCTGTTAAAGCAAGGCTGAAGACTTTTCTGTTTGATGCTGTCTTTATTGCTAATTTCTGACACTGCACTGTAGGGCCGGGCAATATGTCGATATTATATCGATATCGTGATATGAGACTAGATATCGTCTTAGATTTTGGATATTATAATATGACATAAGTGTTGTCTTTTCCTGGTTTTAAAGGCTGCATTACAGTAAAGTGATGTTATTTTCTGAACTTACCAGACTGTTCTAGCTGTTCTGTTATTTGCCTTTTCCCCACTTAGACATTACATCCACATTACTGATGATTATTGATCTAAAATCTAAGTGTGAAGATATTTTGTTAAAGCACCAATTGTCAACCCTAGAATATCGCCGCAATATCGATATTGAGGTATTTGGTCAAGAATATCATGATATCTGATTTTCTCCATATCGCCCAGCTCTACTGCACTGTTACTTCTATTATTGTATTTCATATCCGTCTTATTCATTTCTTTCTGTTTTGTTAATTTTAAATGTTTAATGTAAAGACCTTTGAATTGCCTTGTTGATGAAGTGTGCAATACTAATAAAGCTGCCTGGCCTTGATGTGTGTGAACGTAGACACAAAATGAACTTCTACCACATTTTCTCACTTCCTGTCTGTTCCCTCTGGGCTGGTTTCTGTCCTCCTAGGTTTCATTGGCTACCTTCCCAACATCAAAGAAATGGTTGCTGACTGGACAGGAAAAGATAATGACAGTGACCAGCTGTTCTTCACCAAGATTTACATTGATCCAGTTAAAAGGGTAAGATTTTTTAACATTAAAAGCCTTCCAGTAGCTAATTGGGCATAATAAACTTGTGTTCCTGGTAGGCTTTTAATTTCAAATATCGGCAGGAAGTGTGAAAGAGAACAGTATTAGTTTATTAGCAGAATAGTGAGTATGACATGACTCTGTTGTTGTACTAATATAATTAGTGCTGATACTGCTAATACTACATTTACCTTGTGAGCTAAGGCTACATCTACACTGCTACATTTTGGTTTAAAAACAAATTGCTTTTATTTTTAAAGATTTATTTTGGCATTTTTAGGCCTTTATTGACAGGACAGCTGAATAAATGAAAGAGAGAGGGGGGGAATGACATGCAGCAAAGGGCCGCAGGTCAGACTCAAACCCGGGCCCGCTGCATCGAGGAGTAAACCTCTATATATGGGTACCCGCTCTACCAACTGAGCTATCCGGGCACCCAAAAAAAAAAATCTAAATATCTTTTGGTACATCCACACTACTCTGATGTTTCCAAGCCTCTAAAATGGATAAATTTGCAAACATTGCTGCCCCCGTTTTGGTTTCAAAATGTCGGGGTTGCTTTGTAGTCTGGACGGACATAAACGGAGACCTTTGGAAACGAGGGTGCACGTCAGTCAGTCTTATCGGTTAGGTAGAGTAATGCCGTTTTTCCACTACATGGTACCTGCTCGACTCTGCTCACCTTCTTTGGTTTTCCGTTATGATAAAAAGTCCCTGGTACCTGCCAACAGGTACTTTTTTTAGTATCACCTCCGGTCGATGTTCCAAGCGAGCTGAGGTGATACCAAAAGGTGACGTGAAAACCTGCAGACTCCTGATTGGTCAGAGATAGGGATGTAACGGTATGAAAATTTAACCTCACGGTTATAGTGTGTACAGTATGTTCAGAAAGCACTGATAGGCCTACCTAAGCTGAAATAGTTTTCAAAAGTGTAACAGCAGGGCTCCAGACTAACTTATTTCACTAGGAGCACATTGGCCCCAACTGAAAATTTTAGGGGCACAACCAGAAAATGTAGAAGCATGCACCGAAATCAACATGCTAACCAAATATTCACATTTCTACTAATTTCCACTGTATTACTAATAAATACATTAATAATAGATGCAGAAAATACAATGTGCTGTTTCAAATTCAGTGTCACTTTTGAAGATGCAACATAGAAGGTTAACTGACAGCACCATCGCTGTCATGAAGAAAAAAAAAAAAAAAAAAAAAAAAATATATATATATATATATATATATATATATATATATATACCAGCTCTAGTCTACAATTACAATGAATTCAACTTAAAATGAAACATGCATTGTTTAGGCACCAATATTGGTACCGATACCTGAAATCCGGTTCCGTTACCCAACGGTACCTTTTTTTGGTACTTTCCCTCTATAATTACAAATGTAATTATGTACTTAGAACATTATGTTATTTTATTAATTAAACCAAACCCATCCCTACAAACTATTAAATTGAATAATTATTCATTTCTTACTCACTGTAACTTTTATTCTTTTATTTGTATATTCTTTTTTAGCCTGTTTTATTTTCATGACCGTTTTTAATTGCTCTTTAATGTTTCATGTAAAGCACTTTGAGTTGCCTTGTTGCTGAAAGCTGCTGTAGAGATGAAGTTGCCTTGTTGCTGAAAGCTGCTGTAGAGATAAAGTTGCCTTGTTGCTGAAAGCTGCTGTAGAGATCAAGTTGCCTTGTTGCTGAAAGCTGCTGTAGAGATCAAGTTGCCTTGTTGCTGAAAGCTGCTGTAGAGATAAAGTTGCCTTGTTGCTGAAAGCTGCTGTAGAGATAAAGTTGCCTTGTTGCTGAAAGCTGCTGTAGAGATGAAGTTGCCTTACAACCTCAGCCTGTCAGTCAGTCCCCAGGGCACAGAACCACTGTTGTGCTGCTTAGGAAGGTAACGTCAACAGCACCGCGACCGCTTTCGGCTCTCCGTTAATATCATATCGCAGCAAACGCTGTCTGCGTGAAGTTTTAAAAAACTGTAACCACACTTGAAACCACTTTATCAGCATTTCCGTGACTCACCGTGACTTCAACAGAACTGCAGAGCCGATGTAGTTTGCACCGTCCGCAGCTATGCGTGTGCGCGAGTGTGTGTGTTTGTGTGTGTTTGTGTGTGTTTGTGTGTGTGTGTGTGTGTGTGTGTGTGTGTGTGTGTGTGTGTGTGTGTGTGTGTGTGTGTGTGTGTGTGTGTGTGCGAGTGTGTGTTTGTGTCAGAGCTCTGCTCTCTGGCAATTTTCAGAGAGGACAGATAAGCTTGAGTTTACGCGCTCCCAGGTACCAAAATTTCGACGTTTAACGTGTAAAATGGGGGCACATTTACTGGTCGCACATGTGCGACTGGATGTAAAATTCAGTCGCACACTCTCAAATTTTGGTCGCAAAATGCAACCATTTGGTCGCAGTCTGGAGCCCTGAACAGTGTTTATTATATTACAAAAATATAGGCAAAACCTTATCAAAAGTGCTACTTCTAACATCAAAGCCCATGCTTCAGACTTAGTCCTCTTATAGCTGTTACACACCAACCAGACGGCCGACCGTCGGCAGTAAAGCCAGTCGGACTGATCAGTCGGGTCCCCGAGGTCCAAAAAGTGCCTCAGATCACACTGAGGCGACGACGACTTGAGCGTACGCTCTGCGCGTGCGCGAAACATAATGTGTCTCCATAGCAGCAGGCGGTGCCGCTCTGTATTGTTTCCCTCTTGTTTCCAAGAAAATGAAAACCGGCAGCTGATTGGACGAACGCGTCACGTGGGTCTTTTTTCTCCGGAAATTCACAGCCAGACTGTCATGGCGGCTCGTTCAGAACACGATCTCATATTGGACTAAAATAGTTCACCGTAACGTGTTCCTGAGAACATGTTAAGAGAGAAATAGGCCGTGCAGTCGCTGAATCTGTCTTCATTTCAGATCAACAAAGGTCAGTTTAAAAGATTTTCGTTTTCGAGGCTCATCCGCTCCCCATTTCTGGGTGAGTCCCGACTGCCCTGTCTCCGACTGAACATGTCGGGTCGGCTCCTCGGACGGACGACGGCCCGGGACACACCGAACAGACTCGAGTCACCGACCTCGCCACACTGTCCGACGGCCGATTATCGGGCTGGTGTGTCAGCGCCCTTAGAGGGCCGATAAATGTCCTGAGCGCTGTCATCTCCTTCCGCCATGATTCCAACTTCAAGAAACGCACGTTGGAGGCTACAGGAGACTCGGATGAAGCTGGGAAGGATTAAACACACGGTTTCCACACCGTGGTAATCCACTGTGATAATAATTCTAATAATAATAATTGTTATCGTCAACATTTTTATTGCGGTTTACCGTACACCGGTAATCGTTACATCCCTAGTCACTTATCACCGCGCCATTACAGACCTTTCAGTAACAGTTCCACCTCGTCGTCAGTCCAAGCTAATTAATCCCTGCTCTTACTTTTCACCATTGTTGTTCTTTCTCCAAAGTATTTTCTGTATTTTAAACTTATACATCCATGATTTTCAACCGCAGAGTAACGTCAGACAACGCACGTTCCCAGTGTGTGTAAATGGTCATGTGATATGTGTTGTCAGACGTGTCAATATGGACGGAGATTAAGTTCTGCTACGGAGATAAAACTTTTGTGTGGTGATTGTTTTTGGTTTTAAAACGCTGCTCGGAAATGAACTCGTAGTGTAGATGGAGCCCAAATGCAAGTTATTTCATGTTTTTTTACCCCAGCCTTTATTATTTGTCTGTGCCGGCCACATACAGAAGGCAGATAAGGTTTGTATGGATACAGCCCATACACTTTCAGAGGAGTTCAAGCCGCTCCCTTCCGGTCGTAGATATAGATACCCCAATGTCAGAACCAACCGAGCAAAAAACTAATTCATTCCTATGGCAATAACTCAATTAAATAAGGTGTAGGGAGGGGTATGACTGGAGGAATAGATGTGACGTAGGATAATGTGCAGTAGTTTTTATTTAATTTATTTATGACAGTGTGCAATATACTCCTTTTACTGTATTCTATGTATTGATGTGTTAGATAAATAGCGCTGTAGATGTCTGGTTCAATGTGTGTGTTGTGGATTTTGTCGATATGCCTGTACTGTACAACAAATTGCCTCTCGGGGACATTCAAGTTTTCTAAGTCTAAGTCATCCACAGATATTATTTGAGACTCACTATTCCAGTACTGGCTTTAATCAACTTCAGTTCAACATAAACAGTAAATCAATGTGTTTTCATGTTTTCAGAAATCCATAAATATCACACTGGACAGCAAATGCAGATTGTTCCAGAACCTTCATGGAGCCCTCGGTGAGTGCTTTGAATTTTGGTTTCTTAGTCCGGCAGCCAGGGACTAAGTCATGAAGCAAAGACACAGTGTCACTATTACTGGCTACCGAGGTCTCTGCTGCCATGTTAAAAAATGTTAACGGTGGACGCCCGTACAGCTCAGTTGGTAGCGCGGGCGCCCACATATAGAGGTTTACCCTTCGATGTAGCGGGCCCAGGTTCAACTCTGACCTGCGGCCGTTCGCTGCATGTCATACCTCTTCTCTCTCCCCTTTCATGTCTTCAGCTTTCCTGTCAACCATAAAGGCCAAAAATGCCCCAAAAAAAATGTTAAGGGCACCTTTCCAATAACACCTTTTTAGAAAGGTTATTATCCGGAAGGCAACTTCTTCTGAGCATGATTCATGCCATCCATGTCTTGCTCAGGACCTCTGGTAGTGCACACTTTATCAGCAATAGCTTTTGCAGAAAAACATTTTGTAAATGGACTGTATTTATGTAGCGCTTTTCTAGTCTTAACGACTACTAAAAGTGCTTTTACATCGTACAGCATCGAACCAACAACCTTCCGAATGGCAGGCGACTGCTCTAGCACCTGAGCCACAGCCACAAGAAGTTTGTAAAAGAAGTAGAGGCCGCGTGCAGAGGGACAACAGAGATTAGCTAATGAGCAGGACACATCTGACTTGATATTGAACTGAAATTTACAATTAATCAAATCACCAAAAGCCAAATGACACACTTTGAATGCAGAACGCAGATTGAAAATACCCATTCTCAAACAGTTGGAAGCACAGGAATATGACAAAGTTGGGACTCAGTGAAGACTGTGTGTGTGTGTGTGTGTGTGTGTGTGTGTGTGTGTTTCCAGACGAGGTGGTACTGAAGTTTGAGGATGGGCGGGTACGAGCCAGAAATGTGCTGTATGATACCCTGCCAGTCGTCATCCATGGGAACGGACCAACCAAGGTACTGATAGGGCTGCTCGATTATAGAAAGAATCATAATCACCGTTCATCTGCATGTACGGCAGAACAGAAAATCAGCAAACTTTCCCTCAAGTTACCAGCTAACGCTAGCGGTAGCTAGCTAGCTTGGTTGGCAGAACACTGAACAAGATATTTTTAGGCGACCAAAATGTTCCAATTAACTTAAATGTTCCAGTTAACTTTGATGAACTGAAAACACAGTGAGAGGGTCAAAGTTTAAGATAAAAACACCCAAAAACAAGTTGAGGTCTATTTTAATGTCCCCAGTGTTAGCATGGTTAGCATTGCTAAGCCTCTGTCCTGACTGACTGGTCCTAAAGCATCCCCTGTTTTATCGCCTGTTTTAAAATAAATGGGAGCATCATTTACTAAATGAACATCATGCTGTGTTGAAGAAGACTTGAAACTAGCGATTGAGACCATCAACTCATTATGAAAATGTTTACTGAGGTAATAAATCAAGAGAGAAGTCGGCTCATTTTCTCAGAGACTTCTATAGAAACAGACTTCTTTTTGGAGCCGGTGGAGTCGCCCCCTGCTGGACGTTACAGAGAACGCAGCTTTAAGGAGCTCCAGCGTCAGCTTCACTTTTCAGGCCTGGAAGCTGCCACTTAGGTGAGATGTCAATAGCGGCCTACTGTTCATTTTTACCCTGGGCCTCCAGGTGGATGAATACAGCCCTTGTGTTCGACAGCATGGAATCTGATTATGGAATCTGCACTTTTAAATTCCATATCTATTTAGTTCATAGTCTCGCATAGCCAGACCTTCCTCCATAGCGCTGCGGTGGAGGGTCTGGCCAGTCCACACAGCATTCCTGGATGGGAGAAAAACGTGCTCTGGTTTATTAGCATTTCTTTAAACCAATCACAATCATCGTGGGCGGCGCTAAACGCCACATGGAGTAACGGTGCCTCTGCAAAATAGTTTCAGGAAGGAACTTGTTTTGGTAGAACATGTGTAACTATGGTTAACACATTTTTATTTTTATTTTTAAAGATCAATCTTTTATTCTTCTTGCCAAGTCAGCCAGTCAAAGTACTTGTTAATGTTACGAGTTTGAAAATCAGTGATTTTCTTCTAGTAAGTACTGGATATTGGACTGAGATGTGATAACCTGCATGAACACATACTATTTGTTTTCCAGCTCCAGATCAACTACCTGGGTAACTACATCCCCAACACATGGACATTTGAGACAGGATGCACAATGTGTCACCAGGACCTCCACCCACTGACAGCTCTTAAGGTCCGTTCACAGGCTTTTTGGTGATTCACAAATTGTCTTTGTGCAAGATTTCTCACAACTACAATCAATATTGAGACTTATTTTAAAGGTCCCATGGCATGAAAATTTCACTTTATGAGGTTTTTTAACATTAATATGAGTTCCCCCAGCCTGCCTATGGTCCCCCAGTGGCTAGAAATGGTGATAGGTGTAAACCGAGCCCTGGGTATCCTGCTCTGTCTTTGAGAAAATTAAAGCTCAGATGGGCCGATCTGGAATCTTCCCTTTATGACGTCATAAGGGGAAATGTTACCTCCCCTTTCTCTGCTTTGCCCGCCCAGAGAATTTGGCCCACCCATGAGAAAGAGAGAGACATCATGGCTTTCAAACGAGCAAAGTGGTAGTTGGTCAAGGCCACACCCACCATCCACCCCCCCCCCCCCCCCCCCACTCTCCTCCTCAATAGCATTTAAAGCTACAGACACAGAAATGGCCCATCCTAAGGAAAGCTCATTATGGGACTGGCTCTAGTGGCTGTAATTCTGCACCAAGGCTGAATTTCAGGAAAGAGACTTCAGATACAGTATTAGGGGACCACTAAGGCCTATATAAAAGAGACTTCAGATACAGTATTAGGGGACCACTAAGGTCTATATAAAAGAGACTTCAGATACAGTATTAGGGGACCACTAAGGTCTATATAAAAGAGACTTCAGATACAGTATTAGGGGACCACTAAGGCCTATATAAAAGAGACTTCAGATACAGTATTAGGGGACCACTAAGGCCTATATAAAAGAGACTTCAGATACAGTATTAGGGGACCACTAAGGCCTATATAAAAGCATCCAAAGAGCACCATGTCATGGGACCTTTAAGTGTTCAGGTGTTTTGTTTTGTCAACGTTTGCCAAAAAGAAGTAATACGCCCTTCCTCCTGGAACTCATATCATGCCTGTTTTGTTTTGTTTTCCCACAGGAGAGTGAATACCCTCTGGTGGTCATTGGCGTCTTCATTCAGCAGCCCACCCCCTTTGTGACGATGTTCTTTGAACGCCTACTAAAGCTCCAGTATCCCAAAAACAGACTCAAACTCTTCATCTACAATCAGGTAACAGGAGAGCATTCTTTCTACTACTATTTAACTTACTTATTTTACTATTTATTTACTTAATTTTTAACGTTATTAATACATTCTGTGTGTATATGTTTATATTTATATTGTTTATATTCTTTTTTATCCTTCTTATATTTGAATGTGTGACATGCACCAACAGCACCATGACAAATTCCTTGTATGTGCAACGTACTTGGCAATAAAGCCCTTCTGATTCTGATTCTGATTCTGATTTAATATATAAACTGGGGCCGCTCGATTATGGGAAAAAAAAAATCACAATTATTTTGATATATATATATATATATATATATATATATATTGAAATCCCGATTGTTTAACACACATTACCCATTGACTTTTGGAAAAGATGTTGTATTTAAACAGTTAAACAAATCAACATCAGTTTTGGGAATTGTGTGTAGAGTTTTGAAAACGTGTGTAAGGAGTTGGAAAAAACTGTAATACCTAAATATATGCTGATAATTAGTAAGCCTCAAAAGGCAAAAAAAAATCTCAACAAGTCCTCCAAACCGTAGGACGATATGGGTCGTTTGTTACTCCCCTCTAATACGACCCACAGTAGCGTTTCATAAAATAGCGCCCCTAGTGATGACGAAAATACAACCTCATATCTAAACCAGAGAACGTAACGGTGACGGCTTTCAACATAAAGGTCGCGATTTTAAACGCGTCTTTAATGTTGTGAAATGGTCGCAGTTTGCTTAAGCCCCTGACACACCAACCCGATAATCGGCCGTCGGACACTCTGGCGAGGTCGGTGACTCGAGTCTGTTCGGTGTGTTCCGTGCCGTCGTCCGTCGGAGGAGCCGTCGGCCTTGATTTTGGCCGACCTGACTTGCTGGGTTGGAGGGCGGGCAGTCGGACTCATACCACCAATCTGATTGGTGGAGAGCTAACCCGGAAATAACGAGCGGGATGAGTGACGAACGCCTCTCAAAATCTGACAAAAATCTTTTAAACTGACCTTTGTCGATCTGAAATGAAGACAGATTCAGCGACTGCACGGCCTATTCCTCTCTTAACATGTTCTCAGGAACACGTTTCGGTGAACTATCTTCGTAAAATAAGAGATTGTATTTCGAACAAGCCGCCATTACTATCGGCTGGAGAAGCCAGTTGCCACGTTCGTTCGTCATTTCCGGTTTTCATTTTTTGTATTACGTCTCGCGCACGCGCAGAACGTACGCTCAAGACGGCGTTGCTTCGGTGTGTTCTGAGGAACTTTTTGGACCTCGGGGAGCCGACTGATCAGCCGACTGATCAGCCGTCGGGTTGGTGTGTCAGGCACGAAAACTACTGCGTTAGATTTATAAAAAGATTGTGGTTTGGGTTCAAATCAGATGCTTCTTCACTTCAGGTTACGCACGCTGAACGTGACGTTAAAGAAAACTCACTGTGTACTTTTATTTTCAAAACGGGACTCGAACCCCACCCTCCTGGGTGAAAAGTCCTGTGTTTGTTTGAAATATGGAAATATGACGCTCTTCTATTTTGTCACCTTACTTCTTGCTTTGCTCCCGTCATAATTGTCACGGCCACTAGAGGGCGACACAACTATAAACGTAAATATAGGTCGTAATTGCTGCTTCAATAAACAACTTCTGGGAGCGTTTTTCGTAGGATGACTGTCTCGAAAATGTGCAATCGTGAACACATGAATTGGTGCTGCACTGGTGCTGCTTTCAGTGTCCGTAGTAACTCAGACTCCTGCTCTGCACTTTCTCTTCTATCTGTTTGTTTCTCCTCTCCCTCCAGGAAGCTCATCATGAGCGTCACATCAGCTCTTTCCTGAAGGAGCATGGAAGCCTTTATCAGGATGTCAAAGTTGTCGGGCCTGAAGAGGAGATGGACGAAGCTGCCTCCTGCAACATGGGCTTGTGAGTTTCAAGTTAAAAATATAATTTTATTTTTTAACAACATACAAAACCTACAATTCGCAACATAAACACGACCTCCCTTCGTCATCACCACCCACCCAGACAAAAAATCTAAAAAAAAGATGAAACAGCATCTGCAATATTCACGACCATTCAACAAAATAGTAACAAAACAAACCATAAACCAGATAAACATATGTATAAATGACAACACCATCAGCCCATACCCTAACGGCAGCAGCCAGTAGCTCTCATTTGTGTCTTTGTCACTGGAGTGTGTACGTGCGTGTCTCAGAGGAAATGTAACCACACGTGGAGTATGTGCCGGCATTTCTCTTTAATTTCACACAACATACTAGCCTGACAAGCCCGACCCACATCCAGATGTTGGGTCTGGGAACTCAACATTGGCTGGGCTCAATCCGAGGGGCGGGATAAACGGTTGTCTTTCAAATTCCCTCTGCACACAATAGGATAGCACTACAACCAACCAGAGCAACGAAGAAGGTAGCGAAGCTAGTTGATAGATTAAACTTTTGCCGTATCCGGTCGGCAAAACTCCGAACACATCTTCCTTTTTTTAAGAATGACTTCAGTGCCTTTCTTTTTTCTGTTCTCAAAGAAAAGCTGAACTCCAAGTCTTCCAGAAGACCGCTGTTTGCCAGCAGCAGCCATAAGCCCGCCCACCGACTCTATACCCTATACACAATGTGATTGGCCTGACTAGAGTTTGGTTTTTCTTTTCTAGGCTAACAACATACATGTCTTTCCTTCCTTTCAGTGACATGTGCCGGAAGGACAAGGACTGTGACTATTTCTTCCTCCTGGACATTCAAGTGGTCTTAAAGAATGAGAACACACTTAAAATTCTCATTGAACAAAACCTGCAAGTATATTTATCATTATTAGATTAGTAACAATAATCCTGTGATGTCTTGGGACTGCTGTAAACACACAACCACACATAGTAAATCTCTATTTATTTGCATGAGTTACATTTTTACTAAGTGTATTTGGCCCGATGAAGAAATATATTAACACTCCTTTTAATTGTTGATTAGGCCTATTGTGGCACCGATGATAACTCGAGTTGGTCGACTGTGGAGCAACTTCTGGGGAGCCCTGAGTGCAGAAGGCTACTACGCCCGGTCGGAGGACTACGTGGACATAGTTCAAGGACGCAGAGTGTAAGTTTGTTTAAACGTTGTGAAGACTTATTAGTGATTATCAAATAACGACAAGTAAATAGTTATATCTGACCTAGTCTCGCTTTGCCAGACCTTCCTCCACAGCACTGCGGAGGAAGGTCTGGCTAGTCCACACAGCATTCTGGGATGGGAGAAAAACGTGCTCTGGTTAATTGGCATTTCTTTAAACCAATCACAATCGGCATGAGCGGGAAGGAACTTGTTTTGGTGGAACATGTGTACGTTCAAAGGTTGTTTTAGTCGTGCAACAGAAAACTCAGATTGGACAGATAGTCTAGCTAGCTGTCTGGATTTACCCTGCAGAGATCTGAGGAGCAGTTAACCATAGTCCTCATAAATCCACCGGAGGTTAGAACACCAACACAAAGACAGAGGAAGGTAACGGACATCCGGCCTAAAAGAGTGACATCCAGCAGAATTTCAGGCGGCACCGGAGCAATCCCGGAAGTGGAACATCGTGGATATAGAGTGTATATATATATATATATATATATATATATATATATATATATATATACTGTTTCTGACCTTTATTTACAATACTCAATCTTGCAGCAAACTTTGCAAAACATTGTAGTTGTTTCATCGACATACTTTATCGCCACACAAGAAAACTCCTTCCAGGACGCTTGAAAACTCTCTCATTGGCTTTAGCTCGTACGCAGCCATCTTCTTATGCTTTCTCTAACAGGACAGCCGCCAGTCCCGCGTCACTAACGCCAACTCAACTCTTGATTGGCCAACAGCACTTTAAGGCGCTGACACACCAACCCAATTATCGGCCGTCGGACGTCGTCGGACAGTCTGGCGAGGTCGGTGACTCGAGTCTGTTCTGTGTGTTCTGTGCCGTTGTCATACGGAGGACCAGTCGGCGTTCACTTTGGCCGATTTGACTTGTTGAATCGGCCAGTGGGCAGTCGGACTCAATGATCAATCTGATTGGTGGAGTGCCAGCCCTTGACTAGCGAATCAGTGCACGAAAAACCGGAGAGCCCGAGAGCTGACAACGCCAGTATCTTCTTATTACTAGCCATCGTATTTCTTCCGTTCAGAGAGTAACGACAACAACGATCCTTCTTGACTACTATCACCACTCTCTGATGAAAACAATGACTGACGACAGCGTGCTCTGTGTTTACGAGGTCTAGAGAGATGTTCCGTCATTTCCGGTTTTCATTTTTTGGGTGACAGTACAGATTAACGCCGCCTGCTGTTATGGAGACGTATTACGTCTTGCGCACGCGCAGAACGTACGCTCAAGTCGGAGTCTCTTCGGTGTGTTCTGAGGCACTTTTTTGACCAACTCGGGGAGACGGGAGCCGACTGATCAGTCCGACTGCCTTTTCTGCCGACCGTCGGCCGTGGGGTTGGTGTGTAATGAAATAATTCAACAAGAATTCTCAAACGTGGGCAACGGGAGGGGGGCAAGAGAACGATAACGTAACGTAACGTTTTATGTATTAGCCTGGCGTGGCGCTTTACTTCCCTCAGGCCATCGAGCAACCCTTATTGTTGAACCCTGCTAGTGTTGGCATGTAAGTTGTCTAAGTCGGTCTTGTTTTTTTAGGGGTGTATGGAATGTCCCGTACGTGTCCAGCGTGTACCTGGTGAAGGCCAGCCTGCTTCGATCGGAGCTCGCAGACTACGAGCTGTTTAACTCAAACACCTTAGACCCCGACATGGCTTTCTGCCACAACATCCGCAACAAGGTCAGTAAGAGGAAAAAAAGAACGATTCCACTTTGACTTCCATTAGTATTGGAACTAAGGCTGTCGATCGATTTCAAATATTTAATCACGATTACGCACATGATTGTCCTTTGTAAACTCACGATTATTCGCTCATTTTTTATCTGTTCTAAATGTACTTTAAAAGAGATTTTTCAAGTTTTTAAAGCTCAAGTGGAATATGAGACTCAGCTTACTGTGGAGGTAACTGAGTTCACATCGACACTACATGCAGATAACTTTAGTCTCGTGGAGAGAAACATCTGGAAGGTCTAAGATCTAATAAAGAAAAACCAAAACGGTTTAAAACTGTGAATGTAAAATTGTCCATGAAAGTATTTGAACTGTTGTGACTCTTTTTCTCAGGGAATCTTCATGTACGTAACCAATATGCACACTTTCGGCCGCATCCTGTCAACAGACAACTATCAGACGAGCCATCTTCATAATGATCTGTGGCAGATCTTTGAAAACCCAGTGGTGAGATTCTGACTGAATGCCTGAAAATATCACCTGTGTATATATATCACAATATATTAGTGCGTAACTTTTTGATATTGTGGCCTTGACCAACTGCCACTTTGCTCGTTTGAAAGCCATGATGTCTCTCTCTTTCTCATGGGTGGGCCAAATTCTCTGGGTGGGCAAAGCAGAGAAAGGGGAGGTAACCTTTCCCCTTATGACGTCATAAAGGGAAGATTCCAGATCGGCCCATCTGAGCTTTCATTTTCTCAAAGGCAGAGCAGGATACCCAGGGCTCTGTTTACACCTATCACCATTTCCAGCCACTGGGGGACCAGAGGCAGGCTGGGGGAACGCATATTAATGTTAAAAAACCTCATAAAGTGACATTTTATGACTATCAGCTCCACACAACTCTATCTGTATCTCTCAGTATGATTATGTTCAGAAGATTGAGTCGTCCGGCGACTTTCCCTCGCAGAAACTCGAGTGAAGATAATGACCTCTTCTCTTACCGCTTTTTTTTTTTTAATCCTCCGTGTCCTCCTTGGCTACAAGTAACTGTGTGGAGGAGGAGGAGGAGGAGGTGGGGTGTTGGGGGGCGCTGTCACGGAAGACTTGTATCATGTGGATGCGCTGACAATTTTGTTCACTTCTTAGAATTCCTCATGGGGGTGACAGAAACTACGCACTATAGCTTTAACATAACTAACTGTTGTAGACGTGATAGGGTCTGTAAGTGGTGCAACGGTGGGTCCCCTTGTGTTGGATGTTGGTTATTTAAAAGGCAGTAATTAGGTCATTGGAAATATGCGGCGGCGGTAAGTATAAAACCCTCTCAAAGATGCTAGAAGGAGCTTTAATAAAAAGTTTAAGTGTGATTCTTGTGTTGACTAGGGCTGGGTATCGCCGGTGATTTCCTGAATCGATTTGATTCTGATTCAATTCAATTTAATTAACTTGATTTGCCCGGGGGGCAATTTAAAAGCACAATGAGTAGTTCTGACAAGTAAATAAATATAATAAATGCACACAAGGCCATATACCATACTAAGTAATAATAAAATAGTGCAATAATAGAAGAGCAGCAGCAACACATGTCCAGTTTTATAATTAAAAGATTGTCCGTCACACAACAGTGTTGAGTGTTAAGAAAAGAAAGAAAGAGAGTAAGGGGGGAAAGGAGGGAGAGAGAGACGGGAGGCAGCAGTCTGTCACTGTTCATGAGGTCTGATTCGATTACATTTCCGATTCTATATAAATTGGGTTCAACGAGGGAACATAGGGAACAACAAAAGGAAACAAAGAGATTCTCAGAGAACTTCTGCTGTAAATTGTACAAGCAAGAAGCAACCCTCAAATATGTTTATAATGCACCAGGTTCATGTTCATTAAAGAAAATGAAAAATGAAAAGGCATTGATTAAAAGATCCATTTCTGGATTTTATGAATCGATATCAGATCGCTCCAACAAAGATCGATTTTAATTGGAAAATCAATTATTTTAACCCAGCCCTAGTGTTGACTTCACCTCACTGTAGTAAGACAAGGACTCCAATAATGTCTTAATTTGACTTAATCACTCTTTATATTATACTAACCCTGGAACATCAGCCACAGCAGTACCTGTGGTAGAAGCATTTCTAGAAACTGCTGTCTGTATGCTGTGTTTCTTTCAGGACTGGCAGGAACGTTACATTCATGAGAACTACACTTACATGATGAAAGACAAGCTGATTGAAAATGTGAGTTGCAACACAAGTTGACATTATTACATGAGATGCCCATATTGAAATATTAAAAATGTTGACTGATTTTTTTTTTTAAATACAAAACTGAACACATTTTAATGGTAACTTAGTTATTTTCAACCTGGACCTTATTTCCCCATATGTTTGTATGTAAGTGACTGATGGGAACAACAATCTTCGTAACTGGTCCAGTATTAAGCAAGACGAAAAAAGCTACAATGCAAGTTATTGGGCAATTGTGCACCTTCAATTTACGTCTTCTAAAAGTTCTGTTTTTACCACTGACAAGCTCAGATTATTATTCTAAGTGTCTGACAGCATTATGGAAAGGATCCCTACAGAGATAGACCTTTTTGTTAAAGAGTAAGATCCTTTTTGTTTAACATGGCACATCCCCGCAATCACTGTCACCAATCCCACCAGACTCCATTTAAATAAACAGTAATTTTATCACCGTAAAACACACTTCATTCAAAGTGGACAGAAACAAAATAAAACTATCAAAAGCCGACTTTGTTCGTCTTTCCACTGTTCCAACTATCACCACTCTGGTTTGGTTGATTAAACCCTTAATTCACCCATTTACATGTGAAAATATGCTGGCTCTATACACGCTAAAAGTACTGATTATTTACATGGAGTCTGGTGAGTTCGGCGATAGAGATTTCTGAGCTGTTTCTGGTTAAAGAAAAAGGTCTCTCTCTGTAAGGATCCTTTCCATAATGTTGTCAGACACTTAGAATAATAATCTGAGCCTGTCAGCGGCAGAAATATCACTTTAATAGGACGTAAATTGACGATGCACATTTGCCCTATAGGGTTACGGTGCAGCCAGGTTTGCACTGTTACTGTACAACGTTCTTGCCCAATACTGGACAAATTGCAAATATTTTTGTTCACATTAGTCACTTAGACAGCAATCAATGGGAAAATAGGGTTGAAAAAAAAAACCAGAAATTACTCTTAAAACCTCTGTCAAAAAATACTGTCACTGCAGTGGACTGTACAGACAAAGTTACTTGTTGAAACTTAATTTTAAAAAGCGTTGGATTGACGGTGGATTTTTTTTTATAAATGTGCAGTTGTATGGAATATGTAATGTCAGTGGTTAAATTGTACCGTGTCCTCTGCCCCCAGCCTTGTCCCGATGTGTACTGGTTCCCAATTTTCTCTGATGTTGCTTGTAACCACATTGTTGAAGAAATGGAACATTACGGGAAATGGTCAGGAGGAGGCAATAAGGTATGTAATTATATGGACGTCTTTTTGTACCCGTCTTCTTTTGATTTGATTCTTAAAACCCAGTTCAGACCAAAGATTCGGGACGAGATGAATGTTGCAGGAAAAGTTTTAGCGGCCCGTCTCAGCTCGACTCAAACCAGCTGACGGTGCCGCTGAGACTCAGCTGGTGGAGTCTCTAGAGGCTGGCTTTAGACCGCAAGAGACGTCTCCTATTTCAACAGCCAATAGAGACTCAGCTGGTGGAGTCTCCAGAGGCTGGTTTTAGACCGTAAGAGACGTCTCCTATTTCAACGGCCAATAGAGACTCAGCTGGTGGAGTCTCCAGAGGCTGGTTTTAGACCGTAAGAGACGTCTCCTATTTCAACAGCCAATAGAGACACAGCTGGTGGAGTCTCCAGAGGCTGGTTTTAGACCGTAAGAGACGTCTCCTATTTCAACAGCCAATAGAGACTCAGCTGGTGGAGTCTCCAGAGGCTGGTTTTAGACCGTTAGAGACGTCTCCTATTTCAACAGCCAATAGAGACTCAGCTGGTGGAGTTTCCAGAGGCTGGTTTTAGACCGTAAGAGACGTCTCCTATTTCAACAGCCAATAGAGACTCAGCTGGTGGAGTCTCCAGAGGCTGGTTTTAGACCGTAAGAGACGTCTCCTATTTCAACAGCCAATAGAGAAATCAGCTGGTCGAGTCAGATACAAACTATATAAATAGAAAGATCAATATCTATGTTACAAACTGTAAACTGGTGGAAACGGCAGAGTTTCAGACGGAGGCCCAACGTGTGTGGTGGAGCGAGCTAGAGAGTGACCGAAGAGAAGAAGCGGCGTTAAAACAAAGCAGTGAATCACATAAATAAAATGTTTTATCTCCACTAGAAATGCAACTGTAGCAAGTATCTCACTATCACTAACGTTATCCACATGAATAAATATGCAACAAATGGAATATCCAGCTACAAAACGCCTGAAAGTCAGAAGTAAGAAGGTACAGAGAGACATTGCTATGGAGTTGAGACACGTCTCGTCTCGTCTCGTTGGTGCGAACTGGCAGCTTTCAGATCGCTGCAGACCGCCACGGTGCAAGTAGCTACAAGTTTTAACGGGAATCATCAGTCTGAACTGGGCTTAAAGATTCTGAATAAATAATCCTCATTGCCAATGATAATCAACATACCTCATTCAGGCTGCCTGTAGATACCAGAAAATGTATTAAACACATCTCATCATCAGCGGTGTAGTCTCATGTATTGTAGTGGGTATACTGTACTGTATATATATATATATATATATATATATATATATAGGCCTATATATATGGGGGCCAGAATCTGTCTTTGGGGGAGGGGGTCATATCATAGTGGGGGGCCTGGCTGTCCTCCCCCAGAGTTATTTTGAGCGTCAAAGACTTCATTTCCTGCATTTAGATAACTTTTAGTCACCCATTTACGGTGTAAATACCTTTATTTAGCCTATGCGAAGAAGAAAAACACAGATGACAATTCAAAATATATCAAAACTATAATGGAAAGTATGTTGTTACGTGTCATTGGGCATTTTTAAGAGGGAATATGGAAATCCTGGAGCTTTCTTAGTGGGACTACACCACTGCTCATCATTGTTCTTTGTTATTCGGTAATTGTCATTATTTGTATAATGACTTGTTGTTGTTGGGTAGTTGGCCATCAGTATTTGCCATCTACATCTCAAGTTGTGTTGAGTTTTTTTTATCTAAACAGATTTGTTTTCCTGTTTGTCAGGACACCAGAATCCAAGGTGGTTATGAGAATGTCCCCACTATCGATATCCACATGAATCAAATCAACTTTGAAAAGGAATGGCACAAGTTCTTACTGGAGTATATAGCACCGATAACGGAGAAAATGTATCCTGGTTACTACACCAAGGTAAGACTTCTGAACACGGGTGGGAACAGGAAGTTAAAACCCCAATGTCACACAAACTTGTGAGGTGAACATGAGTCTGAGTTTGGAGGACATTTAAATATTCCATGTCACACCGCCCGTGTTGCTATTCGCTTCGCGCCATTTGTGTGCGTTTGATCGCGGTATAATTTGTGTTTTAATTGCGTTACCTGCCGGCCTGGGCTGTAGGCACCAACGACAATTCTTTCTGTCATCATGGCCGAAATAACCACTATTGCTGCTTTGTCCCTGTTGTGGAAGTCCCGAATTGTTGGAAAATCAAACGCCGTCATGTCTGGATTAGGGCTGCACAATAGAGGATGGGTACCCGACCCGAGCCCAACGGGACCCGACGGGCCGGGTTCGGACAGATATTTAGAAATGATTCGGGCTGGGCTCAGTCACATCAGCGCGATAAGGCATTGAACATTTTAAATTAAAAACAGCTTATTATTGGGCCTCTTGTGCGCGCCTGTGTTAATGTGCGCTTGTTGCCCCCGAGGGCCTTCCTACTAGGACTGCAACTAACGATTATTTTCATAGTCGAGTAATCTGTTAATTATTTTCTCTCTTAATCGATTAGTTGTTTGATCTATAAAAATGTCAAAACATGGTGAAAAATGATGATCACTGTTTCCCAAAGCCTAAGAGGACGTCCTCAAATGTCTTGTTCTGTCCAAAACTCAAATATATTCAGTTTACTGTCACAGAGGAGAGAAGATACTAGAAGATATTCAGATTACTGTCAGAGGAGAGAAGAGACTAGGAAGATATTCAGATTACTGTCCCAGAGGAGAGAAGATACTAGAAGATATTCAGATTACTGTCCCAGAGGAGAGAAGAGACTAGAAGATATTCAGATTACTGTCACAGAGGAGAGAAGATACTAGAAGATATTCAGATTACTGTCACAGAGGAGAGAAGATACTAGAAGATATTCAGATTACTGTCACAGAGGAGAGAAGAGACTAGAAGATATTCAGATTACTGTCACAGAGGAGAGAAGAGACTAGAAGATATTCAGATTACTGTCAGAGGAGAGAAGATACTAGAAGATATTCAGATTACTGTCAGAGGAGAGAAGAGACTAGGAAGATATTCAGATTACTGTCCCAGAGGAGAGAAGATACTAGAAGATATTCAGATTACTGTCCCAGAGGAGAGAAGAGACTAGAAGATATTCAGATTACTGTCAGAGGAGAGAAGATACTAGAAGATATTCAGATTACTGTCACAGAGGAGAGAAGATACTAGAAGATATTCAGATTACTGTCAGAGGAGAGAAGAGACTAGAAGATATTCAGATTACTGTCACAGAGGAGAGAAGATACTAGAAGATATTCAGATTACTGTCACAGAGGAGAGAAGATACTAGAAGATATTCAGATTACTGTCACAGAGGGGAGAAGAGACTAGAAGATATTCAGATTACTGTCCCAGAGGAGATACTAGAAGATATTCAGATTACTGTCCCAGAGGAGATACTAGAAGATATTCAGATTACTGTCCCAGAGGAGAGAAGATACTAGAAGATATTCAGATTACTGTCCCAGAGGAGAGAAGAAACTAGAAGATATTCAGATTACTGTCAGAGGAGAGAAGATACTAGAAGATATTCAGATTACTGTCCCAGAGGAGAGAAGAGACTAGAAGATATTCAGATTACTGTCAGAGGAGAGAAGATACTAGAAGATATTCAGATTACTGTCCCAGAGGAGAGAAGATACTAGAAGATATTCAGATTACTGTCACAGAGGAGAGAAGATACTAGAAGATATTCAGATTACTGTCAGAGGAGAGAAGAGACTAGAAGATATTCAGATTACTGTCACAGAGGAGAGAAGATACTAGAAGATATTCAGATTACTGTCACAGAGGAGAGAAGATACTAGAAGATATTCAGATTACTGTCACAGAGGAGAGAAGATACTAGAAGATATTCAGATTACTGTCACAGAGGAGAGAAGATACTAGAAGATATTCAGATTACTGTCACAGAGGGGAGAAGAGACTAGAAGATATTCAGATTACTGTCCCAGAGGAGATACTAGAAGATATTCAGATTACTGTCCCAGAGGAGAGAAGATACTAGAAGATATTCAGATTACTGTCACAGAGGAGAGAAGAAACTAGAAGATATTCACATTTAACAAGCTGGAATCAGAGAAATCTTTTTTTTTTTTTTTATAAAAAAAATGACTCTGCAACGATTAATCGATTATCAAAATAGTTGGAGATTAATTTAATAGTTGACAACTAATCAACTCATCGATTCATCGTTGCACCTCTACTTCCTACAGCTGCTTAATAAAAGCTTTCCACACAAACAAACGTCCATGTGTAAATATTATGAGAAAAAAAATGAGATTTTTGTCGGAGAGTGTTGGGCTCGGACAGAAAAATGCGACCCGATCTGCACTCTACTGCACAATATGAGGAAAATATGCAATAACGTTGAATAGCGCATTAACGATATTACTTACGATAAACAAACAGATATTAAAGTGTTCGTAGTTCTGCTACTTTCAAGGAAATCATTTCCAACATTCTTTTATTTTATTGAACATTGAATTGAACATAAAAGTCTCCACTAAAAAAAGTGACAGTTACATTTTAAAGTGCAATTTTTCTACAGATATTTTCTTTCAACTAAAAAAATCTCTGAGCGTCTTTCGCGATATGTCGCAGCCTTCGCCATGTCTTTATTGCTCCAGTTGATACCATGATGACGATACAGAAACAATATATTGTGCATATTCTGGATTAATAACATCATGTGGCGCAGCAAAAAGCACGGTAATGTTACGTCTGGATGAGTGCTGCTTACAGCGCTTCTTGAGGTTCAGATTTGGCCGTTTTGTAATTGCAATAAACGGATAAGAAGTATCCCGAAATAACAACGTCATTATGGCAATTTCTAAAGAGTCTGTCCGCAAGACGACAAGCAAACATCCATCCATCCATCCATCTTCGTCCGCTTATCCGGTATCGGGTCGCGGGGGTAGCAGCTCCAGCAGGGGACCCCAAACTTCCCTTTCCCGAGCCACATTAACCAGCTCCGACTGGGGGATCCCGAGGCGTTCCCAGGCTAGGTTAGAGATATAATCCCTCCACCTAGTCCTGGGTCTTCCCCGAGGCCTCCTCCCAGCTGGACGTGCCTGGAACACCTCCCTAGGGAGGCGCCCAGGGGGCATCCTTACAAGATGCCCGAACCACCTCAACTGGCTCCTTTCAACGCAAAGGAGCAGCGGCTCTACTCTGAGCTCCTCACGGATGACTGAGCTTCTCACCCTATCTCTAAGGGAGACGCCAGCCGCCCTCCTGAGGAAACCCATTTTGGCCGCTTGTACCCTGGATCTGGTTCTTTCGGTCATGACCTCCAGCCTTCATGACCATAGGTGAGGGTAGGAACGAAAACTGACCGGTAGATTGAGAGCTTTGCCTTCTGGCTCAGCTCTCTTTTCGTCACAACAGTGCGATAAATTGAATGTAATACTGCACCCGCTGCGCCGATTCTCCGGCCAATCTCCCGTTCCATTGTCCCCTCACTCGCGAACAAGACCCCAAGGTACTTGAACTCCTTCACTTGGGGTAAGGACTCATTCCCTACCCGGAGAAGGCACTCCATCGGTTTCCTGCTGAGAACCATGGCCTCCGATTTAGAGGTGCTGATCCTCATCTCAGCCGCTTCACACTCGGCTACGAACCGATCCAGTGAGTGCTGAAGGTCACAGGCCGATGATGCCATCAGGACCACATCATCTGCAAAAAGCAGCGATGACAAGCAAACATTTTTTTTTAAAATGCTTGTTTTCTGAATGAAGTTCCATCAAAAACAACTACATGCTCATGTTTTCATGTTATCAGGTAGTCCAACTTCTCCGCTAACTTTTCCCAAAAGAAAGCTCCTTTTTTTGTCCGGTCTCTGTCCAAATAATGAGGTACTACAGAGCTCTGGGTGCCCACAGACGGCTACAATAATTACTTCCTCCATTTCTGATCCAACAACGTCAGGGCATCAGGAGAATCTAAACACTGATTGGCTTTCGCGACACAGCGTGACACGAATTTCTCGCTTAAGTTAAAAAATTTCAAGCAAATTCACGATTTCACAACCGTTTACATAATTTGCATTAGAGTGCGGATCGAGCTGCATATTTCTGTCCGAGCCCGACAGTTAAAATCTCATTTTTTCTCATACTGATGACACACGTACGTTTGTTTGTGTGGAAAGCTTTTATTAAGCAACTGTAGGAAGCATTCGGAAATGTCAACAGATGAGCGCACACGGGACAACAAGCTCACGTTAACACAGGCGCGCACCAACGTAATAAGCTTTTTTAAATTTAAAATGTTCAATACCTTATCGCGCTGATGTGACCGAGCCCGACCTGAACCCGAACATCTTTTCTAACTATCTGTCCGAACCTTGGTTCAGGTATCCATCCTCTAATTTGCATCATTCACGCTGTGAGTTTGCGTCTTTGTATTGAATTGCCAAATTTGCGTGAAACGCGGACGGTGTGAGCAGGTCATTAAATTGATCCCCTTGATAGAACATGATTTGAAGTAATCTTGCTTCCTAAAAGGATGATGTTTGCTATGAACTGACGCTGTCATTTAGCCTACTTTCGTCTGCAGCTTTGTTGCAGAATGGACATTGCTGTACAGTAGTGCTTGTACTATAATTCCCAGAGTGCACCTGGCAGTCCATTTGAGTAGCAAAGTGGGAGGAGTTATTTGGGGCATCCAAAGGTCCTGTTTCTTTTCGGTATAGACAATGTCAGGTGTCTGGCCAGTCTTGGGTAGTCAGTAAACTCCCAACTATCAGTACAAAAGGACAAAGAACACACACTGATATCTTCCTGCTGAGACACTTTAATAAATATCAATATAAATACTGATGTCAGTAACATAAACTAGCAGTGTTATAAATTACCCAGGAGACACATGGGTACCCGGCGACTTTCAAGATAGACTTGGAAAATTGTAAAACTTATTCTTTATTGTTTTAAAAGAAAATACTGTAACCCACTTTGTTACTCTGTAAGGTTAAACTGTGCTAACCTTTTTTAATGGATTATCAATTAGATAAATGATGGATTCATGGGATGGATAGATGAATGTTGGAATTTGTGGATGGTGCTTTTCTCTGTTCAACCACGGTGGTGGCTCTCAAATAATTAGGGATGCACTGAATCCAGATTTTTTGGGTTCGGCTGAATACCGAATCCACTGTTCTGCCGAAACCGAAACCGAATACCGAATCCTCCTCCCGTCTTTAGTCCATTAACACAGTAAACACATTAAATAACGTCCACAGCAGTGTAATAAGCTGGTAATGGTCGTCTGGTTAACCCCAGTTCTTAGCTGTGACTGTCCTTCCTTTGCCGTACCTGAAGTTGCTGCATTCTGGCTGCTGTCTGTAGATTCCTTCATCACAACTCGTATTCTTCCAGATGTTTGATACCAGATGTTGTAACAGCGGTGATGTTGTGTATTGTTTAGGGTCCTCGCCACCACCAGACTAATCAGCATTGCAGATTGAACATGTAGCTGGACTTGAACGGCCTTCTTTTGACTGAAAGTGCTGCCAAACATCACTTTTTCTGCTCACCAGTTCCATTTCCACTTCCTCACAGCCTGCTGCATTGAACGCTCCACCTACGTAGACACCTTCCTGTAATCAACGGCGGCGTTATTACGTCGACCAGCGTAGCGCAAGCGTAGGGTTCGGTTCGGTGGGAAAAATTCTACGGTTCGTCAGAAACCCAACCCCGTCAAAAAGCCCAATATTCAGCCGAATCTGAAGCAGAATCCTGGATTCGGTGCATCCCTGCAAATAATAATAAAAAAGCACAAAGGCCAGCGGCTAACAAAGGTTGGACGCAAACTGAGGGGTGAAATGAATAGCTCACATGGTACCTATTGGCTCACATTGAGCATAATTTACATTTCCCCAGCACTAATTCCATCACTTTAACCATCCGCTTCCACTTTGCGTTTTGATTTATCATTGCTAAGCTAGTGTCAACAATAGAGGTGAAGTCCCTCCCCTTCCGGTGGACCTCATGAGTCCTTAATTCCTGTTGAGATCCCGTTTGAATTGAGCCATTAATTACACATATGATGTTTGTTAGTTTAAAAGAGAATTTTTCAACTGAAGAAAGTCTATGGTCGGTTTGTCACATGACCACTTAGTTTTGTGTGAAACCGCTGAGTGAACTACATCTCTCGTCTCACACACTTTACTAGCTTGATGCTTAACTGGCTCGCTAGCTAGCTTAGCTCTGCTCCACAACACATGTAACGATCACGATCCGCTGCTCGTGTGAGTAACGTTACGTCCCCGGTACCAAACACACAGTCATCGTAGCTTCAGAGAGACGTCATCCACGCGACTTCGAAGTGTGTAGTCTTTCTAATTAAGTATTTTAACAGTCTTACACTTCAACAGTTTGACAGTAAACTTTCTGGACTTGCAAAATTATCTTTTAAACTGACAAACGTCAAATGTGTAATTCATGGCTCAATTCAAATGGGATCAAAGAATAATTTGTCTCTCTCCGTTCGTTCGCTAAGGTCATATTTTTCCCGAGTTAAGGTCCCATGGCGGTCCACCGGAAGGAGAGGGACTTCGCCTCTCTGTACTCAATACTTCCTGCAGATTTAGGGATGCACTGGAATAAATAAAATCTTATTCGGACACTTTAAAATGCCTCCACACTGCCGACATGATTGCTGCATTTATAAAGCATGGTGCCTCTCACTCTACACTGGTTGCTATTTGATCGCTTCATCAAAAATGTCATTGTTCAGTTACATTTATTTGTTCTTTTCACTTATTTGGTGCTATTTTCGGCCGAATAATTTCGGTTGCCAAACATTCGGTGCTATCCTGCTTTCAAATTAAGACCCTATCAGGGAAGGGAAGAATTATGCCCTTTGAGGCACTGGAAATGTGAAGCATCTGTGCAGGAAGTTTGGATTGACAGTATCTCAACAACGATCAAACAAATGGCAAAGTGGAAGCGATGGATAATGATGGAAGTTGTGCTGCGGAAGTGACAGTACATTACACTGAATTTCAAGACAACAGGTAAACATGGAGGATGTGCTGTTTGCCTTAACAGCAGTGTAGACTCATTATTATAAAATATAGGCTATAAGATGATGTGTTGACTAATTGAAAATGAAAATGACTGTAACCATCCGTTACAGCTCTGTGTGTTCTGTTGACTAAAATGTCTTCTCTCATCAGTGTGCCTCTCCCCTGAACTTTGTGGTGAGGTACAAACCGGACGAGCAGCCCCTGCTCGCCCCTCACCATGACGCCTCCACATTCACTATTAACATAGCTCTCAACAGCAAAGACGTTGACTACCAGGTAAATGGGGTGGAGCTGGCAGGTAAAGGGTAATTTCAAGGGTTTTTTCAACCTAGATTTTCCCAATGCATTGGTGTCTAAGTGACTAATGTGAACAAAAATCTTTGAAATTGGTCCAGCATCGAGTGAGAACGCTGTAACCGGCAGCCGTGATTTTGTCCACTAAAAGTAACTACCTTATGGAAAGGATCCCTACAGAGATAGACCTTTTTGTTAAAGAGTAAGATACTTTTTGTTAACCAGAAACAGCTCAGAAGTCGCTATCACCAAACCCACCAGACTCCATTTAAACAAACAGTACTTTTAGCGTGTATAGAGCCAGCATATAATCACATGTAAATGGGTGAATTAAGGGATTATTTCAACCAAACCAGAGTGGTGATTGTTGGAACAGTGGAAAGATGAACCAAGACGGCTTTTGATAGTTGTATTTTGTTTCTGTTGACTTTAAATGAAGTGTTTTTAACAATGATAAAATTACTGTTTATTTACATGGAGTCTGGTGGGTTTGGCAATAGCGATTTCGGGGCTGTTAATGTTAAACAAAAAGGTCTATCTCTGTAGGGATCCTTTCCATAATGTTGTCAGACACTGAGAATAATAATCTGAGCCCGTCAGCAGCAAAACCAGAACTTTTTGTGGATGTAAATTTAAGGTGCGCAATTGCCCAATAATGTTACGTTGTAGCTTGTTTTGCTGCTACCGACTGCAGCGATCTCGCTTAATACTGGACCGATTTCAAAGATTGTTGTTCCCATCAGTCAATTAGACACACAAAAAACATAGGGGTCCAGGTTGAATAAATACGAAGTTACTCTTTAATAGAAGCTCCAGGATTTGATGATGCAGGTGATCTTCTCTTTCTACTTCTTTGCTCCATCTCTGGACGTGAATGCTGGAGCGGCAACTATTCTGATGCTTTTCTTTATTGAGCAGGAGCTGTGCGGGGCGTACATGTGTACACAGTAACACTCTGTCTGTAGCCAGAAGAGCCGTTTCTATGCGAATGCTTGCATGACTCCTTTCTGTCTGTGTGTTTCCAGGCTCAGTTTGAGTTGGCCTTTGTAGTTAGATATAAGCCAGACGAGCAGCCGTCTTTGAGACCGCACCATGATGCCTCCACTTTCACTATTAACATTGCGCTCAATCAAGTGGGCTCTGATTACCAGGTGAGTGTGTTTAGAGGTTGGTAGAAATCTTACATTTCCAACAGGTAACTCACGGTTACTATATCTTAAAAGAACAGTTGGTAAGAACAAAATGTACCCAACATACAGTCCCATTACACAAGCAACTACACAAGCAACTGTTCATATTAGACGACGCCTAACAAACTTGTAGATTAAAGTCCCGTTCACACCAAGAACGATAACTATAATTACAGTGATGTGAGCATCCGCACTGCTTTCGCTCTGAAAACAGATTCAGCTGATAATAACTAGGGCTGGGTGGTGAATTCGATACATTTTAGGCACCTAACGAATTGCCTCCTTAGTATAGAGTATTGAAAAATGCCTCGTCATTCAATACTAAATAATACCAATACCTAAGGAGCAAATCTCGTCAACGTCAGTGAGCCAATAAGCACGCAGCATGCTTCTACCAAGATCTATGAATGCTGCTGATTGGTTGTCTAACGTTACACGTCGTAGAGACGTTACAGAGATGGCTCAGGTAGTAGGAGCTGAAAAATAAATGCAAAGATTTGTGCCGTTAAGAAATGAAAATGAAATGTTGTAATTTCTTATTGTTAAAATGGAATTTATAAAACTGTTATCAAAGAAAGTAGTGCTTAGGTTAATATACTTTTACGTTCGTTTTGGTGAGCCCAGAGGGAAAATATGGCATTTTAAAAGTAGCCTACATTTACGTTAGCTAGCTAACGGTAGACTACAGAGAGAGAGATATTTTTACGTCCGTTTCGGAGCGATAGAGGGAAAATATTTCAATTGACACATTAAGTGGAACCGAGATTTGCGTTCTAATCCGGTCCGATTCCTGCCGGTTGCGTAGGATTTCAGGTACCCAACCCCATTGCTAATACCAGCTCTGCTCGACTCGTCCGCGGTGCCCCGTCCTCCTTTTTCCCGTCCTCCGTCGCTAGCAATGATGACGCAGTGATTAGTGACGATTCTCTCCAACCAATCAGGAGTCTGCAGGTTTTCACGTCACCTTTTGGTATCGCCTCAGCTCGCTTGGAACCTCGACAGAGGTGATACTAAATGAAGTACCTGTTAACAGGTACCTGGGACTTTTTTTCATAATGGAAAACCAAAAGGCGAGTAGAGTTGAGCTGGTACTATGTAATGGAGAAACGCCAAAAGTCACAGTATTGGTACCGGTATGGGTATTGTTGTGGAAGTTATTGGATGCAGCAGGTGTTAGAGGTTTGGAAGAAAATAGAATTTGTGAAACAAAAATAAAGAACAGTCGTAGACTAAACCCATTTAGGTTTTTGTATTTTATTATAAACTTGCAAGTTTACAAGGAAGTATACGGTTCACAACACAAAAGGCACGCAGCGCAAGAGTGAAAAGTCTCTTCCACGAATAAGAAAAAGCACACAGTATATATGCATCTCCAGTGAGATAGAAAGACATGCCCCCCTTTCTAAACATTTCTTACAATAACACATAGTCAGACATTCAGGAGCCACTTCACTTCTTCCCCTCTGTACCAGTTTCTACCCCAAGGTTAGTCATCCCGTTTATCTCAACTATGTGAGAAGTCTCAACTATCCAGGGAGAAATAACATAGTTAAGGGTGACCTTATACCTTTATCGGTTCAAACAAGGCCTGAACGCATTCGTCTCCAGACTTTGTGTATGCAATCTACATGTGGGAATGAGATGAACTCCCTTCCAGCATTGTGAGAGAAACAGAGAAAGAAATAAAACAAGAATATTAAGAATTATGCTTAAATGTAATTTTTGCCATTACAGTATCAGATTTTCTTTTTACAATAACGGTCTTAATATTAAAGGTGCTCTAAGTAATGTCACGCGTTTTTTAGGCTACAACATGTTTTGTCACATACAGCAAACATCTCTTCACTATCTGCTAGCTGCCTGTCCCCTGAACACACTGTAAAAAAACGTGGTCTCCACAGGCTCCACAAACGGCAACAAAATCAAACTGGCCAACCTGTACCACCAAACATAACAAACAGTATTCCAGCCAATAACCGACAAGAATTTGGGGGTGAGGTGTTGGGGGTGAGTGTGCAGAAGGGAGGGGGAGGGGACGGGATGAGGAGGAGCGGCGAGCTAGTCTCGTTTTGTTTGAAAATACTTTGAACGTCAACAAGAAGTGACGTCACCCAACAGCGCTTAGAGCACCTTTAATACATAGTACACTAATACAGCAGACCTAACGTAAGATTACAGGAATATTCTACATGTTCATGGATTCAGGTACATTTTCTTAACCAAAAAAAGTTAAAAAAAAAAATTAAAAAAAAGACAGCGCTGCCTTCTCCAGGAAACAGCGGCGCACAGAGGTTTAGAGAGCCGGCGGTAAAAGCAGACGGGCGGACTCAGATCTGTGCCGAGCGCCGGAACAAAAACACAGTTTGATGATTAAAACATCCAAACACAAGACTCACTCAAGACTCTTTTCACTTTTCAAAGTACTTCCATAGTAATGAAAACGAACACAGAGAAACTGAAATAACACAGAGAAGCTCAGAGGTTTGATGAAGCATGGTGCTGAAATCAGAATCACGTCACTGGAAACATAATGCCATCATATTTCTGGCATGTACATCTACGCCTCCGGTGCTTCCAACTTTCTATTTGTGTCCCTTTTTTCCCCTGCGTTTGTCATTTCTATCTTCTTTGCATGAAGCTGAAAAGCTCGGAGCCTCGTTTTCAGCCGTTGCTTCCATGTTGTTTCCCTACATCGTCAATAAACTGGACTTATGCTACATTACAGCGGCTATCATGTGGGAAGCTGTTGTGATGACATGTTATGTAGTGGGTAAGAATTCCCACAAGGCTTTTGAGAATTTAACTCAATATTTTTGAAAAGATTTACATTTTTAAGTACAGAATAAATAATATTTGATTGTGGATAATTATTCTAACAACACCGGTGGTTTTGCTCTGTTATAGGCCATTTTCTAGAAATCACATATACTCTGTAATTTAAATAAAAATCTGTTCAAATGAAGACATTTGGACGGGTGGAGCCGATCTGATTTACACTCTTGGCCCTTTTCCACTGCAGGAGCTCAACAACCTGTAAAGCGTGGTTCATGGTCGCCACGGTAGAGCCCTGCAAGCCCGACGGGGCCCGACGGGCTAAGCCCATTCGGGCCGGGCTCGCGCCGTTTTTTCTTTTTACAGATCGGGCTCGGGTCGGACTCGGGCTTATTTTAGCTTCTCTCCTCATTGTGCCCATAATATTCGTGCAGCAGAGCACATGTCACAAAGTGTGTATGAAATATTGTTATATTGATTATATTATAAATATTATATATCGCCTAAGAAAGTAACACAAACGCAACGCGCACGCGCGTCACTCACGTGCATTAAACAGGTGACGCTGACACACACAGTTCAACGGATTTTTATGTATTTTATTAATTTTATTTAACATTAGCCAGTTGGCGAAGAGTTATTTTTGGACATTGTTTTGAACATTGTTCTTCAGTTCAGTTACTGAAAAGCAAAGGTAGGCCGTTTATTTACTTATTTTTGCGGTTTGATCCCGTAGCACTATATTCTCCCTTCATGTTTATGCTTCTGTGTAATGGACAGTTGGTCCAATATGTTTGGTCATGATGTTTCAGGCCTATAATAAAAGTTTACCTCTTAGTAGCGTGTGACGTGTGTGTGTTTGCGTGTGTAGCAGAGACAGCGCGCGTCAGAGAGAGCGCATCTAGAGAGCGCGCGTCAGAGAGAGAGAGCGCATTAAAGAGTGCGCGTCAGAGAGAGAGAGAGCGCATCTAGAGAGCGCCCGTCAGAGAGAGCGCATTAAAGAGCGTGCGTGAGAGAGAGAAAGCATCAAAGAGCGCGCACGTCACAGAGAGCTTAACAAGTGATTGATGTTGGTCTCGGGTCGGGTTGGGCTCGGGCTGAAAATATTGCAGGCGTTGTCGGGCCAGGGCCGGGTAGGGCTTGAACACCACGGGCCAGGGCCGGGTTAGGGCTGGAGTTTTTGGCCCGTGCAGGGCTCTACGCCACGGGTTTCCCAGCGCGAGCCATAAAATGACGTCACCAGGTCTGTCGCGTCCTGCGTGGAGACTCCGCACGTTGTCGCAGTGCGTGGTCGTGCGCCTCTGAGAGAGAGACGCCACACTGGGAAAAGAAGAAGCCTTCTACTGGCGAGTGTGGGAAAAACATGATAGATCGCTTTGGCAAAGCTAAAAGAATAAAAATAAAAACACGGCCTCATGGAAAAAGTATTCTTAACATCGAGAGGCTGACGGTCATTCTAACTTGGAGATAAACGACAGTCACTATTTTTGTTCCCACCGCCGCACAAGCCTGCAGCGAATGGCCAGATCAGATTTTCTGGTCTGAATGTCTGAACCTAAAAAGTTTGGTTAACACTCTGGAAGTGCCTGGAACTTGCATACATTTCTGCAGGTTTCACAGAGTCAAATTTAAGACCTTTTGTGAATGAATTTGAAGCCCTAATTTTAGTTTTTTCAAGCCAACTTTGGCTGAACTTGCACGTCCCCATAACTGAAGAATAAAATCTGTTTGTGGTACAATCCGGAAGAGACTCGCGCCAATAACACGAAAGCTGATTGGCTGCAATAAGTTGCATGCTGGTCTCATTTGTAGTCGTAATACAGCGAAATTATATTTGGACGAGCGACGGAACTACAACATCATGGAATAAAAACAAAACGGCACTAGAGGCATTACATTATTACATGGACCTAGGAAAACAAAGACCAGTTTCAAATTATTTAAGACCTAGAAGACAACACTTCAGCGCATTTAAGACTATATATATGTATTAGTGCTGTCAGTTAAACGTGTTATTAACGGCGTTAACGCAAACCCATTTTAACGACGTCAATGTTTTTATCGCGAGATTAACGTTCTTTTTGGCCTAGCAAACTTTGTAGTTTTTTTTCACATGCTGTTGCAACAACTAGTAACGTTAGAAAAACTACAACACCACACCGCACACACTTGTTTGGGCTTTGATGTTGATATATATAAATAATGGGCCAAAAAGAAATCGAGGACTTAGAATAGATAAAAATGTGTGTTTAATTGTGATTAATTGCGAGTTAACTGACATTAATGCGATTAATCGCAATTAAATATTTTTTTGAGAGCACTATATATATATATATATATATATATATATATATATATATATATATATATATATGTGTATATATATATATGTATATATATGTATATATATGTATATATATGTATATGTATATATATGTATATATATGTATATGTATATATGTATATATATATATATATATGTATATATATATATATATATATATATATATATATATATATATATATATATATATATATATATATATTCTGAGCAGAGCTCAAATTCAGAACCAGTGCCAACTGACGTTGCATTTTGTGAAGTTCCTGCGGTGGAAAAGGAAAAGGACCCCCCCCCCCCCTTACTGGTTAGATTCACCAAAAGTCAAACAAACTTTGAAACTGGAGGGATGAAACTCGTGTTCCTTTAAGCAGTGCTTCCAGAAAAATACGGAATTTTTTTGTGATTGTTGCGGATATTTCTGCAATTTTATGCGATGAGACTGCGGGAACTTGCAAAAACTGCGGTTCCATCGCGGTTCGTTCCATCGCGGTTCCATCGCGGTTCCATCGCGGGGTCTGCAGCTTTTCGATGATGTTCACGTCGCGTAATTACGTCACTTCATAACTTCATGAAATAGCTGCTCTTGTGTGAAGTAAACGCTACATTTTTCAACTTTCTGCTAAGATATATGGGACTTTTTTGGGGGATTGTGAAATCATGCAAGCCCTGCATATTTTGCGCGGAAATCGGCAATTTATGCTGCGAAAGTGCGGCGTATTTGAAAAAAAATGTGGCCCCCGCATAAATATGCGGACTTTGGCTGATTATGCGTTGAATGACGCGTTCACATAATCCCGTTTTTCTGGAGGGACTGGTTTTAAGGTGTCGGGTGATGATGTGCGCTGTGTTGTGACTGCAGGGTGGAGGGTGCCGGTTCCTCCGCTACGACTGCTCCATCCAGGCTCCCCGTAAAGGCTGGAGCCTCATGCACCCGGGCCGCCTCACCCACTACCACGAAGGCCTGCCCACCACCGCCGGCGTGCGTTACATCGCCGTGTCCTTCGTGGATCCCTGAAGATGGCGTCACAGCACCGGCGAGTCCAGACCAAACAGGACGCTCACACGGGCTGCACCCTTCAGCATCATCTTCTGATCTGGAGCGGTGACCGGCGCTCTTTCCGTTAGTTCATTTGCTTTTCTTTTTTAAAGCCCCAAAAGATATCGGTTCTGTCTAAAGCAGGGATCTTCAACAGGGGGTCCGGGGCTCCTAGGGGGTCCTCAGAGTCAATGCAAGGGGCCCTCCAAATTATTGTTAATTTAAAAAAAGTCTCAATATGAATCCACCAAAATATTAGAACAATATAAATCCCCACTGATGATGGGCTTACTGGCCTATAGGTAAGGTAGTCACTAAGGACTTCGTCCTAAGGATTCACTGAGCCACATGTACGTTAACATTAAAACATGATTTATAAACTCATGCCAACAATTATTAGGCTATTTTAATAGCTTAGTTTTCTATGCAAAAAAGGTATGTGTAAAGGCTTTAGGCCGTCCTAAATGTTACTGTAGGCCCAGTTTAATATGCAACTTCATTTTATACAGTACGTGTAGTAGGGGGTCCCTGCTCCGTCTCTCTTTCAGTTAAGGGGTCCTTGGCTTACAAAACGTTGAAGAGCTCTGGTCTAAAGAATTATAGACAATTCATGATTTTGATCAACCTATTAGCGGTAGAGAATCAGTGCTCCATGATACATAATGGAACAAAGCATTAAAGGACAAATCCGGCGCAAAATGAACCTAGGAGTTAATAACAAGCGCTTGAGCCATGTTACTGGTTACTGGTTACACGCCGTTTGTTGTTCAACTGGTCGTGACTGTTTTCCCAAGATGGCGCCCGCCTGTATACGTGAACGGTACTGTCTTTATAATCTATCTTTTTAATAAACTGTCTGTTTACTTACAAAGTTCTCAACGCTTCGGTTTACATGTAGGGACCCTCATTATGCTACTGTGGAAGTGTGGTGCTATTTTGAGCCTTGTTAGTGGTGTAGAAATAGAGATTTCTGTGCCCGGGTAGCTCAGTTGGTAGAGCGGGCATACATATGTAGAGGTTTACTCCTCGACGCAGCGGCCGCAGGTTTGATTCTGACCTGCGGCCCTTTGCTGCATGTCATTCCCCCCCTCTCTCTCCCCCCTTTCATATCTACATCTGTCCTGTGAAAATAAAGGCCTAAAAATGAAGTGATTTCTTTTTACTTCCCTCGTGCCCCGACTAGCGTTATAAGCTAGTTAGCAGTTTGCGCTAAAACTGGTCACAATCGATTAGCATGAAAACACATCCCAGAGAACGGTCGACTCGGTACACGTGTTATTAACCCCTAGGTTCATTTGGCGCCGGAATTGTCCTTTTAAAATGAATGTTTTTACAAAGTTAGAGAAGAACTAGGCTCAAAAGATACTTTATTTAATCCTGACTGGCTAGTAGTCCTTACCTAGCTACTGAGCATGTGCGACTCCCAACAAAGATGTTACAGAAGTGAGATGTCTCACTCTGTAGCTAAAAAAGAGCTCAACACACAGGGTGAAAAGAGGAGCTGCAGCAAAGTGCAGTACAACAAAAATATGTTTTTTGAAAACTAAATCATGTCAACCTATTCTGATATAACCTCGAAATACAATTATGAAGCTGAAGATGAGCGCTTTAAGTGAAGACTTTGTCTACTTCAGGTTTTAAATTGAATTTGTCAGAAACTAGCAGTATTACAGCAGAGAAGATTAACATTTAAGATTTTCTTGAGCAAACGTGGGAGGGAGCGAGTTAGGAAGCTGCCGTCGTCATTCCACATGGAGCCACTTTGGTGCGGCCGTCAGGGCTCCCGTTTGGTCTGAGCGCGTCGTGTGGATCTTAAATCCTTTTGGGCCTTGAGCTGGACTTCTCAGGAAATCATCAGTTCAGCTTCCATTTCTTAGAAACATTTGTGTCAAACTTGTTGAATTTTACTTTAGTAAGTTACACTAACTTTGCCTTTTTGTGTATCCAAAGAAATTCTTTTCTAATTCTTTCTTGAATTGAGACACTCCAAAGCCTCTATTGTGTGTATATTTTATTTCACAAAAAGCCACACACATTTAGTTTTTTTTTTTACATTTGCAATACAACAGCTTTTTGTAAGATTTCATATTGGAATCTGAGCATACTTTTTGTGCTCGTCAGCTGTTAAAGTGGAACTAAATACACACACTGTTGTACTTTCTTGTTACAAGCCATCACTGTGCTTTGAACAACTTGAATAAAATTGTGAACTGAAGAGTGTGAACTGTGCATTAACTCAAAGTCTCTCCGGATGTCGAGTGCTGGGATAAAGCCTGGCCAGCTATCCCAGAATAGCTACTCATTGTGGCCGGATTATAATCATTTGGCAAGGTGAGACTGATCTAAAATACACCTCAGCTATGGAAGCAAAATGCAACAACACAATGCATTGTTAAAGGGCAACTTTTCCAACTTTGATCCCAATTTTCCATGTTTTTGTATCAAAGTAGTATCACAATGCCAGACCTTCAACAGCACCGTGGAAGAAGGTCTGGCTAGTCCACACAGCACTCTTGGTTGGGAGGGAGGGGGGAAAAAAAACAAAACAAGAGTGCTCCGGTTTATCAGCATTTCTTTAAACCAATCACAATATTCTTGGGCGGCGCGACGCGCTGCACAGAGCACTGGCATGTGTACGTTCAAAAGTAGTTTGTCGTGCAAAGATAGTCTAGCTAGCTGTCTGGATTTACCCTGCAGAGATCTGAGGAGCAGTTAACCATAGTCCTCAGAAATCCCAAAAAAAAAAAAAAAAAAAAAAAAAAAAAAGGGACTGATGGGAACAACAATCTTTAAAACCAGCTACAATGCAAGATATTGTGCAATTGCACACTTTTCAAGTTACACTTTCAAATATCTGACAGGATCAGATTATTCTGTGTCCAACAACATTGTGGAAAGGATCCTACAGATATTCAACATCACTTGTTGCTGAAATGTGCTAAACTAATAAAGCTGCCTTGCTAATACAGGAACATCTGCACACTAAAAATAACTGACTTAGAAAACATGGCCTTATGCAATATTCGTAGTGTTGCTTTAAGGCCATTCAACAGTTAAGGTTTTAAAAATGATGCATGGTTTGAAAAAGTATTTTGCAAACTAAACAAACTGAACCTGGAAATGAAATCCCTTCTCTGCAATCCATCGCTGCATATTCCCAAACAAGAATTACACAAATCCATTAACTGTTTCTAAATAAACCAGTACTAAGGATTAACACCACACAATGTTTTCCGAGTTTACAGATCTACCTCCATGTACTGCAAAGTTAACTTCTGTCAGACTATCAAATAAATGTCCATAATCATTGGGAATATTTTGTAACATTTTATTGAGTAAAAAAAAAAATAAAAATACAGGGCAAAGAGTGAGAATATGGGGTGGCTTGGCGAGTCAACTGGTTCAAAGTGTGTGCACAAACACAGACCAAATGTCAAGCGCTTTCGTCATGAAGATAGAAAAAGAAAAGCAGTAGAGAATATAATGTACAGCACGTGGTTAGGATCCAAAGCTCAACATGGAATAGACCGAACAGAGCTTTGGGCATTTCAAATACACATTGTTAACTTTACATCCAGTATACTACAGACCAACAATCTAAAAGATGTATAAAGTAATTTTAGAAAGATGAAAAAACATTTAAAACAAAGTGGTAAAAGAAGCAGATTTCTGTAAATTGAAGCCGCTGATCACAGGCGGAAGCGGTCAGAAAAGTTAGGCGACTGTGGGACCGTTAGAGGAACTTCACTCTTCTTCACGGCTACAGGTTTGTAGTGACGGATGGGTTGGGCAGTGTGAACCTGTGGAGATAAAGAGAAGCCGCGTCAGACCACAGCCTGACCCGGACCGACCCCCCCCAGCCTGACCCGGACCGACCCCCAGCCCCCCCCAGCCTGACCCGGACCGACCCCCAGCCCCCCCCAGCCTGACCCGGCCCACAGAGCTGCAGTTTTCACAAAGTCTCGACATTTGACAGCGAAACGCCATTCTTAGGCTACATTTACATCGCTACGTGTTGTTTAAAAACATCTTGCTACGTTTCCCCCTCTCATTGGCCCCCGCTCTGGCGTTCCACCCCCCCCCCAATTCCCCCTGCTCTAAACTGCCCTAAAAAGCCCCTAAACCGGAGACATTAGGAAACTCTTCTGACCCGTTTTGTTTGGAGTCTGCTGGGTTGCGTTTCAGTCTCAATGGCCGCAAACGGAGACCTTTGGAGACGCCGACACTGACGCCAACGTTTCTCCTCCTGATTGGGTCCTATCGGTCACGACGTCTCATTCTGAGACTAAGCTACCAACATTACCATGGCAACTACCAGCAGTGGGCAGTGTCTCCACGCTGCCTCCTGTTTATGCCCGGTATACCAGGATGTTGAGATATTTGGATTGGGCGTGTTAGTTTAAACCGATTAACCCTTGTGTTGACTTCGGGTCACATTGACCTGTTTTATACCAACAACAAAAACAAAAAAAGACGTAGAAATAAGCGCTGAAAATGTGTAGAAGACAAATTTTACAATTTAAAATGTTGGGAAAAGCAACACTGAAAAAGGAATCAAAAACGTCAAAAAAAAAAAAAAAAAAAAAGTTCTCTTCAAGGTTGACAGGAAGACAACACAAGGGTTAAGTTCTTCTACTGCAGATAAAAACTTGTGCACAGAAATCACTTTAGGCTCAAAACGTAGCGCTGTGTGTAGCCTCACTCTGATGAGTCGGTAATCTTCCAAATAACGTGGTGTGCAGTCACCTGTTCTTGCCGCAGTCTGGCGACCTCCTCTTTCTGCCTCTGCTCCTCCTCTAGTCTCTGCTTCTCCTCCACGTGCATCCTGAACGCCTCCTTCTCATTGGCCAGCCGCTCAAACTCCTGCCGCTCGTGCGCCCGCCGCTCTGTCGACAGCTCAAAGGCCTCCACAGCTGAGGAACAAGTCATTCTTTAGTAGGAGCTGCGTAGCGGTCAAAGACTTTTGATACAGAGACTTAGAGATCGGTTCCTGAACCACACTTTGTTCCAATACTCATCTTATCAAATCCATTTTAACAAAAGGAAAAACAAAAAAAGTCGGTTTACATGCCGGAAGAGAGATATGTGTACCTATATGTATATACGCTGCTTTGATTTTGCATAACCATGTTCATGATTATTGCGTATTGTATGTACTACCTATCCCACGACCTAATGTTTTTTGCTCTTGTTCTAGTTTCTTCAGTCCTCTCCTGCAGGACTTCAGATGTACAAGGTGAAAAGTTGACAAGTAAAAAAATATTATCAGAACATATCAAAGCACATCTGACTCCACAGGTCGGGGTCAGTGATTGGCGGTGCAGCTCACAGCTTACCCACTGGAGGACGGGCCTCCTTTTTGGGCTGGAAAGGATCTTTATGAGTGACCGTGTTGGGTCTGGCTTTAAATGCTGCCCCTTCCTCTCGCTTCTGCTCTTCTTTAACCTGCAAATAAATAAAGCACAGCGGTCATGTTTGAGTTTAGATGAGGTAAAGTTGATTGAGATTGTGCGTGCGGGGGCAGAGTGGCTCGTACCATCTGTTCCCAGCGACTGCTCTTCACAGCCCCCCGCTCATCCAGCAGCAGTCTGAAGGGCTCGGGCTTGGTGGCCTCCACCTTCCTCTTCTCTGGGAGGACGACCGTGTCGAAGTGCGGCAGGGGCTGGGCCTTGAAGTGTGGAACCTGGAGAAGGAAAAGAGAAGGATTTCATGTTATAGTAAGTATAGTTCAAGTGAACATTTGAATGCAGTTAGGTTGTTTTTTTTAAGTTTTACTTAAATCAAAGTTGAGTATTTCTTTCAGCACTGCCAAAGAGTCAATGCAAGGGTTAATTTAAGTAAATTAAAGTAATAAGTTTCTTCAAAAATTAAGTCTCAACATGAATCCAACATATTAGAAAATATAAATCCACACTGAGGCATCTAGGTAGTCACTAACAGCCATCCACAGAGTTTTAAAATGAAAATTTATAAATTAATTCCAACAGTTAAGGCCATTTTAAAACCTTACTAATCTATGTACGAAGGCTTTAGGCCGCCCTGCATGTTATTGTAATTTTATACATGTCGTAGGGGGTCCCTGCACAGTCTCAGTTAAGGGGTCCTTGGCTTAAACAAGGTAGAAGACCCCTGCAGTGTGGACGCTGGTTGTGTTAGACTCCCACCTCTTCATTTCTCTGCTCCTCCAGCCTCTTCTCCTTCAGAGCCCTCCTCTCTCGATCTCGCTCCTCAAAGGAGAACGGACAGACTTCCACGTGGTGGTTCTCCTGCAGCTGGGGCTGGAAAGGGAGCCCGAAATGAGGCACTGGGGGGGCCTTGATGGGCGAGGGCTGCTTTACCTGGCCAAAGAGGAGGGGTTGGTTACCTCAAGGCGAAGAAAAGTCATGGAGTTTAAAAAAATAAAAAATTATATTCGGGTTAAGGCAATACCCCCAATTTCTCCAAACGCCATGTAAACACTGTCCCTCTAATAATGCTGGTTATAGAGGCAGAGAAGTCCTTCAGTAACCAGAGTACTATAGTGCGGTCCATCTCTATTATAGATTGTGTTACTGATATGAGCCAAACAAGGTGTCAGTCGTAGGGGCGTGCTACGCTGTGGCGAGAATGTGTGAATGAAACATTAAGTTGTTAAATTTTACTAATTGAGAGGCTGATGGGTACAATGGTGACAACATGGGTCAACCGGAAGAAAAAGCCAGTCGTGCGTTGGCAGAGCAGCACCTACTGTACCGGAGGTAGAGTTACTCCGTCATTCGTCCCCGCTCACGTATACGGGAGAACTGGCAGTGGTTATTCACCATACCCAGTTACTGCTGTGCATGTAAAGGAACTGAATGTGTCAGTGAAGGGAGTGAGGGGGAATAGAGCTGAGCAGCTTTGTGTTAAAGACAAACTGACGTGCGCTTACCTCCTCCACCTCAGCGTTCTTACGAACCCTCTTCTTCAGGAGGAACGCCGGAGACTCTGGCACAGTCGGGTTCACAACTTTCTTCTCCGGCAATCCCTGTTTGGAGAAGAAACCCTTTGTTTACTAGCGGTGTAACGGTACATAGAGTCAGATCAATTCAATGATCCAATTTCATCCATTCAAAGTGAAAATATCGATACACATCTTAAAGATGTGCCTTTATTTTGAAGTGTACACTTTATATTTAATTTGTTTTATTAAAAATAGTCAGCTACTGCTACCAACTTCATTATGCCACTCGAAATAATTACAAACTCAGGCCTCCTATCTGTTGAACATCTCAACTACAGTTTGGTTTAACCTGCAGAGGTTCAGTGATATGGAAAGCTTTACCATCAGACTTTTCAAAGCCAACACTTGAACAATTTAAGAAAGAGGTTAAGGGGTTTGTCTGTGCTATATTATGCCTATGGGACGTCTTGGTAAACAACCCATGTAACGCCTAACATTTCACCGTTCCCATTTATTCTGATGATTTGATATTTTGTGTAATTTTAGTTTATTACCCCTCTCCTCTCTTATCAGAATTGTATGTATTGGAGAGAGCTCAGATTAAGCCCCTCTGAGGGGTTTTTGCATCTACATCACATCTTTTGTTGCTTGTGTGTATATTGATCTGTAGTGTCTGCATGTTTAAGTTAATAAAAATGAAATGTTTTACATTTAAATGTCTGAAAGAGCTCAGTAATAAATTGCCAAATCATGCTTTTTCTGAGTTGATATAAATGTAACTGTTCAATGGGCATGGTATCGACTCATAACGGTCGCAGGCCACTGAATTGAAATCGTATTGTGGCCGACTGATATCATCCAAAAGAATCACTCATATTGTGTCACGATAAAACTTGTGACTTAGACCCTTACTGTACACTACATTCACATGAAATACCCTTTAACAGCTTCACATGGTTTAAACTCACCACTACTCCTTCCAGGATCTTTATGGGCAGACTCTGGGCTTTAAAGGTGTGCGGCTTCTCTTCGCCTTCCTGAGGCTTCTTGGTCGCCTGTCTCTCGTGGATCCTTTTATCAATCTGCAGCTCGAAGCCTTCAGGCACGGTGGGTTCCTTCACTGCTGGCCTCTTCAGGCACTCGGCGCCCTCCAAAATCTTCTTGTTCAGCTCCAGGGCATTGAACTTAAACCTGCGATTGAAACCACAGACTGTAAAGAGATTCCTTGTCCTCCCGCTGTACAAAAAGGTGAAGCCAAAAATCTCAACAAAAGTTTTGAAAAAGACTATCAAAAACATTGGAAAAAGTAAGTTTAAATTTTGACCCAGAAAAACAAAGTTGCACAGTCGATGGAAGACAACACAAGGGTTAGACACTACAGTAAAAAAGGTTCTTACTTGTGAAGTCTTTCCACTTCTTCCTCCTCCAGTTCAGCGCTGCTCTTAACGTTGGTCGGCCGGCTCCTCTGGCGGGTCAACAGGTGTGGCGTGTGAGGCTGTGTGAGCTTCAGCTTATCACCCTTCACTGCGGACGGCCCTGAGAATAAACGGAACCCACGTGTTTCATTACAACCCCTACGGCACCGAAAAAAATAAACCCTTTCAAAAACGTAAACATCCTGCACACCTCCATCTCGAGTATTGCGGCTGCGCAGACGGTAGCGGTCAGGGGTTAGTTTATGGTAACGCTCTATCTGCTGGGCCATGGGCACGTAGGCAGCCGGCTCGTCCGCCTCCCTCTTGTTGCCTGTCGACAGGTTGAAGGGTTTGGGCACTGTGGCACCTCTCAGAGCCTTGGCCTAGAGGGGAAAAAGGGGTGCAACTGTAGGTGTAGGTTTCTTGTGAGTGAAGTTGTCCATATGCAAGTTTGGTTGCCTTGAATTACTTACCTCTCAGCTGATTGTAGATAATTACAACTAAATGAATTAAAGTTAAAAAAAAATAAAGTAGTGGATATTGTCCAGGGCTTTCCCTGCCATTATACGGCTTAAGCCCACCACCTAACTTCGCTGGAACAGCCAGCGCAATTATTTATGCAAATAATTGCGCATTGACGGCACTTGTTGCGATAGTCTTTTCCTGTTGGCTGAGGTGGGTGTGGCTTACCTGCTTCAGCGTTTACAAAGCAAATGTTTAGGACAGTTGAAGAAACCTGTGTTTTTCTGAATGCCGTAATGTATCATCTTTCCCCCCCCCAATCAAGTTGGGTGGACGTTTTGTCCGCGTATTTAATGTCTACAAGTGAACTGAAACCGGAGCAGCGACTGTAATAGACGCCGGTCCTTGGGTGGGGCTGGTCAGAAGACGAAGCGGCAGCAGAGCCAGGCCTTCCACTTTACCTGGCGGGCTAGCACCGACGTTTGTCTCTGGAGTTTCATACGTACGGGCAAATAGAGTTGTGGTTATGACGTGACACGAATATGCTAATGAGTGCTCTAAAAAACCCTGGTAAACCCTGAGTTTCCTCAGTAAGATTTTACTCAAATGAATGTGTGCTGAAGCCAAGGTTTTTTATAAATTAGTTTCCATCTAACAAGCATTTGGGTTTTGCTGAAGACATTTAGGGGAAGCTGCATTCATCCAGCTGCATCCAAATTTTGATCCGGCCTGCATATCAGTTAATTTTCACAGCTAATTTTGGCCCAACTAGTCGTGCACCACACAAACATTTAAAAAAATAAAATGATGAGGAAACGTTTTCATACTGTAATTATGCAACACTGCTGTGCAGAATTTGACAGATTTGCTGACTTTGAGACTCAGAATTCTCCACAGAAGCAGAGAGTTTAATATTTAGGCTTTGAAACCGGTCGTGGTGAGTCAGCTGGGTGGTAGCTTCTTTTAAAGATGTAATGTTTGTTTTTCATGACTTGCTAAATTCTACGATTGCTGAGAAACTTTAGGGTTTTATGTTGACCAAACTGTATGGAGAAAGCTATGAGACATGCAATAACAAAGTTAACTGACTGTTAAATAAAAGCATGTCAATAAGCATGCAATTGCCAGTGTGGCCCTTCGTGAAATTGAGTTGGACACCCGTGGTTTAGAGGATCCACTGACATTAACAGGTCTTATGTGAATCATTAGTGCTCTGGGTTAGACTGCTGGGCCATACTGGCTGCACTATAACTTTAAAAGAAAGAAAATGAGTCACCATTATGAAGCGCTTACTTGGGAGGAGGGTTTGCGGAGCTGACTGATGAAGTCCACTTCCTTGTGGTCTGCACTGGATGAAGCTGTGGCCTTAGCGCGGGTGTTTGCGTTGAAGTGGAATTCTTTAGGCACAGTCGCAGACAGCACCATCTTCTTTGGTGGTGGAACTGAAAAGTTGTAAAGTCAACCTGAAGCACAACTTTCAAATCTTTGGTATGAAATAGTAACAGCTGGTTAGCCAGCACGTTTACAAAAGGCTGTTGTCTGGTGGCAGCCGCACATGAAGTCAGTAAAGTTGACTCACTGCCAGCCAGAGCAGCTTTGTAGCTGGCCTCGTTCTGCCTGCGATGCAGAGCTACTTCACTCTGGAGGATCCTGATGCGCTCCAGCTCCTGTTCTTCGGAGCTATTTGGCCTGTTTGAAGAAAAAAAAAAATAAACACGTTAATTAGTAAAAATACAGCTTTAACCTGCTTATCCATATCACTCATTAAAAGAGTGGAGAAATCCTGTTCAAATTATTTAGAACAGCCATTAACACTTTCTCCAATGTGGACGGATCGCAAGTTGTATAAACACGTTCTTCTCCGGTGTAACCTGACCCATAAGCGTGATTTATGCTTCTGCATTAAATCTACACCGTTGCTACGTATGTTGAGGCACGGACCCCACGCTGTAGCCTGACGTGCGCCTCTCACGGCAACCCACGTCCGTGTTCTCCTCTGCCATAAACATGAAATCAAGGAGGGGGTGAACTTTTCCTGCTACAGATTTCCCACCGTGGTCAGAGAGAACAGGGGAGACACTTCGTTTTCTCACTGACTCTAGAGTCACTACTCGCGCCGAAGATCATCACTGTAACTCGCTCTAAACACAAACACATGCTGGCCCTGCTACTCTCTTAAAGAGATCGACGCACAAGTATAAACTTCAGGCCACTTACGTAGGCTACGGAGAAAGCTCTGCGTGGAGCCTCCACAGAACCATAAATCACACTCAAGTGGAACACACACACACACACCGCTGCAGCGCGTCAAGTGCCGCTTCAATAGCAGCTCGCCAAGCAATATCTATCTTGCCGTCGTATTAACGGCGGATTATGGATCGTATAAAATCGGGATACACATTTTAACTGAGATGTACAAACAATGAGCGAGGAATGCGTCTTGGAGGTGCCTGCAGCCATTAGCAGATCTCCCAGTCCCTTCAGGGTTTTCGATTATGTAATCACAAGACAAGAGGGTCCAGGAGGAGGCTGCGACACACTGGTTGCCCCGTTAGAAGACTCACTCTGTGGTTGAAGTAGTGGAAGCTGCCGCCGCCGCCTGGGTCTTGGGCGCGTTCCTGGCATTGGAACGCCTCTTGCTGCGGAGGACACTACTGGATTTTCGGGCAGTAGGAGGAGTTCTGGAAGAAACTACTACAGTTGAAAACTTCAAAAACTACAAAAAGTAATACAAAGTGATAACTTTGACAGGGCCTTTTATGCGAGAGAGTTCAGTAAAAGTGTAAAACTTTATTCTGGATTTATAGTCTATTCAGTAGGTTTTTAATGGAACCGACAGATTCAAGTTAAATCAATCCGGGCCAAATTTTGGTAATTGAAAACCCACAAGGGTGAGCTTCTGTCCCCTCCTTTGCACGTTTGACAGAGTGCCTGAGCTGCGGTGGAAGCCGAGCACAGCGATGCCGCTCCTGCAGCTTGTTCAGGTCACAGTGAGTCAGAGCTAATTAGGGTTGGGCATCGTTTGGATTTTAACGATTCTGATTCCTTTCGATTTTGATTCTTTGAGGGGTGGAGTTGAAAACGGGTCACATGCTTTCCCCCCAAGAAGAGGAAAGTTTTATTTTGATGATTCAGTGGTGGGTTGCAGTTTTACTGGGCTTCTCAGCGTAAAACAAAGCCATACTCGAGCGCTGCTTACTGCGCTCCATGGCTGCAACTCAACAGGCGCCTGGCTGCCAAACCAAAACTTACGCATCTTAAGTTTGGAAACCAAATCCGCCAAACGATTCCAATAAAGAAACGATTCTACTATATTCCAAGTAGGAATCGGTTCTCGATGCCCAACCATAGAGCTAATTGTGATAAAGCCGTCGCAGACAATGGTCGCTGCATAATAATGCAATTATGGACACTTACGGTTTGGGTTTCTTTGGCGGTGGGGAGGCTGGACCGCCAGTCATCTCTTTACGTTTTGAAACCCTGAAATGAATAAATTAATGAGAAACATTTACACACTTTATTTTTCAAATCACTTGGTTCTGCATCTGCACATCTCATGATACACAACTCTTTAGCACCTTTTGTTATCTGTCAAACAAACAGTCTTCCAGCCTTGAAACCAAGACAACCGAGCCACAGACGCTGTTGTCGTCCCAAAGACTTACAAATATCTTGGTGTGCCACTTAATTCACTCCTTACATACCGGGAACACATTTATAATCTAACAAAAAAGCTGAAGCAGAAACTGTATAAGCGTAGAGCTTTCCTTTTCAGTTTCCGAAACCTCCCTACATGCTATTGTGTTTTCTACAATGTCCTACTGTCTTCCAATCTGGTCTCTTACCACTAAGGAAATTACTGAACCAATAGAACGACTATACAGTTGAGCTCTCAAGATCCACTGTAATCTTCCAAAGTGGTCTCACCATTGCACTCACATGCTCTGACTTACCAGAACTACATAAAACAGCCATGCTATTACATTTTATTTTCAGATTCAAAATAGCACTTCACCAACACAATATGAGACCAGAACGCCTCACTAGGTCAGTCTCAGGCATTCATTCCAGTCCCTCCAAACAAAAACTGGTCAGAAATCCTTTTTTCATACATACATTTGTAATAACATTTCCCATCACATCAGAACACTACCATCCACCACATTTCAAAAAGCATACAAACTGTTCCAACAGTTACAACCATGTTTTGTGTACAAGAGCAGCATCACAAGGACTTTACCTGCGTGGTTGGGCGGGCAGTTGAGTAGTAGTGGTCTGAGTGGTCCTTCGCCGTGCACCAGTGCGAGCAGGAGACCCACCCCCCCTAAAAAATAAATTAATGATAAACATTTACACACTTTATTCTTAAAGCACTTGGTTCTGCATATCTCATGATACACAACTCTAGAGCACCTTTTGTTAGACCCTCCCTACAGTTTAAATATTTCATTTCTATGAAACAGTCTCCTAGCCTTGAAACCAAGACAACTCGGAGCCACAGATATTATACAACTGTCTTTACAGGCTGAAAAATATTCCCATAGCTGGTCAACTCAACTTGATAGGCAAATTATAAATAGTAATCTCAATTCCAAAGGCAGTACAAAACAGGAATATCCATGTATGCACACAGAACCGACAGTATAACAGTGAGTGTATGGGACTGACACAAGAGAGCACACCTAGCTTGTCTGCTTGTGGACTCTGTCACATGGTGTAATGCAACAGATTACCCACGCTACTGTGCCAGAATCATCAGAAAAGACCATAGAAATAAAATAGAACGGCCACTCCCATACAAATCACTGTAGCAGAACAGACAGGGTGTCAGCCATTTTTATGTGTACAAGAGCAGCCATCACAAGGACTTCACCTGCGTGGTTGGGCAGGGAGTTGAGTAGCAGTGGCCTGAGTCCTTTGCCGTGCACCAGTCCGAGCAGGAGACCCATCCCCCCAGGATGTGACTATGTTTGAAGGTTGAGAGGTGGACGTCCCAGGAACTGCTGAAATATTGAAGTCCATGTGTTCACGTTATGAGAATTATTCACTGAACAGAGAAAGCTCAGCTTTAAATAGTCTTTGTACTGTATAGACACACAAAAGGAGCCAATGCAATCTTTCCAATGCCAACATTTAACAGAGTAAAGGTAACCGTGATAAACGAGAAAACAAGAAGTCCGTCTTAAAGTGTCTTTCACCTACATGTTTGAAGGGTTCATTTGCAAAAACATGTTCCATTTAACTAAAATCATGATTGTTTTGCAATTCAGGAACTCTAAATCAAACTGGTGTTTGTTAATTTTTAGAATTTGTCTTTGCAAATGAACCCTTCATTTATACCTGCAGCACTGACTTAATGATCCATTAGGGACCCATTGTTAACAGCTGTGAATCCACGTTGACTACAGCTGCTGTCTGCAGAAGGAGCAAGCTACTTTACAGACCCACCTTAAAGAGACTACAGTGGGGAGAGTATTTCATACTCCAATTCCAGAGCAACCAAGTTTTTTTTTTGTTTGTTTTTAAATATAAACAAAATGTGCATCTTTAGTAAATAGCTGTGATAAATGACAAACCAGAGTCCCCGTCTGTCTTGACTTGCGGGGCTACGATGGCTCGAGGGAGGTCGGACGCATGGCTTCTCCTGAAGGATTGGTTGGACCTCGGAGTCTTAAGGTGGCCGTCTGTTCCACCGCTCTGTTGTTCTGCACATAACAGTCAAAAGATCAAGAAAATGGACTCTTACAAATTATTTTATGGTTAATTCATCCTAAATATTGGCTACTCTAATCCAAGGCCACCCAATTTGGGGATTGCGGACCAAGTTTGGTCCATTCTCCCTTTGTTGTGGCCCGCCATGGAATTTGACACGCTCATGCTTATTCTCCTCATTTTGAACGTGCTGTAAAATCTGAACAGCAATGACAAACATACATTTTGTGGAGCTAAAAAGTAATTTATCTGAGTTTAACAGCAATGTAAAACAGAGTGCTGTAAATGTCCCTTATTAAATGTACACATTTTTATCTGCAAAGAACTACAAGAATTCTTCAAACGTTTTTGCTTGTTGCCTTCATCCAGATACATTATGGCCCTTTATGCCCCCCGCCTCGAATGTCAACTAAACAGTAAGACCCCATTCAGACCAACACCATGAAGCAGGTCAACCTAGGGTTGTGCAAAACTGGTTACTTTGCACGTAACTTTAAGTTAGTAAACTCTTATTTTGTCTCATGTTCTGAATGGGAATTCAAAAAATAGGTCAAACAGGAAAAGTAGGAAGGAGAACTTCAGTTTAAAGTGTTTCACTGTTGATTTGTTTCACCGTTTTTTAAAGTTCAAGAAATTCACTACAGGCATCATTTGTTTTGATTGTGCGCTACCTTTCTTCTACTTTTAAACCCTTTACTTGTGTCATAAATGTACATGTAACTCCTTTGCATACATTTTTAATTCATTCCACCATTGTCTTACTGTTTACAATAGACCTTTTCACGGCATACATGTTGACATTTCATAGTAGGAAAAGCACAGGTGTATTCAAAACCATTGATTAGGAGAGGCCCTGGTGTTGTGCATGCTGACTCACTGAAATAGCTTACTGGGACACTTGATGGAATTGAGCCATTGTTAAGGTTATCAATTTCAGCTGCGCTTTTCCTACTATGGCAAGTCCAAATATCTGCAGTGAAAAGGGTCCATAGAGTTGCAAAGATCTATCGATTAGTTGTCAACTATTCAATAAATCGCCAACTAACATATTTTGATAAGTTTTTATGAGACAAGTGTAACAATTATCTTGCAAACTGAATATCTTTGAGTTGTGGACAAAACAAGACATTTGAGGAAATCATCTTGGGCTTTGGGAAACATCAATCCACATCTTTTACAAATGACCTCTTTCACAGCATATATTTGGACCTGTCCAAGTAGGAAAAGCACAGCTGAAATTGATAACCTTAAAGATGGCTCAGTTCCATCAAGTGTCCCAGAAAGCTATTTCAGTGAGTCAGCATGCTCAACACCAGGGCCTCTAAGTGGAATGCAGCCATCATTAATAGTTTTGAATACACCTGGGCTTTTCCTACTATGACATGTCTGCCGGGAAAATTGTCCATTTCTGACATTTTAAAGACCAAACAAGTAACGTTTAACCGATTAATCGAGAACATAATCGACAGAACGAAACTTTGTTTACGTGTGTATGCATTCATTCATATGTATGCGTGTATATATATGCCACACACACACACACACACACACTTTGTTAAACTTGTTCAGCGGTGCTTTCCTTTTTAGCTGTAACGTTATGTTTATTTCGGTTGTACTTTGAGAGCAACAAAATTCCCTGTATGAGTTAAACGCATACAGGGAATTTGACTCCGGCCATTAAAACAGATTATTCTTCTTTAAAATCTTAAAAGCCCTCTTCTAACAGCGACCCCCAGGCTGTGTGTGGTTCAGGACAATGTCTGTGAGCCGCAGCAAAGTCACTCACTTCCTGTCCGTTAACTGGTTCTCTCTTTTTTTGAAACACAACCACTTTGCTCTGGAGTGTAACGGACTATATTCTAGCTAAAATAACACAAACACATTGTCCATTGGTCCTGAGGCTAAGCATTCAGCTGTCAGGCTGAATAAGCAAATGTGAACCAATGTTCCAACACTTTAACGTGAACTAAATACCAGTCAAATTAAAATATTGTAGGTAATGCTAGACTTACCAAACCAATTGTCTTCACTTTCGGCATTCTCCAGTTGTAACGTTACGAGGTCGACGACGTGGGACGGGGCATCAAATTCGTAGAGATGAGACTTATCACCGGAGTCGCTTTTGTCCATATTCTCAAAATGTGTTAGTCGACAGCTCACCTAAACAAGAAACCATATACACGACAAATCCTGAATTAGAAATATATTAAATGTAAATTGCTGTGTTAATGTTTGGGAGTCGTATTTTCTTCATATAGCTAGCTATGTGAAGAACTAGCTTGCTAGCTAACTAGCTAGCTAACTAACTAACGTTCAGCTGCAACGCCACGTTAATGTAATTTCAACGTAAAACTATCAGCTTATCGTAGTTAACACATCAAGTATCGCTACAGTAATGTTGCTATTAGTAAAAGGTAAACTTTGAAAATAGGGAAACAATTACCGATGTACTACTAAATAATAAGTAACGTTTGTCGAAATGCTTACCGAAACGTCTGTTCCCAGAGCAACACAAACGAACAAGCCGTTAGCGCTCAAATCGTCTTCCTTTTTGAACCAGCCAATGGCTGACAACTATGATAATCAGCCGTGATCAGCTCGCCGCTTATTGGCTATTCTTCTCCTTCATCTGTGTGTTTATTGGCCGATCGCAACCAGGTGCATACTGCCACCTAGTGTATCGGAGTCGGTAGAATGTGGAAATTCTCTGTTGCCAAAATGAATGCGTGGTCAGAAGTCTTTCCACACACTCTGGTTTGGTTGAAATAAACCCTTAATTCACCCATTTACATGAAGTATGCTGGCTCTGTACATGCGAAAAGTATTGTTTATTTTAATAGAGTCTGGTTGGTTTGGCAACGGCGATTTGGGGCATGTTAAACAAAAATGATTTTACCTTTCAACAAAAAGGTCACCCTCCTTAGAAATTCTTCCATAATGTTGTCAGACACTTAGAACAATAATCTGAGCAAGTCAGTGGCAAAAACAGCACTTTTGTGGATGTAAATTGAAGGTGCGTAATTGCTCAATAACTTACATTGTAGCTTGTTTTGTCTCGGTTAGTACTGGACTCATTTCAAATGTCCTTTCCATAAGTCACTTGGACACAAAAACATGGGGAAATACTGTGGGGGGCCCTTAAACCTGTCCAACCCAGAAGTTATACCTTTTTTTCTTATGTTCACAAAGAAACTGGGATATAAGGAAGAATATGTGATGTTACTTGGGAAGCCAAGTAGCAACAGGTTTGAATGCAAACTGAGGATAAAACATAATAATGTTCACAACTTTATCTAGGCTAAAACAACACGAACGTGCCAAACAATTTAGCTAATATATATATATATATAAGCTAAATAAATATATATTAAATAAATATATATTAAATATATATATATATATATATATATATATATATATATATATATATATATATATATAATAATATATATATAATAATATATATATATATATATATATATATATATATATATATATATATATATATATATATATATATATATATATATATATATATATATATATATATATATTAGCTCAATTGTTTGGCTAAGTTACCAGTCACTCATGATTTCACCGTGTCCCATTGGCTGAAAGTACGTGGTGTGGGCGGGATTAAGCTTCGTGGCACTGTCAGGGGGCGGGGACTGTTAGGTCCGACAGGAAAACTAAAGAAAGGCGAGGATCTCTAATAAAACGGTAAAATAACGTTTACGAGACTAGCTACTCAGAATAAGACAAGGGTAGGTACTTGAATCAAGAAATATATTGCGGTCTTAAAATATGATGTGTCCAGCTTGACAAATTGACAAATGTCCGAGCTGAAAAACTAGGCGAAGTTAGCAGGCTAATTAGTTAGCTTCCTTAACGTTAGCTGGAGTGCGAACTGCTGCTAGCTAAAAGTTAGCCGATACTCCACTGATTCAGTGACAAAACATAGGCCAAATAAGAATATTAATGAAGATTAAGCTAACAGTAGGATTGCAAGGTATGTGTAACGTGAAGCAATTCCCCATATGTTAAGTTGACAGATAGAAAAGCCTTCACATTAGAGGTAAATAACAGTGAGGAAGTGAAGTTATAATACAGCGGAAGAACGTGCCAACTTCTAACTGTTATGTTACAGATGGATGCCCATTAGTAGGAGATCCATCCACTAAACATCTGTATTTGGGTTGAATCTTATTTTGGCACAATGTTGAAGCTTCAACAACAGCCTAGTTTCATTAAGCAGTTCAATGGATAGATCTTTTTTTTATCAACATATGCTAACGTCAAATCATTGATAGATATATAGATATATTTACTTTATATCTGTGACTGTAATTAACCAAGATGTCATGTTGATTTAGGTTATTTGGATAAAAGGACTGACAGTGATTCTGTCAATCATCATGTTATATACTGTGATTGATTGTCATGTGTTTTGGTCAATGAATTTACTGCTATTGGCAACACAGTGTTTCCTTTAGGATTTCTTTTTTTAGCAGTGGGGGCAGGCATATTTTCAGTTGTGATTGAACTGTATTTTTTTTAACTATAGGGCACTTAACATCTACAACAGTTCTACAAAATGATTTTTACCAGAAATTCTTCATAGGAACACCAAAACCCAAAGTATAGAATGATATATTACATTGACTCACTCACCGTTTTAGTGTTTCCAGATGTGTGATATCAGGACGATGAGCTGACAGAACTGACAAGTTGAATGTTGTCCAATCAGAACGGACCCACCGCGGTGATGTTTTTGGTGGAGCTGTTCGTTTAATAGACGACTCGGTACCTCTGAATAGTTCTACTTGTTGTTGAACTGGACGGGTCCAATAACCTCTGAATAGTTCTACTTGTTGTTGAACTGGACGGGTCCAATAACCTCTGAAGAGTTCTACTTGTTGTTGAACTGGACAGGTCCAATAACCTCTGAAGAGTTCTACTTGTTGTTGAACTGGACGGGTCCAATAACCTCTGAATAGTTCTACTTGTTGTTAAACTGGACGGGTCCAATAACCTCTGAATAGTTCTACTTGTTGTTCAATTGCAATGTGAGCGACAGCCAACGGGGGGTAGCATTATGTCGGCAGGATCATTTAAAAGGCAACCGCGACTACATTTTTTTGTAGCCTAGAAATCTAGACCCACCCTAGCGGCAGCAAATTTAATTTGAAGCCAGGGTCGTCTAGTAACTCTCCGTTGGCTTGCGAGCTGTAAAAACCAAACTCTGGTCAGGCCAATCACATCGTGTATAGATTCGGTGGGCGGGGCTTCTGGCTGCTGCTGGGAACAGCGGTCTTTGGAAGACTTGGAGTTCAGCTTTACTTTGAGAAAAGAACAAAGAACGGCAATGAAGTCATTCTTAAAAAAGGAAGATGAGTTTTGCCGACCGAATACGGCAATATTTTCATACATTTTTAACCCCATCTTAATCCCCAAAGAGAGGATATTATTCATGTGCAGTTATAGATAAAATGTAGGTTAACACTGAATGGTCATTCTGGTGTTTAGTGTTATATGTGTATCTTTAGTCTTTTGTAGAACCAAACCTATGGAGGGTGCTTAATATATTTGGTTCCCCCTAAAATCGCATGTGGCCTCAGCCTAGCCTCTCCATTTTTGAAATGGTCTAGAACCGCCACTGTCCGTAATAAGTTATAAGATTGGGGCTGTCCACAAACCAAATAGCTTAACTGTGGTTAAAAGTAAATCATAGCTGTCATTTATATCTCTGACCTGCCTGAACTTGCCTGTAAAAATGCCTGATCATCTGGTAAATGTCTTATTTTCTTCTGTACTTAGAGATGGCTGCAATCAGAAAGAAACTAGTGATAGTCGGCGATGGAGCCTGTGGCAAGACCTGTCTCCTCATAGTGTTCAGCAAAGATCAGTTCCCTGAGGTTTATGTGCCCACCGTGTTTGAAAACTACGTGGCAGATATTGAGGTGGACGGTAAACAGGTAAGCTGTTTATCATACTGACAAATATTGTTTTGTTTTTTTTCTCCACATTTACAGTAATCCACTTACTCATATATAGCCTCATATATATATAGGGCTGCACAATTAATCGCCATTTTATCAAAATCACAATATGGACTAGTGTAATATCCAAATCGCAGGGGGCGCAATATTTGTTAAAGGCAAAATATGTGTCGAACCGTTCTGAATGAAGTATTGTTGTGCTGCAGAGATGTCCTGGGACTACAAATCCCATCCTACAGACTACAGAAAACATCTTTGTTTGGTACAGATTCTTGCAAAAATCCCACTACATGACTATAGTACATTTTTATTTGTGTTTCGATGAAAATGAGAATAATGATCCAAAAAATGTATCATTCCCTCCAATCTCGTGAATCATATCACAACATCAGTCAAAATAATTTGACATTTTCCTCATATCGTGCAGCCCTGATTACATAGCACGGAGTGTGTAGTGAGAGGCTACGTCTACACTACTACATTTTTATTTTGAAGCGGCGTTTTGAGACACAAAAACGATCTCCGTCCACACAAAAGTTTTAGCTCCAGTTGCAGAACTAATCTCCGTCCATATTAACACGTCTGACAACACGTATCACATGACCATTCTCACACACACACACTGGTCATGTGCGTGCCGGTGTAAACAGGAAGCAGATTGTCTGACGTTACTCTGTGGTTAGTCTCGCTTCGCCAGACCCTCCTCCAAAGCGCGCTGAAGGAGAGTCTGGCTAGTCCACACAGCATTCGGGGATGGGAGAAAAACGTGCTCTGGTTTAATGGCATTTCTTTAAACCAATCAGAATTGTCATGGGCGATGCTAAACTCCACACAGATCCGCTGTCGTGCGAGCGAAAACGCCAGAGCAGGGGGAATGAGAGGGGGAAACGCCAGAGCAGGGGGAATGAGAGGGGGAAACGCCAGAGCAGGGGGAATGAGAGGGGGAAACGTAGCAAAAGATATTCTTTTTTTAAACCAAAATGTAGAAATGTAAATGTAGCCTTTATTCCTGACAGACTTATGAAAACTAAATCTCAGGATTCTGACTTTTTAACTTGCATTAACTCGTTATCGCGTTAATTTTGACAGCCCTAGTTTGCATATATTAGAGAGCCATGCCTCATAATGCAAATCAGGAGTGTCCGTCATGACTTGCCCTCTTTCATGATGTCAAAATCTAGTGAATAATCTTTGAAACTAGCCTCAAAATTCAGAACGTGTACAGCCTCTTACTTGCATCTCCTTGGCTCAGCCAAGGAGATTATTCCTAATGAAGATCTACTGCTGTATACAGTGACGTCCTTGGTAGTAATGTCGTCCTGTTACAGGTGGAGCTGGCTCTGTGGGACACAGCGGGTCAGGAGGATTACGACCGACTGAGGCCTCTCTCCTATCCAGACACAGATGTCATCCTCATGTGTTTCTCCGTCGACAGCCCTGACAGTTTGGGTGAGATTTTACTCTTTGTCATTTTTGTCTTTCACAAACAGTAGCTGTGTTCGAAACCGATCCCTCATTCACTCACTTACTATTCCCTACATAATGTTTATTAAAGGCATACTTGCGAGCTGCAGTTCCAATGAGACAACCTGTAGAGGGAGCGAAGCTGGAAAAGTTGCATAGTATGCCTTTAAATAGTGAACTATATAGGAAATGACCAAACCAGATTTCGTACACCATCACTGAAAACATTGCTGCGTCAGTTATTTGTGTGACGGAGGCGGGCGTGCACAGCATTATGTAAGCAAACTGAAACACAAATACTTCTAATACGTCCCTGAAACAAAGTGTGCACTTAGGAGGATAGTTAGTGGTTGTATATTATATATGTTGCATGTTACATTTCCAGTGTTTAGACATGAAAGCCCTCTCCATTCTTCCTTTTTTTAGTTTTCGCGGGTCCTTCTGCTTCTTCTTCTTCTCATCCTCCGGGAAAACACGACCGTGTTGCATTATGGTATACAGGAGTAAAATGTAGGCTACATCGTATATACCATAGGCAGTTCAAGAAATGGACCAACAGATCCCGTGTCTCTGGACGGAGACCAGTGAAGGATGTTAGAAGCTCTTTTCCGGTGATGGCTGAGCGTTACTGAGCAGCCTCCAACTGAGCTTGAAGACGTAGATGTGACGTGAGCAACCTGTCTGAAAGTTGGAAGTCTTCTGGTAGCTGTGCCAAGAGAAATCTCAATCATTCCCAATCTAGCAGAGACGGAGAGCGTAGGTATATGTAAGGAGATAACATAGGCACAGGCTAATTACTGATCACTAACATGATAGTTAACATTAGTAATTACACTTAAACAGCTAATGGAAGTCCAAACTGCCTGAGAGCTTCTCCTGTACTATACGGTAATTCCTCTACTATGAGACAGTAAGTCTCGTGGTTATGACCCAATCGTTAGCCTATTTTTATAAAAGCGTCTGCTACGGAGCCATAACGTGAGCTACAAGGTGATTGAGCCTTTTATACATTGTCGTGTTTCTTTAGAAATAAACAACGGACAAATAGTCTTTAAACGCTTCAGATGTAAAGTTATTCTCTGTCAAAGTGACGTCAGAATGAATGGGAGTCAATGGGATGCTAACGGGAGCTGATGGCTTGTTAGCATCAAAATGTCTCCATAGGAGGTACACGTTGTGGAGAGAGGCTTACCCCCTTGGTATGTACACCTACATTTTATAGTGGACTATACAGTGAATGAAATTAACCGCGGAGAATTGGAACACCACTACAAAATGGCGAACACACTGGACACTGCACGGTTTCTGTGAAAGGAAACGGTTTCGAGCACGGCTATTGTGTTTGCGTCTTCTCCATGTTCAACACGTCCACTTTGTGCCCGATGCAGAGAATATTCCAGAGAAGTGGACTCCTGAGGTCAAGCATTTCTGTCCCAACGTGCCCATCATTCTTGTGGGGAACAAGAAAGACCTGCGGAATGATGAGCACACGCGTCGAGAGTTGGCGAAGATGAAACAGGTCAGCGAGGCCCTTTTACTTCATGGAGCTCATTCAGATGCTGTTACAAGTTTCAACCCTGTGGAGTTATGTACACACACAAGTCCATGCTAATGCTACCAAAGGAGGATCAACTGCTTGCAGAACTGATGCATCAGAGTATAAAAAATATAAATGGATAAAAAAGGACATTTTCTTTCTCTTCATTAAGCTTTCATTTACTATAGTTTAATTCCCAGCTTGGGGCTCTTTTCCTGTAATATTTATCATTTGTGTAGGGCGGTAGCTGATTATTATTTTCATTATCTATTTATTCATAAATTGACGATTTGCTTTTTAAAATATATTTTAAAGGGCTCATATTATGCTCATTTTCAGCTTCATAATTGTATTTAGAGGTTATTTCAGAATAGGTTTACATGGTTTAATTAAAAAAAAAACACCATATTTTTGTTGTACTGCACTTTGCTGCAGCTCCTCTTTTCACCCTGTGTGTTGAGCTCTCTGTTTTAGCTACAGAGTGAGACCTCTCACTGCTGTAACATCTTTGTTGGGAGTCGCACATGCTCAGTAGCTAGGTAAGGACTACTAGCCAGTCAGAAGCAGAGTATGAGGGCGTGCCCTGACAGTAGCTAGGTAAGGACTACTAGCCAGTCAGAAGCAGAGTATGAGGGCGTGCCCTGACAGTACCTAGGTAAGGACTACTAGCCAGTCAGAAGCAGAGTATGAGGGTGTGCCCTGACAGTACCTAGGTAAGGACTACTAGCCAGTCAGAAGCAGAGTATGAGGGCGTGCCCTGACAGTACCTGGATAAGGACTACTAGCCAGTCAGAAGCAGAGTATGAGGGCGTGTCCTGACAGTACCTAGGTAAGGACTACTAGCCAGTCAGAAGCAGAGTATGAGGGCGTGCCATGCTAGCAGCTAGGCGAGCATTATAACGTGTGTTCCAAAGTGACCACGTTTGTCTCTGAAGTAAAGGCTGGACTACAATAGAGCTGTTTGGAGCTCTATGAACAGTGTTTTCTGTTGGAGATGGTAAGTCCCTTTGGGGTGGACTTTGGGCTTTTTCACTTTGTAAACCTGTAAAGGTGCACAAATAAGATATACAACACAATAGAGGAAAGGGAAAAAGCCAAAAAGCATAATATGAGCACTTTAAAAATGTTTTAAAATAACATACAATACTTTTAAAAGATGACTATTTTCAAAAAAACAAACAAAAAAAATCATTCACTGATAGAGAATGTATCAATTAGTGAATGTCAAAAATAATTACAAATTCACAGGTATTTGACTTTGGACTTTTATCCAAACAGGAACCGGTGAAGTCAGACGAGGCGAGGGACATGGCTCACCGGATCAACGCCTTTGGTTACTTGGAGTGCTCGGCCAAGACGAAGGACGGCGTGCGGGAGGTTTTTGAGATGGCCACCAGGGCGGCGCTGCAGGCCAAGAGGCGAGGCAAGAAGGGCGGCTGCCTTCTGCTATAGAGTGTCAGCTCACACAGGATTGGGAGGGGCGGGGGCAGACAAAAACCAGGCCAAGAAAAATATATATGGGCACAACTGTATGGCACGTTACAGGGATGAGCGAGAAAAGTCAAATCGGGCTAAAGGGGGAAAAAAGGAAAGTCAAATGCAACGGGAAAAGGGAGTTTATACATTTAAGTACAAGGTTATAGCTTTTAGCTTTCAAATAAAAGTACTGTTATCTTTTGTTCAGGATTCATCAGACGTTAAATTATGAAGAGAATGTGGACGTAACATCTCTCTCACTATAATACTTTTAAAAGTGCGGGAGGGTACGTACGGTTTCCAGTTCTCTGAATGTCTGTAACTAAACCGTAGCTCTATGGTTTGGGGTTGAGACCTGCTCCTGAGGCCTGTACTACGAAGCGAGTTCAACATATCCAAGACATCTTTAGGTTTATCTGGCTTCACTAACCCTAACATCCACGATCACGCTAAACGGTCACATGACGGTCGTTATCAACCCGAGCCACGTTCAGCACCAACAAAACATAGCAACACTTTTAAAAAAAACTGAAATGGGGGTACGTTGAACACACTGTTGTGTGCGCAAGCGCTGTGCCTTTTTATTTTCCGAGTTTACAGACACATCTCTGCTGATTGGGTATCCCCTGTGACTCAGCCAGTAAACTAGAGACACACCCACCAAAACGAGAGACAACATAACTCAGAGCCCTTGCACACCGTTCAGAGGAAACCTGTCGTTCAAAGGTGCAGTAGGTAAGACTTATAAAACTAACTTTCTGTCATATTTGCTGAAACTGACCCTATGTTCCAGTAGAACTACATGAAGCAGGTCATTTAAAATTTTTTATCTGGCACCACCTACAGCCTGTAGTGAGATTTGCAAAAATCCACCGCTCCCTGTTCAGATGCACCAATCAGGGCCAGAGGGGGGTGTCTAACTGCGTGTCAATCACTGCTCAGGCACACGCATTCATTCTCCCTTGTGGGGGGAGGGGCTTAGGAGACCGTTTTGGGCTTCAGCAGAAAGGGGGGAGGGACTGAGAAGTTGTTGATGTTAACATTTTCATATTTTCAAAATTTTCGATCTTCACAATCCTACCTACGGCACCTTTAACGCGGAAACTGTTGCAAAATGTTGCACGTCGTTTTGAGATTGAACGTGACCCAGAGTTTCCCCGATCGAGCCATGAGCATGTTCACATAAAAAGGGGCGGGGTTTGCAGCATATGACCAATCGCAGACAAGTTAGTCTACTGGAAGCGGAGTGAAGAGCAAACTATAATATTAGACAAGTATGAAGTTAAACACATACAGTACTCCAGGCAAAAAGCAACACAGCGTCAGCTGCCAAAGGCAGGAAAGACTCCGTGTTAGTCTATATACAGGACGTTCCACCTCCGGGATTGTTCAGGTGCCGCCAGATATTCAGCCGACTGTCCCTCATTTAGCTCAGCTCAAGCTGACACAGATAGTGTTTCCTTTAGGATTTTTTTTAGCAGTGGGGACAGGTCTGTCTGAACAGCAACAAGTTAAACGTTGTCCGATTAGAACGGACTCACCGCGGTGACGTTTTTGGTGGAGCTGTTCGTTTAATAGTCGACTCGAAAGAACGTGAACGTTTTGACAATAAACTCCATCAACACAACAGTATGTGGAGGTTAACTGGACGGGCCCAATAACCTCTGAATAGTTCTACTTGTTGTTAAATTGCAATGTGAGCGGCAGCCAATGGGGGGGGGGTGCATTATGTCGGCAGGATCATTTAAAGGGCAACTGCGACTACATTGTGCGTCTATCCTATTTCTGATACCGTGGGGGCAGAAATCTTTCCGTGGCGGGCCGCCACTACAAAATCAACATAGAGGGAACACTGCAGATAGGTCAGTCCCTCCGACCAGAATCTACATCTTTTATAAATAGTAAATATAATGTGTAGGGCTGCACAATATATCGTTTTTTTTTTTTATCGTCATCGCGATATCAACTGGCGCAATAAACTCGTTGCGAAAGATGCTCAGAGATTTTTTTTTGTTAGTTGAAAGCAAATATCAGCAAGAAACTGCAGTTCAAAATGTCAATGTCATTCTTTTTTTTAGTGGCGCCTTTAATATTCAATTCAATGTTCAATTTGTTCAATAAAAGTGTTGGAAATGATTTCCTTTCATTTGTTTCTAAACTCAACAAGCAATTTGTGGTATTTTAGCAAAATACTGAAAGCAGCAGAAATGCAGAACTGAGTACTCTAATATCTGTTCATCGCAAGTAACATCGTTATCGTATTATTCAACAACTTTATCGCATATTTTCCTCACATGGTGCAGCCCTCATAATGTGTATATCTCTCTGCCCTCTTACGATCTCGGGATCTTCTCTGAATAGTTATCCCATTTTCAAAGAGAATTGTTTGGTCAATAGGCTGTGCTTTTTTTCCGGGTTTATTCATAAAGTACCCCGCTCCGGAGCAGGTTATCTGTTCAGCATAAGTTACCACGGTGATTTATCCTGGTAAAAAGTGAACCAGCGTCGCTAACCCCAAACACTGCTCCGTAGTACAGGACTCATCAGAAAATGTCACGATTCGATTCAATGTCGATTTTTAGGCTCAAGATTTAGGCTCAAAAACAATTCTTGATTCAAAAACAATTCTTGATTCCAAAAACGATTCACAGTATGTAAATGTAGTTACGTGATTGCAGTAGACTTTCAATTTAAAAAAAAATATTGATTTTTGGAATTCTATGAGTTGATTTTGAATCGGTAGAGCTTGAATCGCGATACGAATGTGAAGCGATTTTTTTTTTTTTTTTTTTTTTGCACACCTCTACTTGCTAACCCCAAACACTGCTTCGTAGTACAGGACCAGAAAAGATCTGGTGCGTCAGTGTACTCCAGATGTATGCCTAACTAAGTGTGACTGAACTTCTTCCAATTCCCCCCAGCCCCCCGGGGAAACGCAGACCAACCTAACCTTTAGGGATGCACCGAATCCAGATTATTGGGGTTCGGCCGAATACCGAATCCACTGGTTAAGATTCTGCCGAATCCGAAACCGAATACCGAATCCTCCTCTTATCCTCAGTCCATTAACACAGTAAACACATTAATGAAGTAAACAACGTCCACAGCAGTGTATTTTTCATTTAATTTTATTTTAACTGTTTAGTTTAGCAACATTAGGCTGGGAAGACAAGTGGGAAAAAATATTTTGACAATCAAAGGCCTGTTTACCCTATCTCAAGATCCAATCAAGTTAAAAAATATTAGCCTTTTTAGATTTATAATCCCATAAAGTAGGCTACCCCCAAGTACAGACAAAAACCTTTCAATAAAAGTGCAACAAGGAAAAGTCCAAAATATTAGCCTTTTATAGCCACTGTTTGTTCGGTGTAGGGCTAGCAAAGCTGGTAATGGTCGTCTGGTTAACACCAGTTCTTAGCTGTGACTGTCCTTCCTTTGCCGTAGACTAATCAGCATTGCAGATTGAACATGTAGCTGGACTTGAACGGCCTTCTTTTGACTGAAAGTGCTGCCAAACATCACTTTTTCTGCTCACCAGCTCTCCATTTTCACTTCCTCACAGCCTGCTGCATTGAACGCTCCACCTACGTTAACACCTTCCCGTAATCAACGGCGCAGTCATTACGGCGACCAGCGTAGCGCGCGCAGTGCAAGCGTAGGGTTCGGGTCAGTGGGAAATAATTCTAATGTTCGGCAGAATAAGCCCAATATTCAGCTGAATCCGAAGCCGGATCCTGGATTCGGTGCATCCCTGCTAACTTTATACGGTCTTGTGTTTCTGTTTTATGAACCTGATAAAACGTTACCATTCATTTTAAAAAAGCTGAGTTTGATTATTAGCATTTGAGCGTAATGAGACCAACTTATTTGGGTGTTTTTTATACAAGCTTGATGATGGATGCAACACTTAACAAATTAAGATTTAAGTTAAGCTCAACTTGGCTTTCATGTCAGAAAAGGGTATGTGGTTGGGTTGTCAAACACACTGTATACAGTTGGGTGTTAAAGGGTGACCAAAATTGTATTATTCTCTAGACGGTAACTGCAAAATAATAACGGGGCCTTAAGTTGCCTCAACTACAGAGAGAACCAGACCTTGTATGTATCATTATCATGTTCTAGTAAGCAGCCTCCCTGTTTTCTGATCTGCTCCTGTTTTTATTTGCAGTTAATGCAAACTCTACACCTTTTTTATGTTTCCCTGTTGTCTTGATAAATTCAGTATAATGTATATTTCTACAGCACTATTTCCAGATTCACTAAACAAAACAGAGATTCTCTTTTAAACACAAATACTATTTTCAGTTACTAATTATTTTCAGCCACGGTTAAGCTACCATCAATGAAACGCAACACTTTATGCACAGATTTACAATTAAAACTATCCAGCAGGTCACAGGATATCCTCTTGTTACCAGCAGGCTTTTAATTTGAAAAAAATTGCAGGAAGTGTCACCTTCCGCTCTCTGTGTGTTGCCATTCTCAAACTTTGTTCATTTCGGGAAACAACAAACTTTTCGCTAGCAAGCTACACGCGAAAAATTTGGATCGTGCAACAAGTTTTTTCGCAGCATGATTGTAAAGACTTACAAAGAATATGTTGAGGTCATTTCCTCTCTAACTGGGAGGTTTTGGGACCGATTGGTGGGATAGCTGTGGACGAAGTACACACGGAGATACACTGGTAAGAACCAATGAGGTGTAACCATGTATCAGCTAATTTAAATATCTCACGTTACTGTATTGTGTCAACAGTTAACTTCATGTAATATTGCATGTGGCGTTTTCTTTTGCGGGGTGCAAATGTTCCACCAAAACAAGTTCCTTCACAAGACTAGCAGAGCCACCGTCGCTGCGTCCGGAGCCGCCGCCCAAGACGATTGTGATTGGTTTAAAGAAATGCAAACAGGGCGCCCAGATAGCTCAGTTGGTGGAGCAGGGCGCCCATGTATAGGGCTTTGTTCCTCGGCGCAGCGGGCCTGGGTTCGGCTCCAACCTGCGGCCCTTTGCTGTGTGTCGTTCCCCCCTCTCTCTCCCTTTTCATTTCTTCAGCTGTCCTGTCAATAAAGGCCTAAAAAGATACGCTAACAACCCAGTGTTTTTTCCCCCTCCTATCCCAGAATGCATCTGTGGTGTAGCCAGACCTTACTGCACAGCGCTGTGGAGATAGAGCTGGATATGTGAAACTATAGAGACCGTAACTAAACAGCAATAAAAAAAGTGCAATTTCTCTTGTTGAGTCTGAAATTTTAAGTGTGGTCTAGACCTGCTCTATCTGTAAAGTATCCTGAGATAACGTCTGTTATTATTTGACACTATAAATAAAATTGACTTGAATAAGTGCTGTACATTATACTGAATTTTAGCATTTAAGACATAATATTACGGTGGTATATCAACCCTCTGCATGTTTAGCCCAGCCATATTTTGTTGTTGAGCTGTTACTGGACACTCCCGTTATTTAAATACCAGATTTTATTTGAAAATGTACGGTGTACCTGTATGCCAGAGCAACTTTTCTTTTTCTGCTTTGTATTCTGTTGTATGTTATTTTAACTACGTGATATTCTACTGGCTTATGTTGTATTATTTGCACACAGCTTCAAACAAAAGGTCAGTGAGGTATACACACTTTGAAAAAAAAAAAAGTCAAATTATGAAAATGCAAGCAACTCCTAAAGGATTGGTTATATGTAAGAGGAATATTTTTTTGTATACAAATGTATCCTATTCCTCCAGTTGTCTTTTTAATGTATTCAAAAGGAAATAAATTGTAACAGAACGACCAAAGTCTGCGTCACTGCTCACATGCTTGGTCTCTAAACGCCGTTTCAGTTCGTTATCAGAAGTCACTTTTGTCCGCCACTCGCAGGTGGATCACAAAATCATTCTGTGTAGCCAAACTTTGTTCAAACCTACTGAACTTTATTTTTTCCCCAACCGTGCAATTCCTCCCACTGTACAAAATCTTTCAAACCAAAAAAAGAATTGTGACAATAAAACTGATTTGGCGCACACAAAAAAACATTGAAAAAAAAATGGAAAGGTACAAGACTGTGAACAGAAACTATCAGACTTTAATGGAAGCAGCTTGATTAACATTCCCATGATGACAGCGAGCTAACACCAATCAAAGACGTCACCGTTACGCTTAGGATTGTGGGTAGTAAAGCATTTCTGAAAACGCCATATTTGGTCTTTTTCACTTTGAAAGCCTATTACATGCACAAAAAGATATATAACACAATAAAGGGAAAAGCCAAGAAGCATAATATGAGCACTTTAAAATAAAGCAGATATAATATAGAAACTATGCCGCAGAGCCACTGTCGCTGCGTCCGGAGCTCAGCGCCGCCCAAGACGATTGTGATTGGTTTAAAGAAATGAAAACAACCCAGAGCGTTTTTTTCTCCTATCCCAGAATGCATCTGTGGTGTAGCCAAGCCTTATTTCGCAGCCTTGTGGCAACGCGAGACTAACTAGAGGAAGAATAGGAGAATTTATGTGAGCTGCAATGGAAAGCTTAATGTTCAGAGTTAAAATCCAGCACTCAGTTCACCCGTCACTCCCCTCAGCTGTCGCCAGTTTCCAGATTCAGTGGAGTCTTGGAGGATCTTCTCTCAAAGCACGTACTGAGGACGTAACGTATAGGTTGGCTGCTGCGAGGCTAACATTTGATCAATGTAATCCTCTGCCAGGCGGCTGAGTCCCCAGCTTCACTCTAATGTCTGATGGAGTCCTGCCACAAATTCCTGATAGCACGGTTCTGAAATGAAAGGTATACAATCAACATAAGACTTAAAAAAAAAAAAAAAAAAGATCTGAAGTTGTCAACTGATTTTATAATAGAGCTCAACAGTGTGGTTCTGGAAGTAAAAATCCCATTGATTTTCTCCGTAAGGATTCAGATCAGGGGTGTCAAACTCAATTTGACTAAGGGCCGCATTGGAAATGAGAATCACATCAAGGGCCAGACATGTAGAGTTCACTGACATGCTTATATTTAATTGTAAAAGTCAAATATCTTTGACCTTATGATTGCGTGTCTCATATAGTCTTCTCACTTACAGTCGACATAAAGCCCTAAAAAAAGTCAGCGAAGACGTTTGGTAGCCATCATAGAATAAAAGCACAAAAACATCACAGAAAGCGCCAAAATCGTCTGATAAAGTAACAAAAAGTGACAAAAACTTTGAAAAAGAAAGAAAAAAAAAAGTAGGTTGGCTGAAATGTTTTCTTAGGGCGCTGACGCACAGAGCCGATAATCGGCCGTCGGACCGTCTGGCGAGGTCGGTGACTCGAGTCTGTTCGGTGTGTTCTGTGCCGTCGGCCGTCCGAGGAGCCGTCGGCCTTCATTTGGGCCGACCCGACATGTTCAGTCGGAGACAGGACAGTCGGGACTCACCCGGAGATGGGGAGCGGACGAGCCTCTCAAAATCTGACGGAAATCTTTTAATTAAACTGACCTTTGTTGATCTGAAATGAAGACAGATTCAGCGACTGCACGGCCTATTTCTCTCTTAACATGTTCTCAGGAACACGTTACGGTGAACTATTTTAGTCCAATATGAGATCGGATTCTGAACGAGCCGCCATGACAGTCTGGCTTTGAATTTCCGGAGAAAAAAGACCCACGTGACGCGTTCGTCCAATCAGCTGCCGGTTTTCATTTTCTGGGAATCAATACAGAGCAGCGCGGCCTGCTGCTATGGAGACGTATTACGTTTTCGCACACCAACCAACCAGACGGTCGGCCCGTCTGGTTGGTGTTTAAGCACCTTAAACCTAAATTTATATGCGGGGCCGGATCAAAATCTACGAGGGGCCGGATTTGGCCCGAGGGCCTTGAGTTTGACACACGTGATTTAGATTATCAGCCATAATGTCTAAACCATCCGAGGTAGACTGACCCCGAGCTACGTGGTTGTGAAGCCAAAGTCTATATGAAATCCACCTTCTTTTAAGAAAAACATGTTCAATTTGTGATCTTATGGAGAAATACTACACTACCCACAATCCTAAGCGTAACAGCGACGTCTCCGATTGGTCCAACTCGCGGTTACAAAAGGAAAATGTTTAACGTACCCGCAGAACCGCGAGCAGCTGGATCAAGTTCCTGCCAGTGAAGTCTATGATAGTTTCTCTACGCGGTCTTGTACCTTCGCCTTTTTTGCCGTTTTCAAAATGTTTTTTGCGCCGAATCAAATGTTTTATGGTCACGATTTCCCTCGTAGCCGGTTGGCTCGGTTCCAGACTTAAAACTCTTTATATAAGCAATTTTTGAAACATCAATGGAAGAATTGAATGGAAAAAATACTTCTGGAAACCAGAGCCGTTGAAAAAGTGGGCGGTCACTGCTGAGCTCTATTGACGGCAACTGTGGACATTTGGTGGATAGCGACGAACCTGTGTCTGGCTCGATGAAGGAGTGTCTAATGAGGAAGTCCAAGACCACCATGGCAGAGCTGGGTTTGAAGTCGTCAGTGGCCAGCAGTTCTTTCACCTGAAACCAAGACAGAGCGATAAACAAAATGCCCCTCCTGTTATTTTCACGGGATCTAAATCCTGGTGCTTTCAATGTCGCCCCTCAGATTATACTAACCTTTTTTTTTTTCTTTTTTTTGTAATTCAAGTTTTTATTGTTTTTCCATGTGAGAAACGCACCACTTTAACCCTTGTGTTGACTTCAGGTCACATTGGCCCGTTTAAAATTTTTTGTTTTATATCAGAAAATATGGGACGTAGAAATAAGCGCTGAAAATGTGTAGAAGAAAAATTTTAAAAATTCAAACGTTGGAAAAAGCAAAAACAAATTGTGAAAAAAGGCGTCACAAATGTCAGAAAAAAAAAAATTTCAAGGTTGAAACGAAGACAACACAAGGGTTAACAACCTTTAACAGCGCTAAACAAACACTATACAGCAATCTGGGCAACAAAAAAATTTTAAAAAAAAAATCACAATTACAACACATACACCTAAATAAACAATACATTAGGAAGAGAGAAAAAAAAATTAAAAAATAAATAAAAATTAAAATAATATGGGGGTGTTGGCTGAGATCGAATTAGGCTGGATAATAATATTAATTATGGGGCACTAGTCAGTTCAAATTGAATAGAATGCAGGAAATGAGATCAGACCTGGTAGAATTTACCCCTACGATCATTCAGTCTTGCCATAAGATCCTCAAATGAGACTGTGTCCGTCATTAACTTCAGCCAGTCTATAACACTAGGCCTTATTTGGCTTTTCCAGTGTCTAAGAATGATTCGTACTGCAGTGATAAACCCAGCTAGTGTCAGAGTGGACTCTGCTTAAGAAATCTCTGGCGGCAAAAGGGACCTATCTCCAAGCAGACACAGCTGGGGAAGATTATACTCACCTTATCTAGGGGCAGAAGGTAGAAATCCTGCACCTCTCCGTCACCTACTCTGGGCTTGAATTCCCGAGGAAGTTCCAGATCGAAGACAAACTGACTTTCTGCAAACACCCCGTCTTCTTCCTCGTAGGTGTAGCTACAAAATAATGAAGTAAGTTAGCTGTGGGATCTAAAGAGGCTTGCCTTTTGTCTTCTGTAATATTCTTTTTTTTTTAATACTTTATTATAGTACTTTTCTTAGTGTCAAGTGCAAAAAAACATTACATTCTTTACACTACGGTTTTTATTTTCCCATATTAACATTCAATAGAAACACCAAGGGGGCAACAAATAGAAATAATAAAAAACACAGAAAATAAGACAGCAACAAAACGCACACAAAAAAGGGGGCATCTCCAGTCTCTGTGTGTGTGTGTGTGTGTGTGTGTGTGTGTGTGTGTGTGTGTGTGTGTGTGTGTGTGTGTGTTCTTGTTTAACTACATTCGTGGGGTCCAAAAACCGGGAATACAGTATACTTGTGGGGTCCGGACAGCTTTGTGGGCCCAAAATGCTGGACCCCACAAGGTTAAAGGGCTGTTTGAGGGTTAAGACTTGGTTTTAGGATTAGGGTTAGAATTAGGTTATGGTTAGGGTGAGGGTAAGGGTTAAGGTTAGGCATCTAGTGGTGATGGTTAAGGTTAGGTAAGGTGCAAATGTTCCACCAAAACAAGTTCCCTTCTGAGACTATTTAGCAGAGCCACCGTCGCTGCGTCCGGAGCTCAACGCCGTCCAAGACGATTCTGATTGGTTTAAAGAAATGCAAACAACCCAGAGTGTTTTTTTCTCCTATCCCAGAATGCATCTGTGGTGTAGCCAGACCTTCCTCCACAGCGCTGTGGAGATAGAGCTGGCAACGCGAGACTACCTGCTCGACTCAGCTCGGCCGCGGTGCCCCGTCCTCCATTTTCCATCGCAGATTTAGTACCGCCTCATGTGTGAGGCGAGTGTGGCTGGTCGTCATAGCGACGCCGCAGGAAACTGCCGCGACCTAACGCGACACACACACACACAGAACGTCGAAGGTGTGTGTTTGACTCTCGGCATGTGGCTGTTTGCCAGAAGACACATTTAGTTTCAGAAGAAGCTGGAGGCAGCAAAAAAAAAAAAAAAAACATCGCTGGCTAAAGTATTTAAAAATGTCCGGTTTGTTCAGGACACCCCCGTCTGTCGCTATAGCAACGATGACGCAGTGACCATTCTCTCCGACCAATCAGGAGTCTGCAGGTTTTCACGTCACCTTTTGGTACCGCCTCAGCTCGCTGGGAACCTCGACGGAGGTGAAAGTACCCGTTGGTACCGGGGACTTTTATCATGACAGAAAACCAAAGAAGAAGAGTAGAGGCGAGCAGGTTCCACGTGGTGGAGAAAGGCCTCGAAACGGACCCAACTGCAGTCCTTTTCAGAAAAATACGGAGGTTTTTTTGTGATTGTTTTGGGCAAAAATCCGTGATTACGCGGCACGTTTTCTTAAAAACTGCGATGGAATATGCGGGATATTTATGCGATGAGATTGCGTGAACTTGCCAAAACGGCGGTTCCATCGTAGCTTCATCGCGGGGTCTGCAGCTTTTCGATGATGTTCACGTCGCGTTATTACGTCACTTCATAACGTTCCCATGGCAACAGGGGAAAACGGCTGCTCTTGTGTGAAGTAAACGCAACATTTCTCAACTTTCTGCTCAGATATATGTGACTTTTTTTGCAACGAAAATGCTGGGATTATGAAATCATGCAAGCCTGCATATTTTGCGCGGAAATCAGCAATTAATGCAGCGAAAGTGCGGCGTATTTGATAATAATGCGCCCCCCCCCCCCCCCCCCCCCCGCATAAATATGCGGACTTTGGCTGATTATGCATTGAATTACACGATCGCATAATCACGTTTTTCTGGAGGGACTGAAACTGCTCAGGTGTGATAGCAACGTTATTCCGTGAAGCTCACCTTACTGTGGTCACAGGATGAGCCTTCTCAGCAATGGCTGCTGGGATACATGCTTCCTCCTGACATTCTTTGACCAGAGTGTGTTTGATGCCAACACCAGCAGCCAGACCGCCTGCTACCTTCAAAGATACAACACATCAGACTCCAAGTTAGTCAATCTGTAGACATTTGGGAGAAGTGGAATACCTTTATTTCCCTGACATGTCCTTCCATTGTTTAAATTTGGCTTTCACAATTTTATTTAAATCTTTTTTTTCCTTCTATTTATATAAAGGCTTATTTTTACTATATATATATATATATATATATATATATATATATATATATAATTTTTTTTACTCACTTATTTAAAAATGTTTTTCTTCTATTTATATAAAGGCTTATTTTTACTATATATATATATATATATATATATATATATATATATATATATATATATATATATATATAATTTTTTTTACTCACTTATTTAAAAAAAAATGTTCTTCTATTTATATAAAATTGTGAAAATATGGATCACTCTGTTAAAGTTTCCATCTAAAAATGATGGTGAAAACTGCAGATGTTAAGTGATTCTTAATAAAAGATACAATGGAGAAAAAAAACAAAAACAAAGATATAAAATATCAGCCTTCTTGATTCATTTGTGAAATCTGAATTGGAAGAACTTTGAATTTAAAATGATTCCTTTAAATCACATCTATTATCACGGTGTTGTATGCAGGCTGTTCTCCGCCATTCTAAAGGCGTAGGTGCAGCACCTGAGCCGAATGAATGTAACTAAAAGACTTTTCTCAGAGCTAATGACTGTACATGGACTTCTTTAGCAAGTTTTGGCTTTAAGCTACTTCAGAGTTATTTATTTATTTATGATCTGCTATGATCTATTCCAACGTTTTTGGCACAGATATGGTGATAACGGTCCAAAATAATGTGAGAAAGGGACAGAAAGGGACGCCAAATGAGACCCATAACAACCCCAAAGAAAACTAAAATGAGCAAAAAGAGACACACATGACTACAAAGAGACGCAAAATTCCACAAAGAGACTCAAAATGTACGGGGAAAAGGAATTTATTTTATTGGAAAACGTAACATTTTCCTGAGGAAGGAGGACGCTTAAACCCCCCCGCCAAATACGTGCACCTAAGTCTTCCACGAAGCCAGGCAGAAACCACTGGAATGTCTGAGGCAGACTATCTAGACCAGCGTTTCTCAAATGGGGGTACGTGTCCCCCTGGGGGTACTTTGGAGGACTGCAGGGGGTACGTAAGATTATTTTGAAATGTTTTTCAGTTACAAGGCTGTAGTTACTTCTACTGTCTTGTTTTTGTCGCTGTTTTTGAAGGTCTTGTCGTTTGTTTTGACCTATTCTTGCCTTTCTTCATCACTTTTTTCTACCGTCTTTTTTTCTTCAAAGTTTTTGTCACTTTTTTCGAAGTTTGTCGCTTTTTGGATTTTTTTTTGTCACTTTTGTCCATCCAGATCCAGGGTACAAGCGGCCAAAATGGGTTTCCTCAGGAGGGTGGCTGGCGTCTCCCTTAGAGATAGGGTGAGAAGCTCAGTCATCCGTGAGGAGCTCGGAGTAGAGCCGCTGCTCCTTCGCGTTGAAAGGAGCCAGTTGAGGTGGTTCGAGCATCTGGTAAGGATGCCCCCCTGGGCGCCTCCCTAGGGAGGTGTTCCAGGCACGTCCAGCTGGGAGGAGGCCTCGGGGAAGACCCAGGACTAGATGGAGGGATTATATCTCCAACCTGGCCTGGGAACGCCTCGGGATCCCCCAGTCGGAGCTGGTTAATGTTGTTCGGGAAAGGGAAGTTTGGGGTCCTCTGCTGGAGCTGCTACCCCCGCGACCCAATACCGGATAAGTGGACGAAGATGGATGGATGGATGGACTTTTGTCGCCCTAGTGTTGCCTTCCTTCTTTCTACTGTGTTTCTTTTCAGTTTGTATTACTATTTTGAAGTTTGTGTCTGTTTTTTCTAAGTTTTTGTTACTATTTTCGACCTATTCTTGCCTTCCTTCCTTCTTTCTACCGTCTTTTTTCAAGTTTTTTTCTCCTTTTCTCATCAGCATTTAAATGTTTTCCAGGTCCAAGGCTGTAGTTTAGTAAATATATCGCTGACATCACTGTATTCTTCCTCTTTATAGAGACTTTTTTTTTACCCAAAAATATATTTGCTCTGGTTAGGGGGTACAAAAACTATTTGAAAACTATTCAAAGGGTGAACGTTAGCCGCTTTCCGACCAGAGAGATTATTGCAGTTCTTAGAACATAACGTTCCTAGAAGCCTTTTTTTCTCGTGTTCTGACTGGACCAATTTGGGGATTTTTAAGTTCCTCTGACTCTAGTTCCTGTAACTCTTTCAGCTCCTACTTCTGGGCAGGCTCTTTTCCCTTTTCCATATAGTGGTGGTTAGATGGCTGTGTTATAATAACAAAAGGTCAGTTCCTATGGCCACATGGCCAGTGCGAATGCAAATGGCAGAACCAATTTTGAGGGAGAGTAGTTAGTAGAACTGTTTAGAAGTGGACTGTTCCTATAACTACGTTCCTGGAACTACTTAAGAGGTTATTATGGAAAAAAGCTTGAGAACCACTGATCTAGATTGTGTCAGTTCCAGTTTGTACTCACCACATTGTCCAGCAGTCCAGGGTACGTCTGTTTAGTCGGGGAGCGTCGTGCCAGCCACATGCTGACCTCCCCACCCTCACTGACTGTGTAGCCATTGATATGGACTCCATACCGCTTCACCCCAAAAAGACCTGTGGTGTAACATCACAGTCAGTTTAAACGACACTTATAGTGACAAAATATTTTATGAAGCTGCCATGCGCCAAAACTTACTTGTAGCGGCTCTCTCCATCCACATCATAGGAGGGTCAGAGAATTTTGACATCACGCGGTACTTCTGAAAGATAGGAATGCTTCAGAATCACCGCGATACATAAGGTGTGGTCATTTAGGGCTGGGCGACATGGAGAAAATCAAATATCAAGATATTTTTGACCAAATACCTCGATTTATGTACACAATGAGATATGTGATAACTAATCATCAGTAATGTGGATATAATGACTAAGTGGGTAACCTCTCTTTTGCAGGAACAATCATACAGTTCCACATTCATACCTGGAAGCTGCCCAGTACAACAGTCTGATCTGCTGGCCACTGAGCAGCTTTCCCCACCCAGATTGTATCCTGTCGGTCTGGGGATTAAACCGACAACCTCCCGGTCACAAGCTCCCTTCTTTAACCTTTAGGCCACCACTGCCCCAGATAATAGAATAGCTAGTAAGTCTGGTAAGATTCTGGTATTTATCACAACTTTTTTTATTGTTTGTTTTCAGCTTTATTGTATTATTCTCTTTTATTTGTTGTGAAAGGAAGATTTTTCATTGCATGGTGTCACCTCTTGAATCCAAGTTCAGGAAATGACATCACTTTACTGTAATGCATCCTGTAAAACCAGGAAAAGACACCACTTACATCATATTACGATATCCACAATCTAAGACGATATCTAGTCTGATATCATGACATCGATCTATTTATTTATTTATTTTTGTGTCTTTGTGTGTGTGTTTCTAACCTTTGACCTGAAGGGGTGTGAGAGTGTGTGTGTGTGTGTGTGTGTCTTTGTGTGTGTCTTTGTGTGTGTGTGTGTGTTTCTTACCTTTGACCTGAAGGGGTGGGAGTGTGTGTGTGTGTGTGTGTGTGTGTGTGTGTGTGTGTGTGTGTGTGTGTGTGTGTGTGTGTTTCTTACCTTTGACCTGAAGGGGTGGGAGTGTGTGTGTGTGTGTGTGTGTCTTTGTGAGTGTGTGTATGTGCCTTTATGTGTGTGTGTTTCTTACCTTTGACCTGAAGGGGTGGGAGTGTGTGTGTGTATGTGTCTTTGTGTGTGCCTATGTGTGTGTGTGTGTGTGTGTTTGTGTGTGTGTGTGTGTCTTTGTGTGTGTGTGTGTGTGTGTGTGTGTTTCTTACCTTTGACCTGAAGGGGTGGGAGTGTGTGTGTCTTTGTGAGTGTGTGTATGTGCCTTTATGTGTGTATGTGCCTATGTGTGTGTGTGTGTGTGTGTGTGTGTGTGTGTGTGTGTGTGTGTGCCTTTATGTGTGTATGTGCCTTTATGTGTGTGTGTGTGTGTGTGTGTGTGTGTGTGTGTGTGTGTGTCCTAAGCGTCTCACCTCATCTCTCCATCCTTTGAGGCAGGTTAGGTTGCCGTCTTGTCTCATAGTTTGCAGGACAGCGTCCACAGCCTCGGACCTCCTCCCGTAGGTGTCCAGGCTGGGACTCAGCGACACTGCGCCCGCGTGTGGCGGAGTGAACACCTCCGGGTATCGGGCCAGCAGGGAAGCGACGTGAGGAGGAATCCAACCTACTTGTGCTCCGTTTATCTCAAACCTAAAGCAGTGAGGGCGACAGGAGCCTGTGTGGGAACAAGTTGGTTACACAGTGGTTACCTTAAAACAGCCTTTCGTACCGTAAAAATGAACATGCAGCGCATATTATATCTTAACTCGGTGTCAGTCGTGTACCTGGTAAATAAAAGTTATTCATTCGGCGGAGGAGTTGGAGTATTTTCTCTGACCAGGCAGAGTTAGCCATTTTCCAGTATGCCAAGAAAACACTTCTCTAACACCACTACAGTTATTGTGTTTGAGTCATGCACTGAACATAACTACACAGCTGTACCATGGCTGAATAATAACAAAGATACTACACTGTCTCTGGTAATAATAATAACAAACGAGCTGGACGCCATATTTTCCTCACAGCGGCCACACTAATGCGCATGTCCGTATTCTTCTTCGTGAAGTACTTAAGCCTTGATATTAGGAATATTACACACTCCTGTACATTAGGTGGCGGTATGCACCTAAACAAGTTGGTTGCGACCCGCCATTTAAACACAGAAAAGAAAGAAAGAAAGAAATAACTTAGTAACCATCCAGTGTAGTGCAGGTGAAATTACATGTATTGCACGTGTAGTCCCAAAAACGTTTAGGAGGTGGGCGGCTGTATTTTATTTGAACTATGAGCGAGACACCTGCCAGCTCAGTGGACCTAACGTTAACTATTAACACTGTACTTTATCTCTTTTAGCTAGCTGGCTCCGAGTAAAGCTAACGTTAGCTAGCAACCATCCTGTGTGTGTGTGTGTGTGTGTGTGTGTGGGGCTAACGGTCACACTCACATTTTCAACAAGCCGAGGCAACGTTAACCAACTAACGACTGTTTTGATATATATTTAAAACCTAAAGGTAAGATTGATACATCTCAAATACTGTGTCTTACATAAGCTATCGTTCACTCTCAGCTAACGTAAAGAAGAGGGAACACCGACTTGCATTCAAAACGTATACAAGTTTAAATGGCTCCTCTTGGTTTAACGTTACAGTTATAGAACCCTACGACGTTTTCACGTCGTAACGTTACGAAGGGTAACGTTACACTCTCATTATGTAGCTTTACGTCGTAGGGTAGCTAACGTTATACTCTCATTATGTAGCTTTACGTCGTAGGGTAGCTAACGTTATACTCTCATTATGTAGCTTTACGTCGTAGGGTAGCTAACGTTATACTCTCATTATGTAGCTTTACAGCAGTATGCTGATTTAAAGTTCCCTTCACTGTCATTGTTGATGATGTGATGCTAGCTGTAGCTAGCTAGAACTCTGTATGCGTGCATGTTTAGACTTTAAAATGTTAAAATGTATGTCACCGTTATCTAGCCGTTATTGCAGTGCACGTAGCTATGACTACCGCACTTATCCGGTAACGTTATGTTTGAAGGTTAACCCTTGTGTTGTCTTCCCGTCGACCTTTTGTTTTTCTGGGTCGAAATTTCAACATTTTGTTTTCTTTTTCTACGATTTTCTCGACGTTTTTGTCGATTTTATTAAAAAAAAAAAATTAATTATGTTTTTGTCGACTTTGGCGATGTTTCCGATTTTTTTGAGTCACTTTTTTGGCGTTTTTTTAATTATATTTTTGTCAATTTTTTAAACAAGTTTTGGTCACTGTTGGCGATATTTCTGATGGTTTTTTTTGTAACTTTTTTGGCGTTTCTTTTTTATTATGTTTGTGTCCATTTTTTAACTAGTTTTTGTCACCTTTGGCGATGTTTTTGTTGCATTTTTTTGTCACTTTTCCCGATTTTTTTTTGCTCATTTTTATTCAGCTTTTAAAGAAAACCCGATTTGACTGTTGTAGCCAGCGGTGGAAGTAGTATTCAGGGTATTTTACTTAATAGTAATACCACAGTGTATAAATACTACAAGTATTCAGGGGAAACGCTCTAGCTTGTTTGTATTTCTTTAAACCAATCACAGCCGTCCTGGGCGGCGCGGAGCCAGAGAGAGGGGACTTTATCTTATTTTATTTGAATGTAGTCTACATCCTTTAAACCAGACTTTTGAGGCATTACTTATGTTTACTACTGTAATGTTGCAGCTGGTCAATTTGAGGCTAATTTGAATTACTCTTAAAAACTAGAGCTGCAAAGATGAATCAGTAGTTGTCTAAAACCACCAGACTCCATTTAAATAAACAGTAATTTTATTATTGTAAAATACACTTTATTCAGAGTCGGAAGAAACAAAATATGGGGGATGTGTCATGTTAAACAAAAAGGATCTTACTCTTTAACACAAAGATCTATCTCTGTAGGGATCCTTTCCATAATGTTGTCAGACACTTAGAATAATAATCTGAGGCTTTCAGCGGTAAAAACAGAACTTTTTTTGGACATAAATTGACGTTGCACATTTTCCCTTGTGGTTACATTGCAGCCTCGTTCATGGCTGCCAGTTACAGCGTTCTCACTCGATATTGGACCAATTTCAATTGTTCCCATCAGTCACTTAGACACCAATGCATGAGAAAATAGGGTCCTGGTTTTAAAAAAAAGAGAGACAAAATTACCCTTTTAAGTACAAGGTTTGTTGCCTGTTTTGGATTAAACATATCAGGTAAACCGTTTTCTTGTAATTGCTCAACCGTTTCCAGTGTCCAAATGATATTAACAACTGTTTTTTCCCGCTCTGCTGTGATACTTTTTGTTGTGAAGCTCCGTCTGTCCTCCATGGCGTCATCAGAGGTCAGCATGCAGGAAATGGGCGACATTGTGATCGTCACCATCCCAGAAACAGCTGCAGAGGACCTCCCCTCTGTGGTGGAGGAGGATAAAGCAGTGCTGGTGACGGCAGAGCTGACTCCTCAACCTGGGTAACACACACACACACACACACACACACACACACACACACACACACACACACACACACACACACACACACACACACACACTGGGAGTCTCTGAGGACATTGTCCTGTTGTAGAGCTCCATAAACCTGTACAACAATTCACAGCTGTGTGTGAGATAACTCATTACCTCACACATTACAATATTGTGCTACTGGCACACTGGTTACTTCATATTTAATATTATACATATTTTATTTTGTTATATATGCATGAAAGTTGTACATTTTATTCTACACTTGTATATACATTTTTTTCATTCCTCTAAGTATATTTTTGTCAGTAGTTATGGCATTTTTAGCTTTGCTATCTTATTTTACTTTCTTTTTTTAGTCTTATTTAGTGTGTGTGTGTGTGTGTGTGTGTGTGTGTGTGTGTGTGTGTGTGTGTGTGTGTGTGTGTGTGTGTGTGTGTGTGTGTGTGTGTGTGTGTGTGTGTAACTTGTTGCTGTAATTTCCCAATTTGGGGTTAATAAGTCCATCTATCCATCTATATATCTATCTATTGATCTATCTATCAATCTATCTACTTGTATATATAATTTATTTATCTATCTATCTATCTATCTAGAGCTGTGACGATTAATCGATAGTTGTCAACTATTAAATTAATCGCCAACTGTTTTGATAATCGGTTTAAGTATTTTTCTTATGAAAAGTAAACTTAATATCTTTGAGTTGTGGACAAAACAAGACATTTGTGGATGTCATCTTGGGACTTTGGGAAACACTGATCCAGAGACCAAACAACTAATCCATTCATCCCAAAAATAATCAACAGAATAATCGACTATAAAAATAATTGTTAGCTGCAGTTGTATCCTGTTGTTCAGTTTGCTAAATTAAAACTTAAAGGTGCACTATGATTTCATCCATGACGTCACTTCTGTTGACGTTCAAGTTAAATACCAAACAAAACAGAGCAAGCTCGCCCCTCCCCCCCATGTTTCCGTAACTGTTGTGACCATAGACAGTAACGTTAATGGACAAAGTGACGCTGTAGACTTGCAACGGAGACCAGTGAAGGCCGTTAGAAGCACTTTTCCGGTGATGGCTGAGCGTTACTGAGCAGCCTCCAACTGAGCTTGAAGACGTAGATGTGACGTGAGCAACCTGTCTGAAAGTTGGAAGTCTTCTGGTAGCTGTGCCAAGAGAAATCTCAATCATTCCCAATCTAGCAGAGACGGAGAGCGTAGGTATATGTAAGGAGATAACATAGGCACAGGCTAATTACTGATCACTAACATGATAGTTAACATTAGGAATTACACTTAAACAGCTAATGGAAGTCCAAACTGCCTGAGAGCTTCTCCTGTACTATACGGTAATTCCTCTACTATGAGACAGTAAGTCTCGTGGTTATGACCCAATCGTTAGCCTATTTTTATAAAAACGTCCGCTACGGAGCCATAACGTGAGCTACAAGGTAATTATACATAATTTTATACATTGTCGTGTTTCTTTAGAAATAAACAACGGACAAATAGTCTTTAAACGCTTCAGATGTAAAGTTATTCACTGTCAAAGTGACGCCAAAATGAATGGAAGTCAATGGGATGCTAAGGGAATGCTGCTTTGCGGAGGCTGGCTTACCCCTTTGGTCATGACTAACTGTCACTAACCCCCACCCCCTCCCCCAACCATCTTGTCAGTGATTGGCTGGAGTGGTTTGTTGTATTTTGGTGAACAGCCTGTGCCTCTAGTCTTTGTTTGACGTTTATGATCCCTGTGTTGTCTCCTGAGACCGGGCTGTCTCACAGGCAGCTAGCGGATCAAGGAGAGATGCCTCCGATTTGAGACAAAAATGAAATCGCGCTGAACCCATGCAGGAACTCATAGTGCACCTTTAAAGACCATGTTGTTCTTCCGTATGGTTTTCCAGGGAGGAAATCCTCACAGTAGCACCGGTGGAAGAAGCAGAAGCTGAGGCCATCGGAGCAGACTCGCTGTCGAGGGAAGAGGCCGTCATTGGTAATGTGACCCGCAGGACTTTATTAACCTTTTGTAAAACGTGGCAGTTCAGTAGCATATGATCATCAGTTCAGTAGATCGTATCACTTTTTTAGTCAAAGTCAACAATGGATAATCACGCTCAACTTTATTCTTGCTTTATTGTAAACTGGAATTATGTAAATCACACGTGTCAAACTCGAGGCCTGTGGGCCAAATCCGGCCTCTTGCAAATTTCAATCCGGCCCGCATATCAATTTAGGCACACGATACATTTTGGGCCGCCTTGTTGTGCGTCAAACCAAAAAGACAGGAAACGGTTTTCAAACTGCAGTTACACGACACTCACATTTGGCAGATTTGCCAACTTTAAACTCAGAAACTCCCACAGAACCGGTCAGTTTGCCTATTCAGGCTGTGAAACGGGTTGTTTTGAGTTGGCTGTGTGGTAGCCTACTTTTTAAAATGTTATCATTGTTTTTGCTGACTTTCTTTTAGGGCTTTATGTCGACCAAACTGTATATGCAGAGTTCAACGATAAGGGTTGCCAGATGGCCCGGGGCAAGTAAAACGCCATTAGTAAATATAACAACCCACTTGCCCGTTCGGGCGTCATCGTATCATAAATCATTTGATTTGAATGTGCCGTTAGCCAATCCAGAATTGAGTGGCCGCTTGATGCTGTTGATGGTTTTTTTCCAAATTTCTTTACACATTGGCGCTTTCAACCTTTTTGACTTTAATTCCATATTTTTTTTGAGTTTTTGTTATGTTTTTGATGCTTTTTGACCGTAATTTAATGTTGTGTGTTTTTATTTTTTATTTTTTTAACACATTTTTGACGTATTTTTTCCCGAAAAATGTTTTAAATTTTTTTTTTTTTTTTTTTTTTTTGCGTATTTATTAATTTTTTTCTCACTTTTTTTCAAGACCTTTTTCGTCAAATCTTTTTTCGGGCAAATAGAATTTTTTTTTTTTTTTTTTTTTTAGCATTGAACCTCATACTATATGAGACATGCAATAATACAGTCCAAAATATTTCACTTTTTCAATTTAAATAAAATCATGTCAATGAACTATTAATACATGTCTGAGTGAAATTGTGTTATAACCTCTGATGTAAATTAATGCAATGAAGACTTCATCTGTGATCTTCTTGTAATATGAAGTAAATAACAACAGCGATGTATGTTTCAGTCAGTGCAGCCTTTCCAGTCTCTGTGATTCAAGTCACATAATCTTCGGTTGTAAATACTTTTTACGTCTCCAGTTTGTGTGATCAGATGTAAGAACTGACTCGACGGCTGTGTGAGGGTGTTTTTGTCTCTCTTGTCTCTGCAGTGAAGTTATCTGAGGAGGTGGATGTGGAAGCTGATGTCTTCTACCCGATCACCTGTGGAGACACCCGAGCCACGCTGGTCTGGAAGAAGTTTGTCTGCCCTGGGATCAATGTCAAATGTGTCCAGGTACGCATATCATCCTTAAACAACAGCTGTGTAAAAATCTAGATGTACGAACAAGGAAATGTAGTTTAAAGCAACACCAAAGATTCTTTTGTACCCTTAAAATAATGTTTCCAAAATCGTTTCAGTGGTTCATCAACTCGTAACAGGGTGAACGGCACTGCTGCATTCACTTTGCGGCTCTCTATCGGCTATAACTGCACTATGCAAGTTTGCCAGATCGGGTAGTGGATCTGGCAATATCGCGCTTAATACTATTTTTGTTCACATTAGTCACTTAAGACACTAATGCGTGGGGAAATATTCACGTTCAGGTAAAAAAAATATTAAAAAAAATACCCTTTTAAGTTTAGGATTAAGTGGATCATCAACAACTCTAGGCCTGTCGCAATATGCAATAAATCAATTACCGTATTTTCCGGACTATAAGTCGCACTTTTTTTCATAGTTTGGCTGGTCCTGCAACTTATAGTCAGGTGCGACTTATATATCAAAATATATATATAATTTAACATGTTTTTAAATGTTAATTCATACTGAAAACATTACCGTCTAAAGCCGCGAGAGGGCGCTCTAGGCTTGTGACAGCTATATGCTCCTCCTAAAGACGACTGAGAAAGAAATGAAAATCCTATTCTGCAGATTTCAAACTGCAGGTAGTAAAATATGCAGCCGAAAACGGTACTCGAGCAGCAGAAAGAAAGTTTGGAGTGAGAGAGAAACTTGTGAGGGACTGGCGAAAAGTTGACTCTTACTGCAACGAAGAAAACAAAGAAAGCTAATCGGCTAATCGCGGGCTGAAAGCAAGATGGCCAGAGCTGGAGGAACGAGTCCACAGACAACGTGCTGCCGGGAGAGGCTTGTCACCGGTCCAGTGGAGTGTGCTATTGTGTAGTTGAATAACTTGCCTTTCCAGATTAAATGTCTGTTCTTGGTCTTGGATTTTGTGAAATAAATTTCTAAATAAATGCGACTTATACTCCAGTGCGACTTATATGTTTTTTTCCTCTTCATGATGCATTTTTTGACTGATGCGACTTATACTCCGGAGCGACTTATAGTCCGGAAAATGCGGTAATCGCATGATGAATAAAAATGAGCTTGATCATTTTTAAATGGGAATTATCGCGGCCGGAAAAAATTCCATTTTATTTATTGTTTTTGATTGTGTTTGGTTTTCATTCAAGTTTTCATATTGGATGAAAATGGTCTCAGAACGACAATATTATCGTGTATCGCAATCATTTCTGGGACAATTTATCGCATGAGTTAAAGAACTCATAAATGGTTTTTGTTGTTTTTTGCCTCTTTAAACAGTATAATGAGCAGCTCATCAGCCCGAAGGAGTTTGTGTGTTTAGCAGGGAAATCCACTCTGAAGGACTGGAAGAGAGCCATCCGCCTCAACGGCACCATGCTCAGGTCTGGACTCATCACATACACTAACGGGGAATGTTTACTCTGTTTGATATCATTGGATACAAACCCTAAAGCCTCCTTTATGCACCATTTACTCAACAAGAACTCAATGTATTTTATTTACACATTTCATGGAAACATTCTGGAGAATATCAGGTTTGTTTTGCTATCTGTTTCCAGTGTTTGTGTCTACGACTTATCTGCTAATACTTCCATACTTTTAGCAAATAGTTCAATTCAGATATTGTAATGGAAAGGTTTGGGATTGTAGTATTGCTAATTTTACTTTTAGAAAAATCTCTTTGTGTTGCCGTTCTCAAACTCTGTTCCCTTCGCTGAAACAACAACAAACTTTGAGCTAGCGAGCCACACGCTGAAAATAACACGCTGAAATGGTGCAGCAAGGCAGGTCTGCTTGGTTCTTTCGGGGAATGATTGTAAAGATTTACATGTTTACGGCATTTCCTCTCTAACTGGGACGTTTTGGGAGCGATTGGTGGGGTTGTTGTGGACGAAGTACACACGGAGATACACTGGTAAGAGCCAATGAGGTGTAACCATGTATCGGCTAATTTAAATAACTCACGTTACTGTATTGTGTCAGTTCACTTCATTTAATATTGGATGTGTCGTTTTCTAGCCTGGTTGACTATGGAAGCGTCATTCACAGCCCATTTCCAAAGGGGCGTCACCAACGGACGCCGCTCAAATGCCTCTGGGCGCAATTGGATAGTCCTTCAACCAATCAGAGCGATGAAGTGGCAAGCTAATATATCAGACTTTTGCCGAATCCAGTCGGCAAGACCGCAACATCTTTTTTTAGATATGAAGGCTTCGAGTGTTGTTCTTTTGCTCGGTTTTTATGAAAAAGGAAACGTTCAAATTGCTTAAAACAGACGCGATAGCTGATTCGAACGAGTGATGTTCCGAATGTTCCACGGCGGCAGCATCTTAATGTACAAAATCTGCTTCAACGGTTGTGATTGGTGCCTCGATTTGGAAAAAATGGAAATGAGCTTGAATGGGCTCTCGGCCAGACTGACTTGCAGATCAAATCTCAAATTTGCCGGAAGTTCGTCAGGGTTTTTCCAGGCTAATAAAATTGAAGAAAACACTATTTGTGGCGTTTTTCTTTTGCTGGGTGCAAATGTTCCACCTAAAGAAGTTCCTTCCTGAGACTATTTAGCAGAGCCACCGTCGCTGTGTCCAGAGCTCAGCGCCGCCCAAGACCGTTGTGATTGGTTTAAAGAAATGCAAACATCCCAGAGTGTTTCTTTCCTCCTATCTCAGACCCAAGTAATGTATCCTGATGTCATGCATCGTGCCTATTTAAAAAAAAAAAAAAAAAAAAAAAAAGACTTTTATCATATTTTATGTCACAGGAAGATCATGGACTCAGGTGAGCTGGACTTCTACCAACATACAAAGGTCTGCTCCAACACGTGCCGCAGCACTAAGATCGACCTGGTGGGAACCAAAGTGTCCATCAGCAGCGATCAGTCTGCCGAGCTGGTTCCTGCCACCCCCTCGTCAGCTGATTGTGAGTGCCTCGGCCATCGCACTAGTTCAGGGTTCATTCTTCTCTGTGCTAGGTCTGTTGCTGCTGTAATTTCCAACCAGGGGTACTTGTATCCCGGGGTGTACTTGTGCTGTTGCCAGGTGGGTAGAAAGTGGAAAGATTGTGGAGCAGCTCAACTAATTGAGAAAAAAAATCGAAGTAATGATTCAATCAAAAGGAAATATCAGCTGTGACACCTGAACACGAGATGTTGTAGTTATGTAAGAGACTAGTTAGCAAGCGAGCACAGAACAAAGTTTAAACCCGGTAGTTGGCTAAAAGTAATGAATAAATGGTAGAAATAATAATAACGTAATAGCTAAACAATTGAAATAGCTACAAGTATCGCATAGCAGCTGAGAGGGATCGCTAAAAGTAGGCCTACCTACTAAACAGTAGTGTTGGGTGATGTCCCCTAAATTGGCAGTTGAGGATGCTCACAGGAAAACCTGGCGATGGACGATGATATTGTCGTCGGGGGGGGGCTGGTAGGGGCAGTATTTTACAACTTGACCTACTTTCACTTAGCTAACTACGGTGCAGTAAAGTCAATCAGATGTCCGTGATCTGCGTAACGACAGTACAGTGGGACGTTTGCCTTCAACAGAGCGACAGTAATAACCTAATATACCATCATTACTGAGATTAAACTACATTCTCGGTTATGTTTGCACTGAATAATGCATTCAATAAACGGAAACATAACTCTTGCAGGGCACATGAACAGATGCGCAATATTAGCTCACACATAAAATACCCCCCTCGTGAATTAGCCTACTGTTGCTAACGTTCATTCATAAATCCTGCATAACATCGTCCCGTACCCACAGGACATCAGACTCACTTACTGATGCACGCAAACAGCAGTGTCCACAAACTTAGTCCAATGAGGGGAGAAAGGAGAGTGTGATAGCGTTTCACGTTAACGCTTTTTTCTCTCTCGCTCGAGACCGCTGTGTCCAACGTTACTAGCAGGTAGAGGGGGGGGGGGGGGAAAGTAGCTTCCACTTCAGGGGCCCATAGACGCACCCTGCACAGCGCAAAGCCCAACACAAGTGTCTTTGCTAGTTTAAGACCGACGCACTTGTCAATTTCCCGTCCATCGCCCGCGACTAGGATTAGTGTGTGTCTGGCAGGGTGGGGCCATAATTCAAAATCGCTATTGTAACCCAGAATGAACAGAGCAACAGATTTAGACCGTATGTCTGAGTCTAAGTCTGGTGTTGTTTGTGTCGTAGTGAACGGAGCATCGGCCTCGTTTCCAGAGGTGGAGGAAACGTCAGAGTGGGTCACAGCCATCGGAGGTGATCAGAAAACCTGCACACACATTCACCATCATGTGGAATGAACTGGTTGAGTGGATTGTTGTTTTTCTTTATAATATGTGTGTGTGTCTGTGTCTCTCTCTCTCTCTCTCTCCAGAGGACTCTGTGGCATTTTGGCGTGCGGTGAAGGAGGCTGGACTGCTGGATGAGGTGGTGGAGGACTTCCAGAAGGAGCTGCAGGAGGTGCTAAAGGGGTTGCAGGAGAGAGTGTGTGACCCACCCCTTCAGGTCAAAGGTAAGACACACACACAAAAAGACACAGACAGACTGACACACACACACACACATACCCAAAGACCGACAGACACACACACACACTCAAAGACACACACACACACACACACACAAACGCACACACACACACACACACAAAGACACACACACACACACACACACAAAGACACACACAAAGACACACTTGCACATGCAGGGTTACCTACTACAACAACAACAACAACAACAACAACAACAACAACAACAAAAAACAGAAGGTCCAACTCTAGTCATGTAATTGATTTTCTGTGTGAAAAGACAGGACTGCAGTAGAAATGAACATTATAGACTTGGCCCAAGAACACAAGGAGAACATACAAACTCCACACAGTCCCAGCCAATATTTCACAGCCATGTTTACTAGGCTATTTATGCGTTCATTTTGGAACGATTGTATAATTTCTGTCACTGTTTTAACGCAGCACTGGGAAATCCGACTTCACAGTTAGCTAGCTAGCGGTAACACACCCAATGTTCCCTCCGCCCTTAAGCTCAATTCATGGTTCTGCGCTGAATCTTTGCCATATGTAGATACGGACCCTACAGCGTAGCCTGACGTGCACCTCCCCAAAAATTTAATTGCACCTTGCAGCGCCGCATTTCCCTTACTTCCGCGTTCTCCTTTTCCAATCTGTGGAAACTTCTGCACCCACAGACTCCGTGTGGCCCTTCTCATCAGCATCCCAGGTGAACTCTCACTGTTTAAGTTTGTTTTTTTCACACTCATCTCGTGTTTTCAGTGTTGATTTGTTTAAAGGTGCAGTAGGTAAGACTTATAAAACTAACTTTCTGTCATATTTGCTGAAACTGACCCTATGTTCCAGTAGAACTACATGAAACAGGTCATTTAAAATAATCCAGCTCCTCTGGCTCCACCTACAGCCTGTAGTGCTCCCTGTTCAGATGCACCAATCAGGGCCAGGGGGGGGGTGTCTAACTGTGTGTCAATCACTGCTTATGCACACGCATTCATTCTCCCTTGTGGGGGGAGGGGCTTAGGAGACAGTTTTGGGCTTTAGCAGAAGGGGGGGGGTGACTGAGAAGTTGTTCAAATTTTTTCTGGATTCCTGGATCTTCTCAATCCTGCCTACAGCACCTTTAACTGTTTGACTGTTTTTTTAAGTTCAATAAATGCAGCATCTTTCCTAAAGTCAACGAGTAATCGTGTTAAATCTTGATTTCAAAATTGACCAAAATAATTGTGATTATGATTTATTTCCTATAAACGAGCTGTCCTAATTTAGGATGGCGGCGTGGCCCGAACAGCCGAAAGTGAAGAGATTTGAATGTGTTAGGCTAGTAGCAGCTAATGTAGCCTGGAGCCGTTAGCTGCAGCAGAGATGAGCAGCGGGCTACAGAGGTCTCACTTCTTTCTAACTCCACTCCAGATTCATTTACTTTTCAAACTTTTCCTTTTTTCATTTTTATAAACTGGTGATCTTCCGCCCCGAATCGACGCAGTTTCAGACTTCACGCAGCTCCCTCTGGAAACACTAAAGGCCTCCCAGAACTTTTACATATGAGTCAGTTCTCCCCGACACCTGGAAACGGACGCTGATGTGTGAAGTCGGTGCAAATTCCCCTTTTAATGTTTTCACTTTAGATTTAATGTTCCCATTGAACACTGAATTGTTGTTTTTTCCAGATGCTGTTTTGCTCAACAACATAGTGCAGAACTTTGGGATGTTGGACCTCGTGAAGAAGGTCCTGGCCAGCCATAAGAGCCAGATGGACCGTTACAGAGAGCAGTACACTCGCAGCCTCGCCGGTCAGTACCACAATCTCAGATTCACTCACAATAGAATCATATTTTTTGACGCCTGAAACATCTGTTTTGCATTAGGTTCTAGCTCTTCGCACGACTATAAAAAGTCAGTGCATTACAATCAGTGGTGTGGAATTGTGGAATGGTCTGTGCACAGAACTAAAGCAATGTCCAAAACATAATCCAGTTCAAAAAAGGTACAAAGCAATGATTTTCAAAGAATATAGGAATGGAGGGCTTTAACTGTGTGTGTGTGTGTGTGTGTGTGTGTGTGTGTGTGTGTGTGTGTGTGTGTGTGTGTGTGTGTGTGATAAATATTTGATAAATGAAATAATAATTTACAGAGTTATGGAAAAAGGGTAGGATTAGATAAGTGTATACTTCTTCCTACCCCTTTTCAGACATGTCTATGTTGGCTAATGTTACTTATTGTTTATGGAATGTTTTGTTTAACTTATTAGTACATTTCTTTGATGTACCTGGTTTATTTTTGATATGTCTGAAATAGATTTCTTCATGCATTCATTAGAGAAATTACGACCCTGCATTCTCTGTCAAGGGGTTAAGGCGTAACTCTCGCCAAAATGCAACCTAGGGTCTTTTTGTGAATGTACCCGAGTCAAACTTTGGTTTAAAAGCACATTTAGGACGGAATCGCCACTTTTAAGATTGACCGTATTTTTGTACAGCTTTTCCGTCCTAATTATGCTTTTAAATGAAAGTTTGACTCAGGTACATTCACAAAAAGACCCTAGGTTGCATTTTGGCGAGAGTTGCGCTATAAAGGGTAATTTCGTTGTTGTTCAACCTGCACATTATCTTCCCATGCATTTGTGTCTAAGTGAATAATGTGAACAAAAGACTTTGAAATTGGTCCAGTATTTCGTCCACTAAAAGTTCTGTTTTTACCGCTGACAGGCTCAGATTATTATTCTAAGTGTCTGACAACATTATGGAAAGGATCCCTACAGATATAGACCTTTTAGTTAAAGAGTAAGATCCTTCATCCTTAACATGAAACGGCTCCAAAATTGCTATTGTCAAACTCACCAGACTCCATGTAAATAAACAGTACTTTTAGCGTGTATAGAGCCAGCATATTTCAACATGTAAATGGGTGAATTAATTGTTTATTCAACCAAACCAGAGTGGTGATTGTTGGAACAGTGGAAAGACGAACCAAGACGGCTTTTGATAGTTTTATTTTGTTTCTGTCAACTTTGAATGAAGTGTGTTTTACGATGATAAAATGACTGTTTATTTAAATGGAGTCTGGTGGGATTGGCGACAGTGATTGCGGGGATGTGTCATGTTAAACAAAAAGGATCTTACTCTTTAACAAAAAGGTCTATCTCTGTAGGGATCCTTTCCATAATGCTGTCAGACACTTAGAATAATAATCTGAGTCTGTCAGCGGCAAAAACAGAACTTTTAGAGGACGTAAATTGAAGGTGCACAATTGCCCAATAACTTAGATTGCAGTCTGTATCGTCTGGCTTAATACTGGACCAGTTTCAAAGATTGTTCCCATCAGTCACTTGCATACAAACACATGGGGAAATAGGGTCCAGGTTGGAAAAAAACAAACAAAGTTACCCTTTTGATACAAATCTTGGTGTGTGTCTGTACACATTTCTCTCTTCTTCCTGTAGCTCTGGAGCAGCAGTGTGACGAGCACAGGAAGAGAGCCAAAGAGCTGAAGAGCAAATCCCAGCACCTCAACAACGTCCTGATGACCCTCACCCCGGTCCCTGCGCCCCCTACGCCCAAGCGCCCGCGGCTGACCCGCGCCATCTCCGGCCCGGCCTCGGTCAACGCCGCCCAGATCACGCTGCCTCTCAACCAGCTGTCCGGCCTGCCGCTGGGCAAGGTGCTGACGGTGGCTGGAGCCGCGCCAGGCACCAACCTGGGCGGGTACACCTTCCTGACCTCCTCGCTCTCTGGGTCCGAGCTGGCATCCGACGGCTCTAACCTGACCGTGCTGTCCGCGGCGGCGGGTCAGGAGGGCGCGGTCGGCAGCTCCCCGGCCTTCGTTAAAGTAGTCGGCCCTCAGTTCCAGCTGGTGACGCTGCCCGCCGGGCTGCAGAGCTTGGCCGTGGCACAATGCGGCGTCCAACAGCAGGTCGGCAGCATCAGCGTGATGGATGCCACGGCGACCGTTGCAGACGATTCCCAAGAGGAAGGCCAGGCGGTTGCTGACGGCGATGGTGACAGTCAGACAGAGCAGGCTAAAGAGGGAGACGGGGAGCAGCCGGAGCAGCAGCAGTGAGGCAAACAGCTGTTCTCTCCCCCTGTCTCCCAGCTTCATTATTTTTGGACTTTTTGTGGACTTGAACGTGCGTTCCCTCTGATGGCTGAAGGGTTGTCCATATTTTGACTTTTAGGGCGTTTTCACACCTGTAGTTGCTTTTGCTCTGGTTCGACTCGGTTGATGAGTTTGTAAACGTTTTCCATCGTCGGTTTGGTTTCACACGGAGAAAAATCCAAGCAGGTGAAAATGTATCGCTACAAACCACGCGAGAGCGTTCCCTCCGCTTATTGGTCAGATGTGTCTGACTCCGGATTTCCACTGGATGCGGAACGTCTGCGGACCGGCTCTGCCGCAGAACGGCTCCGTGCTCCGCCGTCCGTCATTACCCACCAGGTCTGGATTTGTTGTGGCACGGCTGCAGCCATGACTGACAGCTGTAGTCACGAGGACCCACGAGATCTCGCGAATTCACGTAGAATAGAACCACAAAACCAACAACAGTTTGTTTCCACCCAGAGGAGTAGAGGGGGAACGGCTCTGAGCTGTTTTCAAGGTGTAGTGCAGGAGATATGATCCGCCGTGAGCACGCTGGATTTTACTTTGAAAATTAACCGGATGTTTATTTTGTTTCTGTGCTCGACTTCCTGTCCCGCACTATCTGCCGTGTGCTGAATTGCTGCGGAGCTCTCCGGCGTCCGGCAAAAATGGAAGCTCTGGTATCTGCTCCGGAGGGCTGAGGGCCGCCGGAGCTGGGACGGAGACGTTCTGCAGTCAGTGGAAATTGGGGGTGAGAGGCGGGAGCAAGAAAGTAAATCCAGGAAAATATGCGACATACGATAACGTTGTTGACTTATCGGCGATACCGATATAACTTGCGATAAAGTGCAGTTTTATACTGCTATTTTCTTTTCTACTTGCGCAAAAAATCGGTGTCTTCTCCGACATGTCGCAGCATTTCGCGACGCATTTCTTGCGGCAGTTGATGTTGCGATTGCGGACTATTGCATATTTCTCGCATCTCCACGTATTCATTAAAATAATTTTTTCCAGACATTGTTTATCCGCGAGCGGCGTCTGCTCTGCTCACCGGGACGGTGTTCTGCCGCTGGCGTCCGTCTCCAACTTCGACTTCAGAGACGCGGTGTGACCGTGGTCTATTTCTGTGACAGAAACGTTGAACGCTGCTACAGTTTGCAGCTCTGCCCCCTCGCAGATTGCAAAGCACAGGCCGACCACAAGAGCCGGTTTCTTTAGCTCAGACTTGCGGCGTACACCCGGTAGTTGGGTCGGATCGCGTTCTCACTGCTAAACCAAACGTACCGAGTCCGAAGCTGTTGTTTCGGTCCGCACCAGAGTGCGACTGCTGTGTTGTTGTTGCCAAGTCCAAAGACACACATCTAAAGAATCTACATTTGAATGTTCATACATGTACATGGATATTGATATTTAGATAGTGACTTTGATGAGAGAAAGCAGTAAGAAGGCTCGGCCGACACTCAGGAGGCCGTATAACTTTACATTTAAAGTGGAAAGTGGGGGGGCACTAAACAGAACTAAACAAGGCCGGTGTGGAAACGCCCTCACAGATCATTTCACGCATCGTCAACACAGCACACGAGCCCTCCTCGTAGATGTCCTTCAGTTTTCTAGATGGCGTCTGGTGTGAGGAGCGTGTATGTCGCGTAATAGTTTTACTGTAAATATGTATTTGTAACTAATATATTTGATACAGCTGTTTCTGTAGGGATTCATGCCATGAAGTATTGTTCAGTTTGGTAATAAATGCTCAGTTTTCCAGAACAAATTGTGTATCATTACGTAATTGTTAATGATTGTGTTCATTCGGGAGTAACTGACGTCGGCAGACAGAGATGAACATTAAGGAAAAACTCGTCGGCACTCGTCTCCAGAAATAACCAGATCAGATCACGAATATGTGACGGGTTGGCGTCCATGTTTTGTTATGTCTGTTTTTTAATCTCAATCTCAACTTCCAACGCTTTCCAGTGCCGAAAGGCGTCAAAAGTTGTTTTTGATCTGATTCTATCAAGAAGGTGCCTGATGCATTAAAGGCATTGTACATTTTTTCCTTAAAGCTACAGACACACCAACCAGGCGGCCCCAATGCTCGGCCTACACTAACTCCAGTATCCCTTCACCGCACATTTTAGACAAATATAAGTATATATTCTGCTATTTTATTTTGTCCTCGTTGCTTTGGGGTCAACTTCTGTGATCCAGGCTTAGGTCCCTGATGTGAGAGCCCCCTTACTGCTTTATATTCCATTATATTTTGATATGTTTTGAATGTCATCTGTGTTTTCCATCTCATAGGATAAATACAGGTTTTCCTACCTTAAATTGGTGCATAAAAGGGTATCAGAATGCAGGAGATTAGTCTTTGACACTCAAAATAACCCTGGGGGAGGACAGCCAGACCCCCCCCCCCCCCCCCCCCCCCCCACTATGATATGCACCCCCCCTCAAAGGAGATGGATGTGTGTGGGCTTGTTTAACTATATTCGTGGGATCCAAAAACCGGGGAATACAGTATACTTGTGGGGTCTGCACAGCCTTGTGGGGCCCAAAATGCTGGACCCCACAAGGTTAAAGGTCTGTTTGAGGGTTAAGACTTGGTTTTAGGATTAGGGTTAGAATTAGGTTATGGTTAGGGTGAGGGTAAGGGTTAAGGTTAGGCATTTAGCTGTGATGGTTAAGGTTAGGGTAAGGGGCTAGGGAATGCATTATGTCAATGACGAGTCCCCACAAAGATAGCGAAACAAACGTGTGTGTGTTACAGTATACCCACTACAATCCATTAGACTACACCACTGTTTGGGGGGACCTATCCCCTGCACCCCCTCCCCTGAAACTAACGCCTATGCGACACGTTTGTCTTTTGCCCACAAGATGGCGCAACAATTCTGGTAAATTCAGACGCTTCAGGTCTGAGCTTCTGTTGTCTTGATCTGCTGAAAGAAACGTAGGGTACTACCTGCCTCTTAGATTTTTGTTGACAAACATTTGATTGGTTTTCGATCACAGAGAAATAAGGAACCTGTCAACTCATCGTCTCTTAATCGCAGTAGAAAGGTTTAAATTGATGGACGCCCACTAAAAAGACGTTTATTTTGGCTTTTCAGGATAATCAAGCCATACCATATTCGACTATTGAAATAACCTACTATTCGACTAGTGAAATACTATTCGTGTTTGAACTTTGTATTTGTTTAGATCACTGTCTGTCATTTGACAGACCCATGCACGCCACATTTCCGGTGGGATGACAGTGAAGGTGAATCGATCCATTCAACATTTCTATCGTTTTTAAGTTAAAAAAAGAAAAGAGAAAGAAAATCACATAACTTCACATCAGAAAAAAATGCAGGCCTATTTGTCAGTTGTGAGAAATATTCAGGATAAATTCGGCACAAAGATAACCCACCACGCATCTCATTATGTTTACTAAAATGTCACCTTTATTTTTAGCCTACCTTTACTCATAGGACACAATTAGAATATGAACCAAATTTAGGATTTAAGTTTCAAATGTATTTAGCTCAGTGTATATGCCGAATTTGAGAGCGTATCTTGTTATCTTGATACGCACCCCCAACTGCTAGGGGCGCCTTTCCATGGGTAGCCCCCTCACTCTGACATCTCTCCATTAGTGCATGTATATAAGACTGTGTATAAGACAAGATGTGTGTAATAACAACAGAGTGAAAACATTGTAATTTCCCCTTGTGGGATTAATAAGTATAAATTATTATCAGTCAAGTAGGTTGACTTAACTTGGGCATACAGGAAAGTGGTTTTATTAAAACAAGCGTAATGTAGGCTATTTTACTAAAAATGTCACCTTTATATTTACCTTTACTCAAAATATAAAATTGGAATATGAATCCATTTTGATTCAAGTTTAAAATCTGTTGAACTCAGTATGTATGATGAAGGTCTTTGCCGAATTTTAAAGCGTCTCCTGATATTTCTATTAAAGACATAGACAGCCATTAGGAGTCTGTCGATTAGTAAGAAAATATAAAATTGGCAGAATTCTAAATGGAGTTTGGCACGACGGCGATCGGGCTGAACGCACCGAGGCTGAAATCAGTCAAGATTGCCTTTTTAACTTGCTGGGGCATACAGGAAAGTGGTTTTATTCATTGTTTTATTAAAACAAGAATAATTTATTGATTGAATGACAGACTATGACGCCAATATAACACAGAGATATGAGTTTTTACACAAAAAGGCAACAAAGTAAGCTATAATAAGCAATACAGGCAGGCATATGATAACTTTCTGGGTTAAACGGTGGCTTTTCAAGTCAACCTGCACAAGTTCTTTGTAGTTTTTCTTATTTTTCTTATCTATAGGCTCAACTCATCATAGGAGTAATATGGCTCCTCGGCTGAGCGCGCAGAGATTTTGAAGTTGCGGCGCAGAAAGCCTCCGTAACGCTTGTCCCACTTCACGTTGTTCAACTTCGGTCGGATCCTCCTCAGGAAGCCCCCGTAGCGCTTGTGCAGCTCCTCGGGCTCCTGGCTCTCCTGCTCCGCGGAACTACTCCTCTTCGACTTGGGGCCGAATTTGCGTAAAAAGCCGCCGTAACGTTTAACGTAAGAATGAAGCGCGCGGTCCTCCGGAACATCGTCTGCGTCCCGCGGCGCGTCTACATCTCTCTCCCCCAGCGTCTTCCACAAGTCCTCGTATTTCTCGGGCAGCGCTCCGAGCTTCACGATGAAATTGTCGCGCCACGGAGAGGCGAATATTTTGTTTTTGTTCCGGTCGATCCTCTTGATGAAGCCGCCGTAGCGTTTGACCAGATCCGCCCGCTGGCTCTCCTCCTCCGCAGCGGCTTCATCCTGGCTGAAGTCGGCCAGCCCCGGAGCCTCGCGGCCGCATCTCTGCGGCTGGCCCGCACACTCCGCACTGCACGACTGCAGGACACACGGAGAGAAAGAGAAGGGTGTGAAACCAATACGTGCGTGCGTGCGTGCGTGCGTGCGTGCGTGTGTGCGTGTGTGTGTGTGTGTGTGTGTGTGTGTGTGTGTGTGTGTGTGTGTGTGTGTGTGTGTGTGTGTGTGTGTGTGTGTGTGTGTGTGTGTGTGTGTGTGTGTGTCCAGAGAGTTGCATGACAGGCAGGGTTCAAAAGGAACTTTTTCGTCCAAATGGCTAGTGAATGTTTACATTTTGCAGCCACTCAATAGATTACCATTGTTTGTTTTTTTTGGGCTGGTGAGTGAATCAAATCTAGCAGCCACTTACATATTTTAACAGTATTTGGCTGGTAAATGGTGCTAATTTCGAACCGTGATGGTAGGCCTTCTAAAAGTCAGTGTTACACCTTTTTTGTTCGCTGAATACATTTCTAAGGACCTAAAAATTAATCAGCCATAACCTTAGACTAGACTAAGGTTTGGGGTGTCAGTTTGGCCAAAATAGACCCCATTTACCTCCTCACATTTTCCCTTAAGTACCCGTTTTAAAGTGCTAAGACCACACATTGTGTCTGTCCAAAGCGAAATATTCAAACCTAAAATGTCATGGTTTTACGCAACACGTATCCTGTTCTAGATGTATCCTACTGTGCCTCATTTATCTCATCATTTACTCAACATTTACTCTGACACGTTCGGTATTTTTAACTTTAGGATGTATGACGTTAACAAGAACAATAACGTGAATGAAGTTCTGTTGGAAAAACAAATGAATGCGTTTGGAAATTTTGAATTTCCATGATTTTTTGATTCTTTTCGGAACCTTGGATTAAGGCGTTGGCGTCAGTTTGAGCAACTTGGACAAACTAGCCTATCTGAATCCTCGATATCATCCTTACAGTCCCCGTAGCTTTATACCTTTTTTTTTTTTTAAAGATACTTTTTCCGCCTTTAATGGACAGGACAGCTAGGTGAGAGAGGGGGAAGACATGCAGGAAATCGTCACAGGTCGGGCACAGTACTTCTCTACTTTATAAAAGTGCTTGCAGTACACAATCTGCCTCTCCAAAGCTGTATTGGTACGTAGGTATGAGTGAAAGATGTCATAGGTTTACGCAACACTTATTCTAGATGTATCCTATCGTGCCTCATTTAGATAACGGCCTACATTTACTCGATACGTACCAACACCTTTGGTATCTTTAACTTTAGGATTTATTAAGTTAAAAATGATAAAGTAAATTAAGTTCTGTTGGAGAGACAAATTAAGGCGTTTGGAAATTTGGAAATTCCATGATTTTGGATTATTATGATCACCCACCAAGGCAGAAGTCCAATTGAACCCAATTCCTGCTGCCTAATGTTAACATAAAACAGAGAAACAACCCATTAGCAGCAGCAGCAGGTGTTCTCCACCTTTCTCTCTGGGAAATGAGCTCCGTGTTTAAGTTGTCTGATCTTTACCAGGCTGCTGAAGGCGGCGTCGGGGCTGAGGAGCTGCTGCACGCATTTCTCACACTGTGAAGAGCAATCTGCGCGGAGGGAGGAAGGCAAGCTCAGCATCAGCACCAGGACATACCACTCCATTCTTCACCAGATCCCTGACACACACACACACACACACACACACACACACACACACACACACACACACACACACACACAAATATAAAAAATACAAATACAAAAATACACACCAAAAACACAGGCAGTGCCGGTGAGTCTGGATGAGATTTGACCGGCTCAGAGTTAGAAATTCATGACATAACTTCACCTGGTCGAATGAAAATAACTTAAAACACTTTAAAAACATTCTTAATGTAGTCAGTGTTGAAAAAGCCTTTGTTATTGAATATGTAGACCTGTGCGCAGTGCGTAATTGCGCACTGGCGCCATCATTTTGTTATTCATCGCCAAGCAGAGAAACATGAAAATGTGGTCTTAACTTAATGTAACCAGAAAGACAATAAAGTAGAAAGTGTTGAGTCGGTATACCTCAGGAGATGGACAGATACTTCCAGCCGTATTAAGACTCGCAGAGACGCATCCACGGATCAAATATCCGCCCTCCAGTTTCTGGTGTTTCTCCTGCGCGTCTCGTCGCCTTTGCTTTTTATCGCCGCAGACTTGGCTGTGTCACCGCAGCGCATCAGAGCCGCTTCTATTGAGGGACCAATGGGAGGGGAACATAGTGCGTAAATGAGCCCACCGCCTCCCCGCTTCAGGAGTTTTTAACAACGCCCACACAGAGAGGTGTAGGAGGAGCAGCATCCCATCAGCACATCATCATCATCATCATCATCACTCCATCTCTGGGGGCTTGGATCAAACCCGAGGCTGTAAATCACACTAACACCAATGAAGAAAGTCTTTTCTTTGTTTCAGTAAGACTGAAAGAAAGTCTAAACCTACAAGGGTGAATGAGAAATCACTTTTGAATTCAGACATAAACTGAAAACCCTGAACTGAATAGAAAACCGTCATCCAAATATAAAAATGATGGATTATATTCATGCCGACAGGGTTGGGTCATTTTAACTAAATAGGTCACGCAATTTTAAAATAGGACAGATTTGGACATCGCATTGAGAGCTATCTCTAAGTTTTTGTGGCCCTCAGCTGACACCTTTTTTTTGGCAACTTGTGTGTTGTGGAATAAACTGTAAACACAATCATAGACTGTAAAAAATAAGAATAATGGACGGAGCTTCCAAAAGTGAAGCCAATGCTGAAGTGCCTTAAAGCTGCATTCTGTCTAATTTCTAGCAGGGGGCGACTCCACCGGCTCCAAAAAGAGTCCCCCCCCCCCCCCCCAGAGCAACAATAATACTGTACATGTGTCAACGCATTCTCATAAACGGTTTCGTATGATCTGAAAATGTATACACACCAATTCGTATGATACTAGGGCTGTGTATTGGCAAGAATCTGGCGATACGATATGTATCACAATACGTAGGTCACGATTCAATATATTGCAATATATTTCGATACTGTGCGTAAGGTGACATATTGGGATTTTTTTAGAAAAACTAATATTTAAAAAAAGACATGATGTTCTTAAAAGTCAAAGAAGTTTACTTTAGGTCAACAATTCAGTACACAGAAAATCAAACTGCCAGTTTGGGATTGTGGTCCCAGGTTCTTAGTGAGCTAATGTTTATATGCTAAAGTAGACCAAAGGTCAGCCATAGCTACGTTGTTAGTTTCTAGAAAAAAGTCAGGCACTGCTAGGCACTGTTAGGCACTGCTAGGCACTGCTAGGCATTGTTAGGCACTGCTTTTTGCACGTAAACTAAAAAAAACAAAAAAAATAACGATATTGTGTTTTTGAAACTCGATACAGTATTGTAAACTAAAATATTGCGATACTCAAGTGTATCGGATTTTTCTTACACCCCTATATGATATCCTACGAAATTAGGCGACCGCCGGCTGGTCATGCGATAAACGGCCACATGACAGCTAAGTGTAGCAGCAGGGGCGGAGCTAGACTCTCAGTACAGTGGGGGCGGAGCTTCATCATGGGGCCCTCTGCTACCAAGTCATTTTAAAATTAAAACCATTAAAAAAAATATATAAAATATAAAATATCTGATGAATGCATATGTTATAATGTGTCACTTGTTGAGCCAAGTAAGCCTATATGTCAAATAAAACACAAAGAAAAGACAAATGTTTTGACAAGTTTGTACTGATGAACAAAGAAAACAGTTTGTCAGTCAAGTAAAAATGTTTCAGCACCACGGACAGCGACAGCTGATTGACAGCAATGGTGCTGAACAGGCTAAGTGTGCTCAATCAGTGCCACACTATATAATTGATATGGCACTATTATATAGGTGCTGGGATGAAAACTGCAATAACCGCTACAGTAGCGGTCATTACAGTTGAATTTAGCTGAGAAAAGGTTACTGGTAGCTGGCTACAGAGCTCCGCGAGCTGTCGGTAATATCAGCTGCGGTTGGTAGTTGAGTTTAGCCGACAAAAGGTGACAGTGAGCCGGGTACAGAGCCCCGCCAGGCAATGTTCGTTTCAGGGGCTGTGGCAGTTGAGTTTATCCAACAAAAAGCGAGGGTAATAGTCTTTTGTTTTCCAGAGGACATGAACTCCGCTCCCTGGCTTGAAAGCTCTGAATTCCTACGATATCCTACAAAATTAGGCGACGTGATGCTAGCTACAGAGCTCTGTGTGCTGTCGGTCGTATCAGCGGCAGTTGGTAGTTGATTTTAGCCGACAAAGCCGGGTACAGAGCCCCGCCAGAGGACGGTCCATATGTTTTCATGCTAATCGATTGTGACCAGTTTTAGCGCAAACTGCTAACTAGCTTATAACGCTAGTCGTCGGGACACGGATAAAGTAAAAAGAAATCTCTATTTCTACACCACTAACAAGGCTCAAAATAGCACCACACTTCCACAGTAGCATAATGAGGGTCCCTACATGTAAACCGAAGCGTTGAGAACTTTGTAAGTGTACAGACAGTTTATTAAAAAGATAGATTATAAAGACAGTACCGTTCACGTATACAGACGGGCGCCATCTTGTGAAAACAGTCACGACCAGTTGAACGACGAACGCCGTGCTTGAGCTATGTTACTGGTTACTGGTTTCACGGCGTTCATCGTTCGACTGATCGTGACTAGAAATAGCAATTTCTTTTTACTTTACCCTCGTGCCCCGACGACTAGCGTTATAAGCTAATTAGCGGTTTGCGCTAAAACTGGTCACATTGGATTAGCATGAAAACATATCCCAGAGAACGGTCGACTCGGTACACGTGTTATTAACCCCTAGGTTCATTTTGCGCCGGATTTGTCCTTTTATTACCAAAACGACTAGTTAAGTTAATGAGAAAAAGTCATGGTTTGGATTTAAATACTCCCACGGAACAAACACACATTTCCTGGGTGAAAGTGTTTGAGAGGCAAACTCCAAATCCCCGCCTTCTGACCTCCCTACGCAGTCCACAGTGGTCTTATACAGCAGCAGGCTACGTGGTGCATACTGCAGAAAATACATTGAATACATATGAATTACAGCGCTTTAGTTTTTGTAGCTATAAGTATGAAAGGTTCATGAGAACAGCCTGCAGGCACACATGGTTTCTTTTTACTAAGTGGAATATGTTCGCCTTTATGTGGTTCTCGTGGTCGGTAAATGCCTTCCGGGTAGAGTGGGAGGGCCTGGTAAAAAAGATCCGCTCATGACAATCGGGCCTCATCCCAATTCAAGGTTGAATCCTTTTGAAGCTCACTGACGGACCAAGGCTACACATTGACTCTTCTTCTTTTGGTCTTACGGGAGGAATGATGAGAAACCTTGGGCATGCAACTGAGTGAATGTACAACACACTGCAACAGTGTCAGTCGTTCCCTCCAATTGAGAATAAAAAATGAAATCAGTCTTATTCGAAAATGAGAATTTATTTCTTGGTTTGCTGACGTGGTCTCCGCACTGCACGACTGCAGGACACACAGAGAGAAAGAGAAGGGTGTGAAACCAATACATGCGCTATATGTGTGTGTGTGTGTGTGTGTGTGTGTGTGCGTGTCAACCCAGAGAGTTGCATGACAGGCAGGGTTCAAAAGGAACTTTTTCGTCCAAATGGCTAGTGAATGTTTACATTTTGCAGCCACTCAATAGATTACCATTGTTTGTTTATTTTGGGCTGGTGAGTGAATCAAATCTAGCAGCCACTCACATATTTTAACAGTATTTGGCTGGTAAATGGTGCTAATTTCGAACAGTGATGGTAGGCCTTCTAAAAGTCAGTGTTACACCTTTTTTGTTCGGCAAATACATTTCTGAGGACCTAGAAATGAATCAGCCATAACCTTAGACTAAGGCCCTGTTTACATGTACATGGTTATTTTGAAAAACGGAGAAATTTCCCCTCGTTTACACGCAAACGGAGAATTCGCTTTCTAAAAACTCCGGCCAGAGTGGAGATTTTTTAAATCTTCGTTTGCACGTTAGCACGTAAGCTGAGACAACGGAGGTTTAGGCAGCCGAGGAAGTGAGAAAGAGAAGAGAGGAAGTGATTCGTTGCTGTTGTTGCTGTTTTCGGGATTCTGATTGGCTAACAGTGGGCTTCTCGTTACACTGCCACCTACAGGTCTGGCATGCTGTTGACGGCGTTGACAACATATATACTCGGGTAGTGTAAACAAACAGCTGTGCACGATGTTATTTTTAAAAAACGTAGAGGTTGAAATGTCCTTTATTGAAAATAGCCGGCCACGTGTAAACGTAGCATAAGGTTTTGGTGTCAGTTTGGGCAAATTACACCCCATTTCCCTCCTCACATTTTCCCTTAAGTACCTGTTTTAAAGTGCTAAGACCACACAAGTCTGTCCAAAGCTTTATTTGAACGTATGAGCGAAATATTCAATCCTTTTTTTTTTTTTTCAACTATCTTTTTATTGAGAACAAGGTACATAAAGTTATATAGAAGGACAATACTTTTGGATTTTTCACAGAACACATAAACAAATAAACAAATACAACCCCACCCACCCCTCCCCTCCCTACAACATTCAGTGCATCCCAATCTAAGGAGATTAAATAAGTAGATAAATAGATAAAGGTTATGATATTAATAGGTGAAGGTATCATTCAACAGGTATGAAGAATTAAACAAAAAGAAAAGAAAAGAGGGTGGAAGCAGCTAAAAGTAAAGCTTGAAAATAAATGAAGGGGCCGATCTTTTCAAGACTTAAATGGAGCATATGGTCACTCATCCATAAGGAGGTGCTGGGTGGTATGGGGGATTTCCAGTGCAACAATATCCTTCGGCGGGCAAGTTGTAAATGCTATAATGTCCTTATGCTTATTGATAATCCGTTGGTCAGCTGGCACTATACCGAAGATGGCAGAGTAGGCGTTAGGTTGCAAATTTAAGGATAGTGCCTGTGAAAGTATTCTGAAGACCTCTGACCAGTAATCCGAGAGGGAAGAACATGACCCGAACATGTGTGTTAATGTTGCTGGGGCGATGACATGACATCTGCTGCAATTCTCATCTGCCTCAGGATAAATTCTGGCCAGCCTAGACTTGGAGAGGTGGGTACGGTGCAAGACTTTAAACTGAATTACACCTAAACTAGCACATGAAGTAGTTCCATTAACTCACTTCAGAGCATCGGTCCAGGATTCCTCAGGTATTACCACCCCAAGCTCCTCCTCCCATTTCCCTTTAATTCTATTGAGAGAGGTGTCTCCGAGAGATGATATGTTGGAATAGATTCTCGCAATGAAGCCTTTTAAATTGAAGGGAATTTGGAAGATGTCATCCATAGCGGTAGGTTGAGGTGCATTGGGGAAGTTTGAATCTATATTTTGCATAAAGTGTCGGATCTTTCATTAAATTTGCGTGTTTTTTGCGTCTGTCCTTCCAGAAAAATGCAGAGTTTTTTTGTGATTGTTTTGGGCAAAAATCCGTGATGATGCGGCACGTTTTCTTAAAAAATACGATGGAATATGCGGGATATTTCTGCAATTTTATGCGATGAAATTGCGGGAACTTGCAAAAACTGTGGTTCCATCGTGGCTTCATCGCGGGGTCTGCAGCTTTTCGATGATGTTCACGTCGCGTAATTACGTCACTTCATAACGTTCCCATGGCATCAGGGGAAAACGGCTGCTCTTGTGTGAAGTAAACGCAACATTTTTCAACTTTCTGCTAAGATATATGTGACTTTTTTGCAATGAAAATGCGGGGATTATGAAATCATGCAAGCCCCGCATATTTTGCGCGGAAATTGGCAATTTATGCGGCGAAAGTGCGGCGTATTTGAAAAAATGCGCGCCCCCCCCCCCGCATGAATATGCAGAGTTTGGCTGATTATGCATTGGATTAAGCGACCGCATAATCACGTTTCTCTGGAGGGACTGGTTTTATTCAATTTTATAGCATTATTTTTATAAAAGAACGTTGAAAAAATGACAAAAACGTCCGAAAAAGTGTTGAAAAAGACGACCTAAACGTTGACATTTGTTATTTTATTTCTTGTGTTTTCCCCGGGACACAAACTCTGCTCCCTGGCTTGAAAGCGCTGTGTTCTCCCACTGCAACCTCCCACCCTGGACAAGTTCCTTCCCGAGACTATTCTGCAGAGCCACCGTCGCTGCGTCTGGAGCTTAGCGCCGCCCAAGACGGTTGCGATTGGTTTAGAGAAATGCAAACAACCCAGAGTGTTGTTGCTGTTAGAATATTTTACATTATCAAATGATAGACAGAGACCACTGAAGAGATATTAAAGTTCATTTTACTCAAGAACCCAACAAGGAGGCCTTCTCCGCACTACGGAATAGTACAGACAATGACCTCACGAAAAGCTCTCTACAGCAGCTTCTGTAATACAACGTGGAATCACGATACAAGAGTTGGTGTCGTCAGTTGTTTATCTTGTCAGAGTCGATGACGTCTCCCCTACCTGGTCTGGGAGGGCATGAACACACCGTGCTCAGACAAGGACACGCAATGGCTCCGTGTTATCTTGTTTGAGTTCATGTAGTGTTATGATTTCTTAATATCCACAGCAGTTTAATTTAACAGAGAGAGAGAATATAATATGATTCTATGCAAACAGTTTAATAAATAACATGAGGGAAAGTATGTAAATCAAGTGTTTTTTTCTCCTATCCCAGAATGCATCTGTGGTGTAGCCAGACCTTCCTCCACAGCGTTGTGGAGATAGAGCTGGCGATGAGAGACTGTGTGATGTGACTAATCACTTGCTGGCCCCTGGAGGATACGGTTTGGGGAGTTTGTGCAACATATTGTGCAGCGTTCAAAACAGAACAAAATAGAAATCTGACACCACAAAAGTAACGCTCGTGGATCTGAAATGGAACTAAGGCGGGTGGAAGACAATAGTTACCATGGTTACCGTGGTATACCTTTTTAGCTGATATCAAAAGATTGGTCAGAGATGGAAATATAGCTGTTCTCGTCTTTCTTTTCACCAGCAGGTCAGACAATTTAGCTGGAAACACACAAAGGAAATCCAGTGCCCACTACATGCTATATAGTATTTTTGTACCACATAGTGTGTAGATCACGTGAAGTAAGCCTTGATATTAGGAATATTACACACTCCTGTACATTAGGTGGTGGTATGCACCTAAACAAGTTGGTTGCGACCCGCCATTTAAACACAGAAAAGAAAGAAAGAAAGAAAGAAATAACTTAGTAACCATCCAGTGTAGTGCAGGTGAAATTACATGTATTGCACGTGTAGTCCCAAAAACGTTTAGGAGGTGGGCGGCTGTATTTTATTTGAACTATGAGCGAGACACCTGCCAGCTCAGTGGACCTAACGTTAACTATTAACACTGTACTTTATCCCTTTTAGCTAACTAGCTCCGAGTAAAGCTAACGTTAGCTAGCAACCATCCTGTGTGTGTGGGGCTAACGGTCACACTCACATTTTCAACAAGCCGAGGCAACGTTAACCAACTAACGACTGTTTTAATATATATTTGGACCTAACGTTAACTATTAACATTGTTGTTACGACCTGGTGCCTAAGGGTAAACTGGACGCAACATAATGTGTGTGCCCCCCCCACTCTTCCCACTCCCAAACATGGCCAGGACAAAGAATTGCAAAGTAGCAGTCTATTTATTTCGGAGATGAGGCCCCAACACAACAAACTAAATAATTCTGAAGGCAAACTAAACTTACCTAAGCCAAAGCAAAACGTAAATAAAAGACAAAGCTCAAACCTAAACTTCTAATAACAGGAGAAAAAATGAACCACAAAAAAAGGACTTCTCACTCCTACCAAACTGCTACTAGCAAATAAGTCAAAGAAAGATGTATTCACAGATAAAAAATGGTTGAAGGATAACAAATCCAAGAAGTCAAAACAACCATTTTGACAGAAGGCTGTTAGCACTACTCACGACAACTTGAAACACAAGACATAGGTTTACACATGCAAATGTTGGGAATGGCAGAGTGAAGAGAGAGCCAGAGTTCCTGTCCAATGAGGCTTAAAAAGGCTGCTGTTCTCTAGGCGACCAATCAGGAGACAGCAATCAGCTCTGCTGGACCAATCCTGTGTTCACACCTGTTCTTCATTACCTGTGTACACTCAGGAGAACAACTGAGAGCAGAGCAAAACAAATCACAAAACATGACCCCAGGGTCATAACAATTGTACTTTATCCATTTTAGCTAGCTAGCTCCGAGTAAAGCTAACGTTAGAAAGAAAAGAAAGGTTTTGACCAACTCACTGTAACTCTTGTTGTTTCTGGCCGCAGATCTCCGAATGCAACGTAACAGGGAGGAGAGTAAAGATGGAAAGCTCCTAAAGCTTAGTTCCATATAAATGCACAGATTATTTCTTGTTTTGTCGTTAGTGAAACACAATATTGACCTTGTAGTTGAAAAAGGAGCCTCATATGGAGTCCGTTCATTCGCATTCGGAGATCAACACTTTTTGACTGCCGAGGTGGAAACAACAAGAGCTAACATGAGTTGGTCAAAACCTCTTTTTAGTAAACTCTGTGAACACAACCAATGTTGTCAAAGCTTCCGTTAAGGTGTAGAGCCCCTGGTTATAGTATATATCTTGGTCACCGGTGGAGTTAAGGTGTAGAGCCCCTGGTTATAGTATATATCTTGGTCACCGGTGGAGTTAAGGCGTAGAGCCCCTGGTTATAGTATATATCTTGGTCAGCGGTGGAGTTAAGGTGTAGAGCCCCTGGTTATAGTATATATCTTGGTCACCGGTGGAGTTAAGGCGTAGAGCCCCTGGTTATAGTATATATCTTGGTCAGCGGTGGAGTTAAGGTGTAGAGCCCCTGGTTATAGTATATATCTTGGTCACCGTGGAGTTAAGGTGTAGAGCCCCTGGTTATAGTATATATCTTGGTCACCGGTGGAGTTAAGGTGTAGAGCCCCTGGTTATAGTATATATCTTGGTCACCGTGGAGTTAAGGTGTAGAGCCCCTGGTTATAGTATATATCTTGGTCACCGGTGGAGTTAAGGTGTAGAGCCCCTGGTTATAGTATATATCTTGGTCACCGGTGGAGTTAAGGTGTAGAGCCCCTGGTTATAGTATATATCTTGGTCACCGGTGGAGTTAAGGTGTAGAGCCCCTGGTTATAGTATATATCTTGGTCACCGGTGGAGTTAAGGTGTAGAGTCCCTGGTTATAGTATATATCTTGGTCACCGGTGGAGTTAAGGTGTAGAGCCCCTGGTTATAGTATATATCTTGGTCACTGGTGGAGTTAAGGTGTAGAGCCCCTGGTTATAGTATATATCTTGGTCACCGGTGGAGTTAAGGTGTAGAGCCCCTGGTTATAGTATATATCTTGGTCACCGGTGGAGTTAAGGCGTAGAGCCCCTGGTTATAGTATATATCTTGGTCACCGGTGGAGTTAAGGCGTAGAGCCCCTGGTTATAGTATATATCTTGGTCACTGGTGGAGTTAAGGTGTAGAGCCCCTGGTTATAGTATATATCTTGGTCACCGGTGGAGTTAAGGTGTAGAGTCCCTGGTTATAGTATATATCTTGGTCACCGGTGGAGTTAAGGTGTAGAGCCCCTGGTTATAGTATATATCTTGGTCACCGGTGGAGTTAAGGTGTAGAGCCCCTGGTTATAGTATATATCTTGGTCACCGGTGGAGTTAAGGCGTAGAGCCCCTGGTTATAGTATATATCTTGGTCACCGGTGGAGTTAAGGCGTAGAGTCCCTGGTTATAGTATATATCTTGGTCACCGGTGGAGTTAAGGTGTAGAGTCCCTGGTTATAGTATATATCTTGGTCACCGGTGGAGTTAAGGTGTAGAGCCCCTGGTTATAGTATATATCTTGGTCACCGGTGGAGTTAAGGTGTAGAGTCCCTGGTGATACTGGGAGCAAAGTCTCATGTTGTGTCGAGCCTTCTTAGGGTTTTAAAAATAGCTATTTTGAGGCTAGCATCAAAGTGCCCCTAGCACTCCCATTCAAAAGGCCATTTGACCAAAGAACGAACACAAAAAGACTCTTTACGCTTTAAAACATTAGCATAAGCGGCTTCACCGAAGTCTGAATGATGTTATATAGATTTCTTCACTGTGGGGAACCAGTTGTGTTGAAATCCTGATTATTTAGACTCATAAGAATCAATGTAAAGGGTTATCACAGAGCTTGTTGCTGCTGACTTTTTGTTTAAGGACATATTGTATACGTAGCGACAAAACATGCTCTGCGTTTTCTTCATTCATATTTAAATATGATGGTGAAGCTTTCCTGTTCGTTATTTGTCTAGTCTGCGTCCCTCTCCGAGGGCTCGAACGCCAAGTGTTTGAGCATCACGTTATCTCCTTCTTCATGAGCTTTTGTCACTTTGAAAAAAAGGTTCCCAAGCAACCTGGAGTGGGACTTCTCTTTGTGGTCCTCCACTTTTCTTTTCTTTTCTTCCGTCGTTATTTTTTATCTGTTGCTCAGTGTAATCTTGGCTGAAACGCTGTGCGACACAGTTTGGATATATCTATCATCAGAATCAGAATACTTTGTTGATCCCCTCGGGGAAATTGTTAAGTCGCAGTTGCTCCCATTCAAATTCAGGATTAAAATAAGAGTAAGAAAAGAGCGAGTCACTGAGTGTATAAAGTAACATAAAGTAACAAGGCTAGGTTAAGTAGAAGTAAAGTGAGATTAGGTTAAAAAGTAAGCTAAAACAATGGATTTTACAAATGCTATTGTAGTGCAGTGGCAACATAAATAAAGTACAGCGTGACTATCAGTAGTAGCAGTGAATACATAACAGATATCATGTAACACGATATATTATTGCAACAAGTAAGTATTGTACATAATTGTCCAAGAATATTGAGATTACTGCCTTTAACAGATGACATCATACTCAGTCCTGTGATTGTTTTGGGCAAAAATCCGTGATTATGCGGCAATGCGATGGAATATGCGGGATATTATGCGATGAGATTACGGGAACTTGCAAAAACGGCGGTTTCATCATGGCTTCATCGCGGGGTTTGCAGCTTTTCGATGATGTTCACGTCGCGTAATTACGTCACTTCATAATGTTCCCATGGCAACAGGGGAAAACGGCTGCTCTTGTGTGAAGTAAACGCAACATTTTTCAACTTTCTGCTAAGATATATATGACTTTTTTTGCAACGAAAATGCGGGGATTATGAAATCATGCAAGCCCCGCATAAATATGCGGACTTTGGCTGATTATGTATCCCTGTCCATTTTAGAATTGATTCAAAGATTTTACTGATCACTTTTAACGGCCCGGTGTGTAACGTGTTTAGTTGTTCATTATCAAAATCTGTGTTGCCCGTTCACAAACTTGTCCTTTTTCATGAATATTTACCACCTCCATCAATTCCAAGTATTCCTTTTTGCTTGAAATTTTACATTTGCGTTTGCATGAACTGGGTTAGACGCTCCATATTCATGCTCCATCTAGAAATACGTTAGCCGGTAAGGGACATACAGGATATACTGCTCCTGTGTGTGTGTGTGTGTGTGTGTGTGTGTGTGTGTGTGTGTGTGTGTGTGTGTGTGTGTGTGTGTGTGTGTGTGTGTGTGTGTGTGTGTGTGTGTGTGTGTGTGTGTGTGTGTGTGTGTGTAAGGGACATACTGCTCCGCCTTTCACGTTTTCGCTGTCACATGATAAACTCACAGGTGCTGCTAATGGGTATCGTAGCTTCCCGGCCCCGGCAAGTTTGAAGAAGGAAACATGGAGGACCACACGTAATCAAAATCCAAATTTCAGGAACTGGAGTCTTCTTCTTCTTCTTCTTCGCCCAGAAAAAGAAAAAGGAGATTGAAAAGAGCAAGAGACCATCTTTTTGAAGCGTGAAGGCTACCATAGCTGTAATACGTACTTTGAACTGTGTGGTGTGAGAGAGTTGATTGCGATATATGATCTCAACGCTAGATGGGAGAAATTCCCACACGTTGGACCTTTAAAGCTTTTCAGGGTCTAGCCCCCCCCCCCTCTCCTCCCCCCCTCCTGGGAATTCAGAATCAGAAATGGTTTTATTGCCACGATAAGTACACTTATGTGGAAATTGCCTTGGTGAAAGGTGTATACATAAACAAAAAAAACAAACATTCAATCTTTCTTTGTGTTGGCGTTCTAACCTCTGGTGGATTTGTGAGGACTATGGTTAACTGCTCCTCAGATCTCTGCAGGGTAAATCCAGACAGCTAGCTAGACTATCTGTCCAATCTGAGTTCTCTGTTGCACGACAAAAATAACTTTTGAACGTACATGTTCCACCAAAACAAGTTCCTTCCAGAGGCTATTTTGCAGACGCTCCGTCCAGCGCTTAGCGCCGCCCAAGACGATTAAAGAAATGCCAATAAACCAGAGCATGTTTTTCTCCCATCCCAGAATGCTGTGTGGACTAGCCAGACCCTCCTCCTAGGCGCTGTGGAGGAAGGTCTGGCAATGCGAGACTAATTCATCATTTAGTTGATTGACACAACTGGTTGGATCGTTTCCAGTTTCTAAAATGTGAGGATTTTTCTGCATCGAGTACTTTTACTTTTAATACTTTAAGTACATTTTCCTGATGATACTTACATACTTTTACTTAAGTAACATTTTCAATGCAGGGCTTTTACTTGTAACATAGTATTTGTACAGTGTGGTATTAGTACTTTTACTTAAGTAAGGGATCCTGAATACTTCTTCCACCACTTATAACCAGAGGTGATCGTCTCCATCAGAGCAACTCTGCTTCAGAACGACTTGCCCGAGGAGATAATGTTTGCTGAATCAGTGCCTTCTTTTAAATCACTTCTTAAAACACATCTTTATAGATTTGCATTTATATGATGCAGTCTTTTTATTGTCTTTCTAATTGTTTTTTTTATCATTTCACCTTTTATTTTCAGTTTGTTTATTGAATAGTTATTTCTTCTGTCTTTTAATGTTGCTGCATCTTCTGTTTATCACTACTACAATGATGTGTATACGTGTGTATTGATTTGTCTGTGCTTTTGTTTCCTCTGTCAAAGCACTTTTTAAACTGTTGTTTTAAAGGTGCTATACAAATGAAGATCTTATTATTATTATTATTATTATTATTATTATTATTATTATTATTATTATTATTATTATTATTATTATTATTGTAGAATTATCTATGAGAATCTCCTTAAGGTGACATGGACAGGGGCCGCACCATTGGAGAGGCAAAATTGGAAAAGAGTTAGGGTTAGGGTTAGGGGGATGGCCATCGGGGACAGAGCCACCCTCAATGCGTCCTGAGCTTAGTGAGATGACTGTGATTGGCTTAAAGAATTTTTTTCCTATCCCAGAATGTGTCTGCGGTGTAGCCAGACTTTACTCTCCACAGCCATAATCATTTGAGATGTTTTTTTTTATGTAGAATTGGTTCAGTTTGAATTACATATAAAACATGTCTGTCTCAATAAATAGAGAGAGAGAGAGAGAGAGAGAGAGAGAGAGAGAGAGAGAGAGAGAGAGAGAGAGAGAGAGAATGTGAATAGCCTAAGGAGTGGATTAATCATTTATTGAAAACACAGCAGAGACAAACAGAAGTGTCCTTCAGGAGTTGAGCAGAAACATGAGTGTCTTATTTGGTTTGCTGGACCGGAAGCTGCTGTTTCAGGCGACTGTTGCTCAGAGAGCCTCCTCTTCACTGTGTCATCTGACTGTAAGACAAAATCTAAACACTGAAGAATACAATAGAAAAGTATGCCTTATGTAAATGTCTAAAACAAGTCCAAAATATCTGCTTTATGGTGAAAGGAAAAGTCAAGCTGCAGGCTAACGCTAAGCTAATGTTACCCTGTGTCTTTAGCTGCAGGCTACCAGCAAGTAAGCTAATGTTACCCTGTGTCTTTGGCTGCATGCTTCTAGTCGGTAAGCTAATGTTACCCTGTGTCTTTGGCTGCATGCTTCTAGTCGGTAAGCTAATGTTACCCTGTGTCTATAGCTGCATGCTTCCAGCCGGTAAGCTAATGTTGCCCTGCTTCTTTAGCTGCATGCTTCTAGCCAGTAAGCTAATGTTACCCTGTGTCTTTAGCTGCATGCTTCCAGCCAATAAGCTAATGTTTCCCTGTGTCTTTAGCTGCATGCTACCAGCAGGTAAGCTAATGTTACCCTGTGTCTTTAGCTGCATGCTTCCAGCCAGTAAGCTAATGTTACCCTGTGTCTTTAGCTGCATGCTACCAGCAGGTAAGCTAATGTTACCCTGTGTCTTTAGATGCATGCTTCCAGCCAGTAAGCTAATGTTACCCTGTGTCTTTAGCTGCAGGCTACCAGCAAGTAAGCTAATGTTACCCTGTGTCTTTGGCTGCATGCTTCTAGTCGGTAAGCTAATGTTACCCTGTGTCTTTAGCTGCATGCTTCCAGTCGGTAAGCTAATGTTACCCTGCTTCTTTAGATGCATGCTTCCAGCCGGTAAGCTAATGTTACCCTGCTTCTTTAGATGCATGCTTCCAGCCGGTAAGCTAATGTTACCCTGTGTCATTAGCTGCAGGCTACCAGCTAATGTTACCCTGTGTCTTTAGCTGCATGCTTCTAGTCGGTAAGCTAATGTTACCCTGCGTCTTTAGCTGCATGCTTCCAGCCGGTAAGCTAATGTTACCCTTTGTCATTAGCTGCATGCTTCCAGCAGGTAAGCTAATGTTACCCTGCGTCTTTAGCTGCATGCTTCCAGCCGGTAAGCTAATGTTACCCTTTGTCATTAGCTGCATGCTTCCAGCCGGTAAGCTAATGTTACCCTTTGTCATTAGCTGCATGCTTCCAGCAGGGAAGCTAATGTTATCCTGCTTCTTTAGATGCATGCTTCCAGCCGGTAAGCTAATGTTACCCTTTGTCATTAGCTGCATGCTTCCAGCAGGTAAGCTAATGTTACCCTGTGTCCAGCTGGTAAGCTCAGCTGTGTCTGTTGTTGTCTTTTTCTGCAGACATGTGCAAGTAGATGAGGGTGGGGAGAGAAAAAATAGTAGGGGGAATCACAGATCCTGCTTTTGATTTCGATATGTAAAGCTAATTCTTTATCAATATTCAAAATAAAATTGAAATCATGACAACCCTAAATAGGCAGTGCTCTACCCTGCCTTAGGGATATTTACACCAGGTGCTGCAAGAATAAGGCTAGAAGAATCATTAAAGATCCCAACTACCCAGATAACGGCCTTTTCCTTGTTCAGGGTAGGAAGAAGGTACCCGATACACCAGGCCAAGAAGAGATTCTACCCTTAGGCCTCTGGGATCCTTAATGGATTCGCCCCATCTATATATACAGTACATATTTTTATTCCAATTCTATCTAAACTTTTTATTGCAGAAATAGAATACAATGAAGGGATTACATTTCACTGGAATTGTATTCTAAATGATTACAAGTAAAAAGTGAAATTGATTGAATGTTGTGTGTTCCGCACCTGATCCCAAACAAACCGAACCAAACGGGCAAACACACCACAGTTCGTTTGAATCGAACCAAACAAGTTAGGTAGTCTTAATTATCCCCCAGGGGCAATTTGTGATACGGCCAGCAACCAACACATACAATCATTACAAAAGAAAACAACAACAATAAAATAAGGATTAAACATTAAGAGCATGTATGGCAGCAGTGATGAATTAGTTTTTGAATCTGTTCGTCCTCCATCTACGGCCAGACCTGAGAAACTGAAATGCCTGTGAGAGAAAGTGGTTGTAGTTCTAATAAAGATTGGTTAGGGTAGTGCCTGTAATTTTGCTGCACACGTTCACTCTCCCCTAAAGTCTGTTTTTGTCTTTTTGGTTCAGTAAACCGTACCAATTTACGAAGGTAAAAGTCTGAAGTGATTCAATAAAACAACAATAACATTCTAATCAGAGTCACTTCAACATTTATATTTCAAGCGTAGATGTGAAAGCACCACGTGCGTTCACATCTACTAATAATGGCCTACATGAAAAGGAAATGGTCTAAACATGAATAAATCTCCGCTCAGTATTTATTTTAATGATTGTTACTGACCAACAACCCTATAATAACCTTACCTCTGTGAACAGGCAATTATCAGGCAGGCCAATAGCATTTTGCCTGACACTTATTTATATATATATATATATATATATATATATATATATATATATATATATATATATACTGCACTCTGCATATGTTTTGTTGAACTCGGGGAGAAGGTACAGGGTCCCACTGTGCAGACCTAAGTGCTATAATCATTCCTCCCACTCTTAGTTAAGCTCATTAACGAGAAAACAATAGAATGTAAGGTTGAACGGGAACACAGGAAACCCACACCATAACTTTAACATTTGATTGATATGTATATATAATTGCATTTATATGTATGCTCTTATATTTGAGTACCATATCTGCACAGGCATCTGAATATGGTCAGTACCTTAGCAGTATGTATGGATGAGCATTGTGTTTGCGTTTTTGAAGACAGCGGACGATACAAAATATCTCCCAAGCGAGGCAAATCAAGAAACCTTTAACTATAACCCCGTAAGGAAGTAAAAATGTACATAAAAAAACATTCCAACATCGTTCTCTCTCTTTCTCACACACACACACACACACACACACACACACACACACACACACACACACACACACACACACACACACACACACAAGGATGTGTGTCGCCCTGGGTTTCATAAACGCTCCCCCTTCCTGTTTGAGCAGCCTTGTTTGCATTTACATTCCCCAGTAACCTGGAGACACCTGCATCTCAAGCTCACACACACACACACACACACACACACACACACACACACACACACACACACACACACACACACAGACGGCCTGGTGTTATCTCATGTGTTATGATTTACAGCACAATCACGCAGAAACACAGATAGTAACCTCGTATTGTTTGTCTTGTGTCCAATGGCCATGACATAATCAGAACATCCTTGTTGTTTTTCCATCTCGTGGCTCTCATTCAGCAACATGCTGCTGTATGTCTAAAAAAAAACACAATCACATCATGACAGAGTGAATGACAAAGTGCCTGATAGGTAAACCCTCCGTAGTCTTTTCCATGCATCATCATCATCATCATCATCATCATCATCACACACGCTAACAGACACCACTTCGATCCATCCCTCCACCCACCGACGCCTCGGTGACGCCTTTCACCTCCACCAATGGAAAAGATCTGTTTGGAGACAAAAGTGAGTTGAGCGTACACGCGACAACAACACCGCCAACCTATAAGCTCTACGCTGTATCTGGTGTGAAGGTAACCATAGCAGCCGTTAAGAAAAGCTGCCATCACCACCATAAATAAACCTTCTTGATGAGAGGAGGAAGATTTTATACATTTTCACCTTGTTGAGTAAACAGACAAAGTGACTTACGAAGGCGGCGGCGATGCCGATAGGGCCGAGGAAATCTCTGAATGTTTTATTCTAAGCACGTGTTACTTTCTTATTGACTTTCTCATTCTCCACTTGCACACAGCTAATGATGATATGAAAGCAGTTTTTAGAGTTAGAGTCAGTTAATGTTGAAGAATCTGGTCCCGTACACGAGGCAAAATAGTTGAGCTCAATGCATTCTCATGAACGGGTTGGTACGATAACAGGAAAAATAATGCACACGTATGATATCTTACGAAATAAGGCGACCTTCAGAGCTCCGTCGCATCAGCGACAGTTGGAAGTTGCGTTTAGCGCGACAAAAGGTGACTTTAAGGCCGGTGCTGGGGACGCCGAGATGACGGTCCTTTCAGGGACAAAAAGTGTGCGTCACGTGGCAACGACAAGTGAAGTTTCAGAAAAAGATTAAAACACTCCCTCTGTACGTAAGGAGGGTCTAGCTAGTCCACACAGCATTCTGGGATGGGAGAAAAAACATGCTCTTATTGGCCTTCTTTAAACCAATCACAATGGACGCCCGGTTAGCTCAGTTGGCAGCGCAGGTGCCCATATATAGAAGTTTACTCCTCGACGCAGCGGGCCTGGGTTCAACTCCGACTTGCGGCCCTTTGCTGCATTTCATTCCCCCCTCTCTCCCATTTAATTTCTTCAGCTGTCCTATCAATAAAGGCCTAAAAATGCCCAAAAAAATCATCTTTAAAAAAACAATCACAATTGTCTGGGGCGGTGCTAGGCACCGGTCAGAGGCACGGTGCCGCTGCAAAATAGCCTCAGGAAGGAACGTGTAAGTTCAAAAGTAGTTTTAGTCGTGCAACATAAACTCAGATTGGACAGATAGTCTAGCTAGCTGTCTGGATTTACCCTGCAGAGATCTGAGGAGCAGTTAACCATAGTCCTCACAAATCCACCGATATACAAAGAAAGAGGAAGGTAACGGACATCCGGCCGAAAAAGAGTGACAGAATTTCCAGCGGCAACTGAGCAGTCCCGGAAGTGGAACGTCGTGGATATAGACTAGCATCAAAGCAACTCAAAGCGATTGTGCACCAAGGCAGCCTTGAATGGGACTGAACGGACATGCTCGCTACCGAACAAAAGTGTGTGAAAAGGCGGCCTTGATACTGATTAAAAAGATGTTGGTGGTGACAGACCCCTCATGCAATAATACTGATATATATATATATACATATATAGCCCAGCCCTACCTGTACGGCTTCGGATGGGTTACTGCTGCATCGCTTCCTGATTTCCCAAACTACAGAGCGGCCTGATTACATTTACTGTGATTCTGCATAATGACAGTTGTGACAGTGACTTGTCTTTCCGGCACGAATACTGCCGGTAAAGTGAAGGGTGTTACCCCTGAAAGAGCATCAGCCCTGGAGGAATCGTCCCCCCTGTGCTTCAAGACCACGGTCTGGGAGCCCAAAAAAGGGAGGGAGTAACACACGCTTATAGTTAGATAAAGTTGTGAAAAAAATACTGGAAACCAGGCAATCGGCCTGGTCTGAACCGGCAATGACTGCCCTACTGTATCTAAAAGTGCTCGATCATTGATGCTGATGAGCACTATAATAATGATGGCTGACACATCCACCTCCCCTGTTTATCCTGTTGTATATTTGAGGAAGATAACAGTGAGTTTCCATTATTGTGAGACTCACTGATAAATAATGCATCAGACAGCCACCTGCTCGACTTCCCATGTTTCCTTTGTGTGGCTCTGACGCAGCGTGTCGTTCAGACATCCTGCAAGGTGCCTAAAAGCATTTTGTCATTTCTTCTCCTGCAACATGGGCTCTTCTTCCCTGCACACAGAAATCCTTGCTGGATGCCGAACAGCAGGACTTGTGCGGCATGCAATGCCGGCTATGGTGTGTGTGACCCCGCTTGACACAGGTCACTGTCTAACACATTCTGCACTGTTAAAGTGAAGGCAACTGTTGTTGGTGATGTTGGACGATCATCCACCACAGTGAGGGTTCCCCTAACGTTCACAGGAACAGCTCATCTTTGACTTCTTAAGCCCAGGTCAGACCAAAAACCGTTGTAGAACATTCCAGGGAAAAGTTTCAGCGGTCTGAACTAGTCCGTCTCAGCTCGACTCAACCCAGCTGATGGTGTCGCTGCGACTCAGCTGGTGGAGTCTCCAGAGGCTGGTTTTAGAACGTAAGAGATGTCTCCTATTTCAACAGCCAATAGAGACTCAGCTGGTGGAGTCTCCAGAGGCTGGTTTTAGAACGTAAGAGATGTCTCCTATTTCAACAGCCAATAGAGACTCAGCTGGTGGAGTCTCCAGAGGCTGGTTTTAGAACGTAAGAGACGTCTCCTGTTTCAACAGCCAATAGAGACTCAGCTGGTGGAGTCTCCAGAGGCTGGTTTTAGAACGTAAGAGATGTCTCCTGTTTCAACAGCCAATAGAGACTCAGCTGGTGGAGTCTCCAGAGGCTGGTTTTAGAACGTAAGAGATGTCTCCTGTTTCAACAGCCAATAGAGGAGTCAGGTTGTAAAGTCAGATACAAACTATAGAAATAAAATGATCCACAATCCGTTTTATTTCTGTTACAAACTGTCAGCTGGTCAAATGGAAGAGGTTTGGGCCCACGAGCGCGAGAGTGACCGAAGAAAGGGAGCGGCGTTCGGGAATCAGAGAAATAAAACGTTTTTGCCGTTTCATCACTAGAAATGCAACTGTAGCAAGTATCTCACTATCACTAATGTTATCCACAATAATAAAGATGCAACAAATTATATATCCAGCCACAAAAAAGCCTGAAAGTCAGAAGTTAGACGGAAATACAGAGAGTCATTGCAATGTAGATGATACACGTCTCGTCTTCTTGGTGTGAACTGGCAGCTTTCAGAACGCTGCAGACCGGCACGGTGCAAGAAGTTGGAAGTTTCAAATCCTGTCGTCGCTAATCTTTGGTCTGAACTGGGCTTTAGACTTTTGACTTCCTGTTTAAAGGCAGGGTTGGTAATGTTAAAAAGCCGGCAAGATTTGAAAGTAGCATCTCCTCAGGGCTCTGTGTAACTCCTCCCCCTGACGTCGGAGCGCCGTTCCACACAAAGACGTGCACGAGCACCGCTGCGACACGATTTGAGCTCAGGCTCGTACACGGGAGGAGCAGAGTACGCACAGAGGGGCAAGGAGGAGTTTCATTGGTTCTTTCCAAGCGGACCGCATGGGCGAGGCAGTGATTGGTGGCCGTAGTTAGAGGATTACAGCAGCTACAGACGACGGATCTTTTTCGCTCCTTTTCCAGAGCCCAGAAGTTATTTATTGCTGTTGAGGTTTAAAGTCCATTTCAAGCAATATATAAAAAAGTGTATATTAGAATTAGTTACCAACCCTGCCTTTAAATACTTCTCTGTATATCGTCGAAGCCATAGGCACCGATTTATGTTTTCCTCCGTGGGTGCTCACGAGCGCACGCCCTTTTAAAAAAAAAAACACACACGCTTATTGACTCGATAATAAAGCCGTAAAGTAGGCTTTTATCTTTCACCTCAGGACAACGCCACTTCGCACAAATACAGATAGGATTGGAGATGAACACGTAACCGCAATCAGCTTCGTGGGAAATTAAGAATCAGTTCCACCTGTCTAGTAGCCTCTAGGCACACGATGACAGACGCTCCACTTAGCTCCAACTGCAATGTTTAATTTTAAATGAATGTAGCCTACTGGCAGTCTGGCACTGGGTGCTCAGTATATTCCGTGGGTGCTCGAGCTCTGGAGCACCCACGGCGTCTGTGCCTGTGGTCGAAGCAATCCCGCCAATCGGTCCCAAAACGTCCCAGTTAGAGAGGAAATGCTGTTAACATATTCTTTGTAAATCTTTGTACAATCATTCCCCGAAAGAACCAAGCAGGCCTGCCTCGTTGCATGACATTTTCAGCGTGTAGCTTGCTAGCTCGAAGTTTGTTGTTTCCGTAGCGAACAGAGTTTGAGAACAGCAACACACAGAGAGCAGATGTACTTCTGTTTTTCCAGACTATGTAGGATGCTACAGGAGAAATCCGGCGCCAAATGAACCTAGGGGTTAATAACACGTGTACCGAGTCGACCGTTCTCTGGGATATGTTTTCATGCTAATCCAATGTGACCAGTTTTATCGTAAATCGCTAATTAGCTTATAACGCTAGTCGTCGGGGCACTGATAAAGTAAAAAGAAATCTCTATTTCTACACCACTAACAAGGCTCAAAATAGCGCCACACTTCCATGGAAGCATAATGAGGGTCCCTACATGTAAGTCGTTGGTTGTTTGTGGTTGTCATGACTGTATTCCCAAGGTGGCGCCCGCATGTATATATAAATGGTCTTTATAATCTATCTTTTTAATAAACTGTCTGTTCACTTACAAAGTTCTCAATGCTTCGGTTTACATGTAGGGACCCTCATTATGCTACTGTGGAAGTGTGGTGCTATTTTGAGCCTTGTTAGTGGTGTAGAAAAAGCGATTTTGATACTTTACCCTCTGCTCCGACGACTAGCGTTATAAGCTAATTAGCGGTTTGCAACTAAACTGGTCACATTTGATTAGCATAAAAACATATCCCAGAGAACGGTCGACTCGGTACAAATGTGTTATTAACCCCTAGGTTCATTTTGTGCCGGATTTCTCCTTTAAGTACAACTTAAGAACAATTTGCAAACCCCCACTGTTGAAAATTGCAGATACGGTCCAGGATATATACCAAGTTCCGACCCAGTCTTATTTTTGAAAGGTGTGTTTGAGTCCTTTCCTCACAAACAGCAGGGAGCAGCGGTTGCTGTCTGGGTGTTGATGTGTTTCACACCAGGAGCTGTTAGGCCGATTGTTGGAGTGAAACCTATGAAGTCCTGTCTGTGTTAGAGGATGCCACATGATTCCCTTCTGCTTTCCTCCTGCAGGATGTACTGCTGTGTCAGAACATAGTTACTGTAACAAGTCCGAACATAACCAGCCATTGCAGCTGATTTTTTTTTTTTTTAAAGAGTCATAAAAAAAGAGACAAATGTACCTGGTTATAACAAGATACTTTTCTCATTATGATGTAAAAACATCTTATTGAAGCAGACACATTTACTAAATGGAACAATATTGTTACGTTCAATTTAAGATATGAAAGATTTGAAAACAGATTTGAGACAAATACTTCAGATTACCAATTCTAAGAGATTTTTAATTCTCAGTTTGGCCCTTTCTCTGGTTTCCCTCAGCCTAGTCTCAACAGAAGTACATTTCTTGGATAACTGCCACTCTGGTGTTGCTGTTCTCAAATTGTCTTTGGGAAACAACAACAAACTTTGAGCTATCAGGCTCCTTGGTAGCTCACCTAGAGCACGCGCATTTATACAGAGGCTCAGTCTTCAACCCAGCGGCCACAGGTTCAGTTCAGGAACTGCGGCCCTTTGCTGCGTGTCATTCCCCCTCTCTCTCCCCTTTCATGTCTAAGCTGTCCTATCTAATAAAGGCCTAAAATGCCCCAAAAAATCTCTAAAAAACCCAAACAAACTTTGAGCTAAGTTCATTAGCACATTGAACTTGAAAAGTGAATGTGGTTCATACAGCAATAAGTACGTGGAATACATACAAATTACAGTGCTTTACTTTTCGTAGCGATACGTACAAATAGTTCATGGGAACAGCGTGACTTAATGAATGCACTACAGAGGAAACTCAAGACAAAAGACACCAATAGACCAGCATCTTTAAATCTCCTTCCATGCAATTCTACCTCAGCGGTTTTGGCCTTTCTGGTTGCCAAGGTAACACCGGGTATAGAGATGTGGTTTGTGAGAGTTGTGAGTCAGAAACCTGAAGTAAATGTCCCTGAAACTTGAAAGAAAGAAAGATATTTAGAACAGGAAAAAATAATACAGCCAGAACTGTGCTCCGACACAAAACCTCTGCAGGCAAACAGAGGAGCGGAGAGACGCAAGGTCACACACACACACACACACACACACACACACACACACACACACACACACACACACACACACACACACACACACACACACACACACACACACACACACACACACACACAGAAGAGAGTGAATGGGGCATTATTATCCACCTCCACTTGATCACGATGTCTCTTTCTCAACATGCACGCACGAACACACACACACACACACACACACACACACACACACACACACACACACACACACACACACACACACACACACACACACCTTTTCCTGTGCACAATCACTAAGTAAGTAAAGTTTACAAATCACAAAGTGCCTCACAATAAAATGAAATACAATGAATAAAAGGCATAAGAATACAAAGGAGAAACATAGGTACATGAAATCAGACAGCTTTAAAAACCCTTGTCTAACTAAAAGCCTGTTTGAATAACAGTGAAGAGTCTTCAACTGCTTTTTAAGAGAATCAACAGAACATAGGCAACGTAACGAGAGGCATATGATAAGAAAAACCTTATTGTCTGTCACAGCCCATGTCTTTGACAAGGCAGGCTCAAATTACATAAAATACATATATATATATATATATACAAAAACAAAAGCTATCCCTTTAGTTGTATTTTACTTATTTATTCAGTTATTTATCTACTAACTCCTAGTGTTTTGATGTTCTAATCATCTATCTATCTATCTATCTATCTATCTATCTATCTATCTATCTATCTATCTATCTATCTATCTATCTATCTATCTATCTATCTGTCTATCTATCTATCTATCTATCTATCTATCTATCTATCTATCTATCTATCTATCTATCTATCTATCTATCTACCTACCTACCTACCTACCTACCTACCTATCTCTCTACTGGAAATCATAATCCAAGTTACACTCTTCTTTTGATTCTTTTATCTCAGTATAGTGATTCACCAGCAGGTGAAAATAAATCTGGGAGTTATAGTTGACAGAAAGTTATTCCTGCTCGGCCACAGGAGGTCAGGATTGCATGCTTTTCAAGTTCTCACAGTCTCTGTCACTCTAAGAAAGGAGAGTCAAACTCCACTTCTCTAAGGGCCACACTGGGAGAATCACATCAAGCGCCAGACATGTAAAGTTTATTGACATGCTTTTGATTAATTGAAAAAGTAAAATAACTGACTTTATTAGTGCATGTCACTTTTTCTTTCTACATTTTTTTTTTTGATTTTTATGTAATTTTTGTTGTTTTTACCAACTTTTTGTGGCTTTCTCAGACGTTTTTTGTCACTTTTTTTTTTTAAATTCTCTCTTTTTTTCTGAAATTTTTTATGCTTTTTTGTCGCATTGTTTGTCGACATAAAGCCCTACAAATGTCAGCAAAAAAAGTTCCTTAGCCATCATAGAATTTAGCAAATCAAGCGAAACAATGATAACATTTTGTACAACAACCTGTTCCACAGCCTGAATATGAAAACTCTCTGCTTCTTCTCGGGGAATTTCTGAGTCTCAAAGTCGGCAAATCTGCCAAATTCTTTGACTGTCACGTAATTACAGTTTGAAAAACATTTTCCCATGGTTTTGGTTTGGCCAAAATCTATTGTGAACCTAAACTGATATGCTGTCCAGATCTAAACTCCCCCACACGGGGAGTGATTGTCGCACCTCGTAATTAATTTTCAATGAGAGGCGAGTAGGCAGGTAGGGGGAGCGCGGGATGTCTGACACTGCGGATCCACTTTTGCGACACAACTGAAGAGTGGTGTCGCTAAAGTTTCCTGAGCATTTTTGTAGCAGGACGTCTAGAACAAAGGACCCGCGAGAGACTTCCCCCAGTCTCCCCCGTGCTCTACTTCTACTGGATAGTCGAGTCACGTTCAACGGATTAATTTGCATAAAGATGGGCATCGGCCAGCCTTTTGACGTGCAGCATTTTTTCAAATACCACGCTGCCTCCCACGGATGCTTTATGGGCGCGTTACAGTTACTCAGTGCTGATCCATTCTTGCGACACGACTGAAGCGCGGTGTCGTGACGTCATACATCCATGGTTGATGCTTCACTCCCCTGACCGGAAGCTGATTGGACGAACGCGTGACGTGGGTCTGGCTTCTCCAGAATTTCAACCGAGTGTCATTGGCGGCTTGTTGAGAATACAATCTCGTATTTTATGAAAATAGTTCACTGAAACGTGTTTCTGAAAACATTTTAAGCGAGAAATAGGCCGTGCAGTTGCTGAATCTGTCTTCATTTCAGATCGACAAAGGTTAGTTTGAAAGATTTTCATCTACTTCTACTGTATAGTCACGTCGCGTTCAACGGATTCATTTGCATAAAGATGGGCATCGGCCAGCTTTTGGACGCCTTCCCGGAATGCTTTGCGTGCACGTTGAAGTCGCTTGACGTCACCTATAGGAATAAAGTGGAGCGTGGCGCGACAGAAATGTCACACGGACAGGTGGATCCGCATTCGTGCTCATCACACGCTCGCCCGCTGCAAGAGTTGAATTGTGTTGAACTTCTCCCTACGTGAGCGACGCGCCGTGCAAATCAATAAACGAGAGACTGATTCTTGCGGTTTGTGAGTTCCCTAAAATATAAAACTGTTTTCTAAACAGTTATTAGGACATAGGGGCTTTTGCTTTTCAGACCATCGGCACAATTTATCGGGTAACGTTCGTAATTAAGACCTTCTTGTGTATTTGTCTGGGGAGCAAACGGCAAAAAAAAGATGATGTTTGGTTAGAATTTCTTGTCGTGCGTCTTTCTGTCTGTATTCTGTACTACCACTCATCATTGACGAACCTTGGCCATGCAGTCCCATGTCAAAGTGTCCTTGGGAAAGACACTGAACCCCGAATTGCTCCTGATGCTGTGCCATGTGAATGTGCGTGAATGTTTATCTGATGAGCAGGTGGCACCTTGTACTGCAGCCTCAGCCACAGTGTATGAATGTGTGTAAATGGTGAATGGTTCCTGTAATATGTAAAAAGCGCTTTGAGTAGTCATTAAGGCTTTAGTGTGTAACTTTTTGATATTAATAAACGTCCATTACATTCAAGCCATTGCCAAATGAGTAGCTACAAAGCTAATTAAGACTATCAGCTCCACACAACTCTCTCTGTGTTTCTCAGTATGGCTATGTTCAGAAGATTGTGTCCATGTTTTTTTAATCCTGTGTGTCCTCCTTGGCTACAAGCAACTGTGTGGAGGAGGGGTGGGGGCGGTGCATGATCACGGAAGACTTGTATCATGTTGACGTGCCGACAGTTTTGTTGTCATTACTTAGAATTCCTCATGGGTACGACAGAAACCACGCACTATAGCTTTAAGGCTAGAAAAGAGCTATGTAAATACAGTCTGTTTACCAAACAGCTCTAGTCAGGCTATCAGCAGACCAAGCTCAATCTTTTAAGATTGAACATTAGCCTGGGGAGTCTGCTCTGTATTTTCTACTGCACAAGAGGCGTGATCAACAGGCATAGTACAAATGACTCTGTACGCAATTGGATAGTCCTTCAACCAATCAGAGCAACGATCCAGGTGAAGTAGCAGCGACAGCGACATCAACGGGTTGCTGCGCTTCGGTGGCCGTCATGTTGAATGTAAACAAGAAGCTGCTTGGTCGCTTCTCTATCGTCATTGTGTTAAATCCGCCAATAGCGCGACAGGTGGATAAGCCAGTTTATGATTGGTTCCCGCAAATTTGTAACAGAAGCAGGACAGATAAATGTACAGGTTTCCAGCCTGAGCTGCAGATCGGGCTGGGTTTACCCAGTTTAAAACAGCTCAGGTGTGAAAGCAACTTTAGGATTGAGAAATAAACTATAAGTATGCAGTGTCCTGCATAGTGCAGAGTTTACGCTGCTGTGCCCTCAGTGAGATTCCTGCTGATTCAGTGGCCTAAGCCTCAGTAAATGCCCCTTTTGATTAGAGCCACAAATAAAGCTTTACTGGCCACTGAGCTGTGACAATACAGTCTGCTCTCTACATCCAGCCAGCATGGTATGCAGGGCAATGAATGCCACAATGGGATGGCATAATACAATACTTTTATCTAACCGTGTTGTTTTTTTAGCCTGGCTAGCAAAAGCAAAGGGCCCTCGGGGCTTGTTTGCGTGTAAGGAATAGCATGAACTCCGAGGGACACTAACAGATTACCATGCAGCACACACCAACGTTATTACACGCGTTGACCCACAATAATGTCTGTCCTTCAGACCAGTCGGTGTCAGTCTGAAGCTCGGACATTATGTGGGTCAGCTCGCAGTGGTGGAATGTAACTAAGTACATTTACTCAAGTACTGTACTTAATTAGCCTACACATTTTTGGCACTTGTACTGTACTTGAGTCTTTTCTTTTCATTCCTCTTTTCAGAGAGAAATATTGTACTCTTTACTCCACTATGTTAATCTGACAGTTTTAGTTACTTTACAAATTAAGATTTTTTTTTATATAAATTAACTGTATTTATATAGTGCTTTTCTAGTCTTAACGACTACTCAAAGCACTTTTACATATTTAAGGGTTTAAGGACACTGAGGCACTCAGGAGGGCAAAGTTTAAAAAGCCTTTATTATATTTCTTGGCTAATTCATTAAAACAAGGCAACGCGTTTTGGTCGTGAGGCCTTCATCAAGACAAGTATAAAATGTTTGCATTTTAACTGTATCTTATAGCCTACTGGCCAGTAGTCACCATAGACAGTAACATACATGGACACATCGACGTCATAGACTTCGACGGAGACCATTGAAGTCAATTAGAAGCACTTATCCTGTGATGGCTGAGCGTTACTGAGCAGCCTCAAACTGAGCTTGAAGACGTAGATGTGACGTGAGCAACCTGTCTGAAAGTTGGAAGTCTTCTGGTAGCTGTGCCAAGAGAAATCTCAATCATTCCCAATCTAGCAGAGACGGAGAGCGTGAGTAGGAGCTGTCCATGAGCGTAGGAGCAGGAGCAAAACATTGCTGAAATATTTTGTTCTGATGCTTTCATGGACTCTCTTTGGGCTTCTCCCTTGACTGTTATGCCTCCACATCCAGTCTAGTAGGCTCAGAATCCCCCCATAGGAGGTACGCTTTGCGGATGCTCGCTCACCACCTTGGTAGTCACATGGTCAGTAGATAGATAGATAGATAGATAGATAGATAGATAGATAGATTTTTATTGATCCCAAAAAATGGGAAATTCCGGTAGGAGAGGAGTCACATGATTGTTGTGGACAGGTAGTCACATGACAGACCATATTCAGCAGTATATCAATCAGTTTTTTTTACATGCGCTTTTACATATTAAAGGCACCAATCACACACATTCACACACTTTGGCATGGGACTGCAGGGCCCGGGATCGAATCACCAATCTTCCGGTGGTAGGCGACCGCTCTGCCACAGCCACCCGTTTACACACAGAACACTGTAGTTTATAAAATCTGATGTTTTATTATAAATGAAACTGCCCAACAATATAACGGCTACAAGTCCAGCTGAGATGATCAGACCATCACACACACAACTGTTTGGATCGTTTCCAGTTTTCTACAATGTGAGGATTTCTCTGCATCGAGTACTTTTGCTTTTAATACTTTAAGTACAATTTCCTGATGATACTTACATACTTTTACTTAAGTAACATTATCAATGCAGGACTTTAACTTGTAACAGAGTATGTTTACAGTGTGGTATTAGTACTTTTACTGAAGTGAAGGATCTAAATACTTCCTCCACAGCTGTCAGCGCGTGTCCACCAGCAATGTCATCACATTACACATCAACTCATCACTTCCCTTCTAGTTTGTTTTTGTATTTTTTTATTTAATTTTCACACATTTATAGCATAAAAGCAGATAATAGAAATAAAACAGATGTGACAGGAGAGGTTAAGATGCCATAGGCCACAGACATTTTCCATCTGACATTATTCATTTCACCTCTGCCATTTCCATTTGGCCTTTGTCATTTGGATTTTCAAGCTGTATGCGAATGACGAGGCGTGAGACAGACAGATTTTTTTTTTCGTCATTGTTTTGCCAAAAATGGCTCTTTTGATATTAAAGGTTGCTTATCCCTGCCATATACTATCAATCCGGCCTGTTTGCCTGTTACAGCCATTCTTTTCATGAAGGGTGCATATCAAACTGATGACAAACGTCGTGTTTTGTTCTTCCTTGGGAAGGGGTATCTGAGAATTAAAGCCCTTTTGAGATCCCCCTCCCCCTTTCAAATCCCCTCCCCCCACCCCTGGGAACCACAGGCAGCACAATACATAGAAAAATATCAATCTTTTGTGTTGATTGTTTTTTCTTTCTGGTTCCTTTGTTTAATATGTGTTATATGTCTTTGCATGTTTAACTTAACAGGCTTATTTTAGACAACATGACTCCAGAAAAAAAGTATTTATGTTTAGGCCTACTAATGATTTTTAGTAATGACTACTAATGTAAACATAATTTATCTACTGCATCAACTTACCGCTCTGTGTTAATACATCTTGACCTGTTACCTTGTGTCAGAACTTAGATGGTTTAAGGCAACGAGTTTCCACGCAATGTTCTAGTAAAGTCAACTAATTCAGCATGACATGGTAGCCTTGCTGCTTGGGGGGTTGGGTGCAGTCAGAAGTGTGCTGTATTGCACGTAACCAGATCCAACAGTGATGTCACCGGGTCATGGAGGACACTAATAGTAAGTCATAAACCACTTAAGGTCAGCAAGGGGGAATAAGTTACTCTTTTAATTAACGTGTACCCATTCTAGTTTGATGAGCATGGGTTTTTAATTCCATAACAAAGGCCCAAAATACACTTTTGGTCCTCGGACTTGTAGTTTAGTCTTTACATGCCTCTTCAACACATATGGGATCATAAATCAGGGAAGGGACCTAATATTATTTCATTAATGTTCAAATATTTCATCAAATATATAGCCTATAATGACCACTTATCGTTGATTATTTATGTTGACAAAAAAATGCTCATACAGTAGCCTAGATGTCAACACAATAACATTTGTGTTGTGACTTTTGCATTTGTTATTGAACCGTGTCGGGCACCGTGCCATTGTCTCTACAACGAGAATTATTTCAGGTGTTATGGATCACTTTCAAAAAACCTACATGTAGCTATGCACACTATAACTAGGCCTACATTACATTTGTTATATGGATATGAGAACTACTGTATGCGTCCTTATATATTTAATAATGTACTCTTATCAAGACTAGGGTCCTTTTTCAAAATAAAAACATACATAGCGTGCTCGCTGTATTCTCCACCCCTTTGATTAAGGCGGGATCTCCGCGAGCAGTTTTCTCTCTCCCCCAATCACTGTGCGGTTGCAGAGTACAGCCCGCCCTCTGTTCTTTGTGTGTACTTGGAAGCTGGAACATTTTGTTTCTGAAGGTAAATACAGTAAGTCCCTACAGCTGGACAGCCAGTGGCATTTTACTAGCTTTCTCATTATCAACAGCACTCAAGCTCCAAACTGTTGACAGGCTGGCGTTTAAGCTTCCCTAACGTCAACCAGGCAGACGTAAGGACGTCAAACTTTCTTAGTTTAGAGTTTGAGTAATGAGAGATAAACACGTCCTCCCTTCATGCTTACTTTCAACAAAAAAGAAGTTATGGATATTTGCGACGGGAAGAAGAGGAGACAGGTAAGCGGCGGCGTGCGGGGCTGCAGGCGGAGCGTGGCCGTAAAAATGAAGCGCGACGTGGGTAAAGTCCTCCGCTCCCTAACGGTGGGGGACAACAATCACACGGAGCCTATGGAGGAGGAAGAGGACGACAACTGCTTCTCCATTAGCTTCCTGAGGAATGGCCGACTGGAGCCCTCCGTGGCGCTTTCTCCGCGGTATAGCCTGCTACGGGAGGTCGGGCGGGGAAGCTACGGGGTCGTTTATGAGGCTATAGCCCGGAAAACAGGGGCCAGGGTGGCGGTGAAGAGGCTCCAATGTGACGCCCCGGAAAACGTAGAGCTAGCTCTGGCCGAGTTCTGGGCTCTGACGAGCCTGGAGAACCGTCACCAGAATGTGGTCCAGCTAGAGGAGTGTGTCCTGCAGAGGAACGGCCTGGCCCAGAAGATGAGCCATGGGAACAAGAGGTCCAAACAGTACCTGCGGCTGGTGGAGACGTCACTAAAAGGTATGGGCATTTTTTTTATGGAATTGCATTGCTAGACAACATCCTGGACCCTTTAGAAAGTGTATGTTTACTGTGAAATGGTTTTAACAGGCTACTGTCCTGTTTATTTTCCATTTACATAACAACAATAACACCCATACTAATAATAATGAAAGAAATAATGTGTGCATAAAGGGAGACCCAATCGTTTCTTAAAGTAGCTTTACTCCAAATACATTGTCAACATTATTCAATTTGACTGTGAGCAACTGTCACTGAACCATTTCCCCCTGAGTGGATCAATAAAGTATTCTGATTCTGATGAGCTCTAAACTTGTAGCCTATTGAAGACTCAGTTTTCTCATGTTTTAATGAAAGCACACTTAAGTTCAGCTACAAAATAGTTAAATGTCTTTTGAGCTCATGTAAACATGCGCTATGGGTCTTCACCTGCAGTAAGTGTAACCACAATTGTTTGGATTTTCTGACCCACACTCAGCAGCCACAGATTAACTAGAAAAACAAAACATTGCTAGTTACAGTTAATGCTATGGTTTGAGTGAATCAGAATTAGAGCCAGAAAAGGATTTATTGCCAAGTAAGTAACAGTTATGAGGAATTTGCCTTGGTGCATACGTAAACATATTAAACATTAATATGTAATAAACAATAAATACAGATATATTCATTATAGCTGTTTAACATTAAGGAAAAGGTGCCTGAATGGTTTAAGAAGCTTCACTGGTCCACTTTAATGACGTATGGTTGCTATATCTTTACTTAAACAAAACCATGTGGACAAAGTGTACCATAAACTAGAAATTAGATGTATGTATCCGTGGTATTAAGCCTCATTTACTGAAGAAGGATAGTGTGAATTAAATGTAAAATGAATTCCTTTTGCAGCCTTCTTTCCATCAGTGCTGTTGGTTGCTATACATTACCTATAGTAGGCACAGAGAGTACTGTTTCCCTCAGCCCACAAAAGAACACAGTGTACTACTTGGCAGCGTGCTAACCCATTGCTTGTTGACTAACATTTCAGACACTAAACAATGATGTTAGAGTGTAATCTTGGATATTATAATGAGATATTGTAGCATAATCTAATGACATATACATTTTTTATTCTGTTTGTGTCATTGATGCCATCAATCCAGTTTGACCTACTTATTACTCCCTTTGTTATTGCTCAGTAGGCATGTTGATTGAAATAGCAAGCTGGTGAATACTGTACATCTTCATAAAAGTGAAATTAAAACCCAGAGTTATAAGTGAACCAGTGTACACAGTCTTGTTTTCTTTTAATAGCCTGGCTGTTATATAAGTGTCACCATCAGGCTCTTGAAATGCAATATTAATCCTGAGCTGGCATCTTTCGTAGCCATCAAGTGACAATACAAAGAGTTTTTAGGATTCAGATAACAATTAAAAGGACTTGCTTTTAATCTATATGCCCTTTTACCCTTTGTCTCGGTCCACTTAACCTAGTTTCTGAAACGTAAAGACAGGTAGCAGCCCAGAGAGTGATCATCAGGGCAGGTCAGTGTGGGGGAGCAACGTTGTTTGGTCACACAAAGTGCTGTTTTTACCACTGACAGACTCAGATTATTATTCTAAGTGTCTGACAGCATTATGGAAATAATGGATTATGGATCCCTACAGAGATAGACCTTTTTGTTAAAGAGAAAGATGCTTTTTTGTTTAACATGAACCAGCTCAGAAATGGCTATCTCCAAACCCACCAGACTCAATTGAAATAAACAGTAATTTTATTATTGTAAAACACACTTCATTCAAAGTTGACACGAACAAAATAAAACTATCAAAAGTTGTCTTGATTCGTCTTTCCACTGTTCCAACAATCACCACTCTGGTTTGATTAAGATAAACCCTTAATTTACCCATTTACATGTGGAAATATGCTGGCTCTATACACGCTTAAAGTCTTGATTATTTAAATGGAGTCTGGTGGGTTTGGCGATGGCGATTTCTGAGCTGTTTCTGGTCAAACAAAAAAGGTTTTACACTTTAACAAAAAGGTCTATCTCTGTAGGGATCCTTTCCATAATGTTGTCCGACACTTAGAATAATAATCTGAGCCTGTCAGTGGCAGAAACAGAACTTTTTAGTGGACAAAATTGACAATGCACATTTCCCCTGTCTGGTTTTGTTGCAGCCCGGTTCACGGCTGCTGGTTACAGCATTCTCGCTCAATACTGGACCAGTTTAAAATATTTTTGTTCACATTAATCACTGAGACATCAATGCATGTGAAAATAGGTTGACGAAAAAAAATAAAAGTTTATTTAACAAAACAAATTTTTCAAACTCTCAAATATATCGATATCAGTATTTTGCCTTAAAAATCCAGCAACACAGGTTATAGCTCTAGTGAACAGACTGAATGTCACAGTTTGACTGCTGTTATCTCACTAATCAGGTCATATCTGTCCATCTGCATGCTGCAGGGGAGCGCATACTGGGTCACCCAGAGGAGCCCTGTTACCTCTGGTTCGTCATGGAGTTTTGCGAGGGCGGGGACCTCAACCAGTACATCTTGTCCCGCCGGCCCGACCCCCAGACCAACAGGAGCTTTATGCGCCAATTGACGAGCGCCGTGGCTTTCCTACACAAGAACAACATCGTTCACCGTGATCTGAAGCCCGACAACATTCTCATCTCACAAAAATCTGGTTCACCTGTTCTCAAAGTTGCCGACTTTGGCCTCAGTAAAGTGTGTGCCGGCCTACACTCCAAGAACAGCGAAGAACAGCCTGCGGCAGGCGGCAGAGGCAGCAACCAGAACAACATCATCAACATAAACAAGTTCTGGTTGTCGTCGGCCTGTGGCTCGGACTTCTACATGGCTCCCGAGGTGTGGGAGGGCCACTACACGGCCAAGGCGGACATCTTCGCCCTGGGCATTATCATCTGGGCGATGATCGAGCGGATCACTTTCATCGACGCAGAGTCCAAGCGCGAACTGCTGGGCACCTACATACGGCAAGGTACAGAGATTGTACCTGTCGGGGAGGCTCTTTTGGAGAACCCCAAGATGGTTCTCCACATCCCTCAGAAGGCCAGGAGCTCCATGTCCGATGGGGTGAAGAAACTCCTCCAGGACATGCTGGCGGTCAACCCTCAGGACCGACCAGACGCCTTCCAGCTGGAGGTGCGGATGGACCAAGTCACGTGTGCTGCCTGACAGCCCGTCTCCTTATTTTAACCTAACTAGTCAAAGAAGGGACCACTCTCCTTCCCAGGTAAGCTCGACTTTCTTGAAAACCTATTAGTGTTTCTATCTTTCTACCTTTTTAGGAACGCTCTCTTTAAGTTAATTCATGATCATGTTCGAGTTTATTAGTCATTTCCACATTCCCACGGTGCTAACACAAAAATGTGCACAAATATGCACATCTCAGATCCTCCAGTCAAGGTCTCCGCCCGGCGTCCGTCTCCGAATGTAACTATGGCTGGTTTGACCACAGAGATCCGAGTGAGTAGTGGTGATGTTTAACTGTTCAACAAGCTCGATAACGTAATAATCGCTAAGCCAAGGAGGAAAGCATCACAACAAGTTGAAGCAGGAAGTGGGTCTGTAAACTGTGAGTACAGTGGACAGTTTGAGTAATAATTCTACTGATCACCTTTGGTTTGTTTCCTCTTCCCAATTTGAGAGAGAGAGAAAGAGAGAGAGAGTCCACCAGACACGTCTACTTAGTCATAAGTGATGATTGAAAGGGGTTACTTTTTGTCTTAATCTATACATTGTTTTTTAGTAAAATCCTCCATATTGTACCTTTTTAACAATTCTAAAGACAGGACATCAGTAGGGCTGCACAATTAATTGCAAATGTATCGAACTCACAATATGGACTAGGGCAATATCCAAATTGCAGGTGGGACGCAATATTTATAAAAGGCAAAATATGTGTCAAACCATTCTGAATGAAGTATTGTGGTGCTGCAGAGACATCCCGGTCTACAAATCGTATCCTAAAGACTAAGTCCTCCAGACTAAATCACACTATAATCAATTTAATTTTAAATATTTTTCAATGAAAATGAGAATAATGGTACAAAATTGATCATTCCCTCCAATATCGTGAATCATATCGCAATCGTAACATCAGTCAAAGTAATCGCAATTGAATATTTTTCTCATATCGTGCAGCCCTAGACATCAGACGGCGTGTTGGCCTAATTTCTTCACTTCCAATATAGTTCCTAAGCTTGCCTGCTGCTCCTGACTTTGGCCAAAGCTTCCCACGTCACTGTCGAGGAAACCGGATTAACAGGAGTTAATCAATACACGAAACTGAGCTGTTGATGCAGTTAACAAGATGTCGGATGTTAAGGGAGTGCGCAAAGTTCAAGTTAGCTAACAAGAGGTGTGTGGATGACCTCGGCGGGTGGAAAGGGCGGTGTGGGAGCACAGCTATGTAGAGGAGAGAGGACGACTTTAAAAAACCAAGCAGGGTACACCCTGGGCCTGAGGGCAAACAGCGTGGCTTTGAATACAGTACAAACAGGGTGTGTGTGTGTGTGTGTGTGTGTGTGTGTGTGTGTGTGTGTGTGTGTGTGTGTGTGTGTGTGTGTGTGTGTGTGTGTGTGTGTGTGTGTGTGTGTGTGTGTGTGTGTGTGTGTGTGTGTGTGTGTGTGTGTGTGTGTGTGTGTGTGTGTGTGTGTGTGTGTGAGAGACAGTCAAACAGAAAACAATGAGTTCTTTTCCAGGAAAAGAAGGTTTTTCTGGTTCATATTCACACCTGGAAGTGAATTACTTTCAATTCTGACTCCTGTTTCCATCAAAAACACTGGCTGTTACAAGTTTTCGTACTCTTTGACAGCGGACACACAATCTGGCTTATTTTCTATGAAATGCTGGCGGATTAACGCCTCCCTCGTGAGAGCTGTAGCCTATTTCATCTTTTTATTACTGCTCGTTACTGCTTTGCATGATTGAACGGTGCAAGAAGATGGCTCCGGTCGGTGTTGCTTGGCTGTGTTTTGAAGCTTGCATGGTTTCTTATACTGAATGGGGATACTTTTGATGTGTAACTGTGCTAATGTCTTCCTGTAGCTCTGCGTGGCTTACTGAGAAAGCTTATTTGTTGCTCTAGCTGTCTGTACGGTGTCTTGTTGACTTCTGTCTGTATAGTGTAACCTGTACTAATGTCTTGCCATTTCCTGTTGCTCTGGTCTAAAATCATCTGGCCAAAGGACTACAGATGAAAATTAGCCATCTGGCTAACACTGGCACATTTCCAGAAAGGTTAATTAATGTGTGTTGTCCTTTATAAAATAAAGAATAGGAATATATTGTAACACGGCTCAAGTGCCGTTACTTTAATCAAATGCTGAAACCCCGCATCCTCCAATACGATATATTTCGCTATAAACCATCCAATGCTTTAGACCTGAACCTGCATGGAGAGGCTGTTTAAAACGCTGCGGGAGAGAGAGTTGCTCTCTCCTCCTCGTGCTGTCAACGGACACACTGGTAACAAATCTGAATCGGTTGTCATTTAGTGTTGGGTTCATTTTGGCCTCACATATTTCAGTCAGAAAGGCTTGTGCAGAAAACTAAACTTAAACTAAAGTTTAAGAAAAAAAAGATTTCCGCCGTAGTGAAACACAGTTGGCCCAAATTGGATGCAGAGTGCAGCTGTCAGTCAGTTTCAGGCTGCTGTATGAAAGCATTACTGTTAACCTGACAACGATGGGGGGGAAATTGGAGGATAAAGCCGCGACTGTGTGCAAGCACGTGTTGCTTATGCTTGTAGCAATACTTCCAATAAGATGGCACGTTTTCGAAGGCATTACGCCATCCCTACTATATAACAACGAGAAAAAATGTATTAGTAAGTATTTTTCCACTGAAAAGTGCTTTTAAACATACAACAGCTTTTGTAGTAGTGATATATATATATATATATATATATATATATTTTATTTATTTATTTTTTTTTTTCTTGCACCTTTCACCCTTGCTACAACAGAAAGTCACCCGACACTTTTTTTATTGGAAATACTTTTACCTAATCATGACCTAATCTCGCCCACTTTACCACTTTCTAAAAAGGGGAATATTTTGGATATCGGATAAGAACCCTCCCTCCTAAACAAACTGCACACTCAGCAGGAAGTAACTTTTTCTGCTGTGGTGACAGTGGAGGAAAAGTGTCCCTGAAAGATGTTAATTGTCTCAGTTTGCTATCTAGAGCGGAAACTCCTTTTCGCACATCAATCAGCCGCTGAGTGGATGTCCAATGACCCGAGCTGTCCGTCTGTTTGTTTGAACTTGAACCCTCCATTGACCAGGACTAAGTCAACGATTGTTTAACAATTAGCTCTCCAATAATCCCCCCACCCCCGCCCGTTCGCTCTGTGACGTAACACCTCTCGGCTCCCAGCTGTCAGCAGAAGGGACTCTGAAAGTGTTGTTGCGTGCTAGTCTGCTGCTTGGCCTCGTTCTATAGTGGCATTATGGGATGGTATGTTACGTAACAGGCCCACAAGTCGTGCACTGGTTCAATGGAAACTGTCTTTTGTTGGAGAGAGGGATTAGTGACTGTAAACATACAACAATGATACTCCCATCTGATGGAAGGACGTATGGGGCTCAGATTGTTTTTGGTCAACATGGTTAAACCTCATTAGCTCTTACCAGTGTATCTCCGTGTGTACTTCGTCCACAGCAATCCCCCCAATCGGTCCCAAAATGTCCCAGTTAGAGAGGAGACGCCCTAAACATATTCTTTGTAAATCTTGTCAAGCAGGCCTGTCTTGTCGCACCATCCAAATTCTCTTTAAAACTTGACATTTTCAGCGTGTTGCATGCTTGCTCAGAGCAGAGGTGTGAATCCTCACTGATCTCTCGATTCGATTACGATTATCATGTCTTCGATTCAATATCTCGATGCACCAAATACATTTTTCTTTTAAAGCCATATAGGATATTTAATTCATAGCTTTTCAAGCTTCAAAAACAAAACATTCTGCAGTGCTCTAATACTAAATAAATAGGATACATAAAACTACAGCACTGAGCACATGGCACTTCCTGAATGTGCAAAACATAACAGAATATGTAAACAGAAATGTTGTTAGGCCTACATTAAATTGTAAACACAAATAATCGATTATGGCCTGGCCGATTATGGATGCAGCATCGTCCATGTCCACGATTCGATGCATCGATTATTTGATTCATTTCAACACCTCTAGCTCAGAGTTTGTTGTAGTTTCCCGAAGTGAACAGAGTTTGAGAACGGCACAACGCACAGAGAGAGAGGAAGACGAGGGACATTGTACCGGATGTCAGGCAGTTATCCTCCAAATGTACTTGCGTTGATCCAGACTACTGGTCAACAGGCCTCCATGACCTGGGTGGACCTACACCTAAGTTTTGTGCGACATCCCCCGTGTCCATCCTCCTTCACCTCCACCGCTGGACGATGAGAGTGCAGCTCCTGGCTCAGGGCTTATGGAGGCTTGCGTCTGGAACTTTTTGTCCTCTTGCTGCCTGCCAGCCAGCCATGCACCGACTCCGTCTGAACCAGGCCAGAACGCCCCGGCCACGATGAACAGAGTAGACCTTACTTTGGGAATCTTTTTTGATTTCCCTGACAGCACGAATGAGCTTTTTTTTTTACAAGTTGAGGCACTTTCAGGGTGTTGTCATAAACTCACTGATGCCCTCAAGCAGGGTTGAGGAGCTTCTCTTTGCATGTTTTTTTTATCCTATCAGAATATTAAAATGCAGCATACATTTTGAGAGAAAGACACGTGGGTCTGAGAGACCGCTGATCCCGCTCCTCTAAAGGAAATGAAGTTGTTTGGACAGTGGTTTGAACGCAGGGTACAGTACATTGTGTTCTGTCGGCTCAGTCACTGGGCCAGAGGGAGGCAACCTTTATGAGATTTTGGGAGTGGGTGTGATGAGTGTATTGGTGTTCTTATGTAACATGGCTGTATAAGTGAGCATTCAGTGGCTGAGAAGGTAAATATTTCCTAGAGGCCCTCAGGGTTCAGAGAAATAACTGCAAAATAAAAAGAGTTCCTACACAAATATTTGTGGTGGAGCGAGGGGCTGGGCGAGATAGATAGATAGATATATCAATCATGCTTTCTGATAATTCCATAAATAAATAGTCTATATGAAATAACCACATGGTAAAGTCTGTTTTTGGGTAAACTCCTGTGTGAATTAAATACTTGACAAACGAAAGTACTTTTTCATTTTATCAAGAAATTTAGTGCAAAATAAACAAAGTAAAACGATCAGAATGTAAAGCGTTGTCCAAATGACGTAAACGTTGAGGTAACGCAATTTTTTTTACATCACGATATAAACAATATTAAAAAATATACATACGATAGACATATTTATATTGTGTGTGTATATCTATATATCGTCCAGCCTCAGGTGGAGCTCCTCTTTGTGTCCTTTTGTTTATTCCAAAGTTAAAATCTTGGAGAGCAAGAGGAGAAGTCTGGCTGAGAAGCTGAAGCCATGTCAGTAATCTGACCCCCTTCCTTTTTATTTTTATGTCATTTGTCCATAAAAATCGACAATGTGTGATGCACATTTCGGCACCCTGTACAGTCCGTGCCATCCCACAGTGCTCTTGGAACAACATGGATCCACATCTTTTCCACTCCGCTGTCCCCATTCATGGTGGCTGTGTTGGATCTAATGGGCTGTAAGCTCTTTACAGCGTGTTAATCTCACAGTCTGCGTGCCGTCTCATCCCTGCCAACATCGGGCTGTGAAAAGAGGGAGATTTTCTGGGTTATCGGTTGGAATGGCCTAACGTTACTGGCAACCTCTCAGCTACCATATAACCCTACACCACAAATGTAAACGGTGTAAATTAAATGATTTTTAATGAGCCTTAAATCCAGAGTAATCCAAAATGTACCGAAATGTAAAATGTACTGTGTGTGTGTTACCTCTGCCTTTGTGACTTTATCGGCCTCCAACACACCCTTTACGAGGAACTAGCCGATGTTAGCAGCTCCCCTCTGGGCCTCTACAGAATGTATGTTTGCTATAATTAGCATCTTTACTAACGTCATTTTCCCCCACCGTGTTCTACACTTAAGTCCGCCCGGCGTAACGTTACTTTGCGAAACGCACGGCGTTTGTGGACGTGGCTAGCGGCTAGAAAGGGGAAGGTCTCGCTCCAGGAGGACAGACATTTTAATGTTTACTTCTTCTTTTTAGGAGCTGTTTAATAATTTTTCAGTTCGGTTGACTGACTCCAACGTGGGCTTGAACGTGATAAGTGATGCACGGCACGTCAGGCGGTTTTTTTTTTTTGGGTTGGGTTGTCAGCAGGGCATTAAATTGACACCTGCCAACCCGCCAAATTTGCGGTAACTTTGGCTGGTATAACACTGTAAAGTTACGAGCCAATTTGTCCGGCGATGAATGAAGCGACGCGTCTGTTTTAAAATCGGCCGGCTGCAAGTCAGTGTTTACAGATCGGTCTGTTTTCCGTCAAGAAATTTGGGCGTTTTGTGTGTTTGGTTTGGAAACCATTATATATAATGATCTGCTGTTGTGTTGATCAGATGTAACAAAGCTGACGACCGGGTTCATTTGGACCTGTAAATAATAGATGAAAAGAGACGTGGTCTGCATCTGTCGCAGAGATTGAAAGCAGAGATGGGTTTCCTGTCTCTGATTTTACTTTAGGGTTCTTTAACTCACTCTGTCACTGCTGTTATCGATTGTGCGTGCCCTCAGTCCCGTCACTAAATGAGAACATAAGAACTTCAAGATGGCAGGATTACCCAGAGGACTCAGATGGTGGAACAAACAAACAAACTGTTCACCATTGTGGGGCTTGGCCTTGGAATACATTTGTCCTTGTTTACATTTTCAGCTGTTATTGTTTTGAACCAGATTTCCCATCTCAATTGTCAAAATGTCTCTTTTTCAAGACTTTGACAGAAAGTTTTCAGTATTTAGACAAATGAAATATTTGTGTTGATCTAAATAACTGATTGACAGAATGACACATCTCTTTTAGTGGCAGCTCTGTTTTAGAAAGCATAAGTACTGAATGTCGTCCCAACCTTTGAAATGTTACAGCTGGTTGTGTCTACTGGTTATCAAAGGTGATCCTCATAGTGCACTGTCTCCAACCTCTGTATTTGCTGCGAATGCTTTGTCAGTTTTGCACCAAGAGAAACTTGGAGGCACACACCTAAACTTACATAATGAGTAGTTTTCCTGAATGCCAGCCAAGCGGGATGTGTTGCTTTGCGTGCCTCACGGCCTCAAAACCACCCCGAGCTCGTAAAAACTCTCTCAAACTGGTTATAGAGAGCTGCACTCACAAGAAGAAACCAGCCCCCACCACTTCCCCCAATATACCGGTCTCTGCTGGTTTTTTAATAAGATAGTAGTCTGCTTTTGGGTTGTGCAACAAGAAGTGGCTGAGTTGGCAGCAGAGCTCAGTTTGTCCAGGATCTGCTGGGCTACAACATCCGCCTTGTTTCCCTCGTCTCCGGCTTATTTATGTAGCAGTAATATCTCCAACAGAGCAACACGCAGAAAAATGATAGGCTGACGACATACAGCAAGGGTGTGAACAGAGGGGTTGTTATGTCATGTTAGTTTGAGTTAGTTTAGCTTTGCCTCTATGTTTCTATATGTTTCTTACATTATTACATACATTACAAATATCTGTAACAGTTTTATGTATATTTAAACAGAAACTAACTTGTATTTTTGTTTTACATTTCAAATTGTATAATTTGTGCTCCGGAGATTAAAGTCCACTTATGTCGCATTTTTTTCGAAGCATGGCGATCTTTTGTCGACATTATTGAATTTATTTCCGATGTTTGTTTTTTTTTGCTTTCTTTAAAGTTCTTTTTCAACGTTTTTAGAAGTTCACTAACGCAGCAGTTTTGTAAGAGAGATTTTTAACAGAATTATTATTTTTTTTTTTTTTACTGTAGCTGCACACAACATTGTGTTGCACCACGTTCATTTTAGTTGAGTTTTTCGGCTCTACTTTTTCCACCATCAGAACCAAAAGACAAAGTTCTTTTCAGGACTCTTCCCGGGAAATTATTTGGCTGCTAAAATAAAGTCTTTCTGCTAATTTTTACACCTCAAAACTATTTTCTTTCCACTTGTGCTGCTCAGGCATGGGCCGGTTACCGGTTTCAAGGTATACCGCGGTTTTGAAAAAGTCACAGTTTTCAAAACCATTAAAAATGTTCTGTCATACCGTTCCTAAGGTATGAGCTGTTTGTTATGAGTCCACAAGGACAGAACGTGCAGTTTAGAAATCCGAATCCCTGCCAGAGAGCAGTGTGTTTAAAAATAAAATGCATTGTGTTCAATGGAAAGAAAAGTTGTTTATTACCCAGACATTTCAAAAATAATACATTTGAAAGCTGTAATTGCAATACCACAATATATATATATATATATATACACATCATACCTGCCCGTTGCCTCATCCAAGAGAGCGACGTGTCCGATGCCCGTCTGAAAATAAAAGTAAACTGCAAGTTTTTTCTTTTTAAACTTTTATTTTCAAACGGGACTCAAACACACCGCTCTCTTGGGTGAAAGTCCTGTGTTTGTTTGGCGCGCTTACATTTCGTCACATTACATCCTCCTCTGCTCTCCTTATAACGGCCACTAGAAACATAAATATAAGTCGTAATTGCTACCTGAACAAACGACTTCTGGGAGCATTTTTCTCTCCAGGGAGGACAGTCTCAGACCCAGGTTTTGGGAGGCATGCTCGTAAAACGCGAGTTCAGAAAGTTCACACACGACATTCCTTCACAGCTGCTCTTGCGAAGACGAGAGATGGAAACCAGAAACTGCTAAATGCGGAGAAATGCGAGCCTCAGGGCACTGTGACTTCATCAGCTGTTCTTTTTTTTTTTTTAACAACACGGTTTTTAAAGAACAGATTTGGGTCGAGGAGGATGGTGAACGAAGGGAAAAACAAGGTTCAGAAATGACTTGAATCCTTCTGCGTGTCCAAAATGCTCGGAGATGAACAAATGATATTAAATCAGTGACCTCTGTCAACCCCCCCGACCAGAAAACAGATCGATAGTGCCTGGCTTTTAGTGCGTCCGGAGGGTACTTGATGACCTGACAGCTCTGCAGCGTTGTTGGGAGTTATCTGAGAGGATCCTAGGGCAGCTTGTGTAACAGATGTGAACAGGGTCTGGAAACGGACAACTTCAGCTGACGGTTTTCCAAAATGTAGTTGCTCTGCAGAAGACAATATCACATTAATTGGCTTCTGGTCTACTGTTTCCTACTATCCGCACCTCTTCTCCTCAGCAATACAAGGCGGTATTGTCTAAGAGTGATCTCATTTTCTACCATTGGTTACATGGAAAAGTAATCATAATCACAATTATTTTTGGTCAATTCAGCCCATTGAGTTTTGGAAAGATGTTGCATTTTTTGAAGATAAAAAAAAACAGTGAATCAGTGAAACAAATGAATGTGAAATTTCCCTTCATACGTTTCCCGTTGAACTTATTGAATTCCCTGTCCGAACATGAGACAAAATAAGTTTACTTGCAAAATAATGTTTTCTCGATTACATTGATTGTTTTTGTGATCATAAGAAGCTGAAATCGCGATCAATTTGATTAATAACACAGCCCTACAGGAACCTGAAAGATGATGAATCCTGTGGACTGAACTTATTATGATTTCTATGTTTTCATAGTCAGTATCTGAATGAATTTGACACTTGCTTTTAAAGGCAGCTACACACCGGGCCGATAATCGGCCGTTTGACAGTCTGGCGAGGTCAGTGACTCGAGTCTGTTCAGTGTGTTCCGTATAGTCGTCCGTTGGAGGAGCTGTCGTCCGTTATTTCCGCCGACCTGACTTGCTCAGTCGGAGACAGGGCAGTCGGGACTCACCCGGAAATGGCAAGCGGGATGAGCGTGACTAAGCCTCTCAAAATCTGACAAATCTTTTAAACTGACCTTTGTTGGTCTGTAATAAAGACAGATTCAGCATTTGCACGGCCTATTTCTCGCTTATAATGTTTTCAGAAACACGTTTCGGTGAACTATTTTAGTACAATATGAGATCGTATTCTGAATGAGTCGCCATTAATGGTCGGTTGAAAAATCCAAAATCCGGAAGCAGCAGCCAGACCCACGTGACGCGTTCGTCCAATCAGCTGCCAGTTTTTATTTTAGCGCCGCCTGCTGTTATGGAGACGTATTACGTCTCGTCGCTTTGGTGTGTTCAGAGGCATTCTTTTGACCAACTGATCAGTCCAACTGCCTTTTCTGCCGAGGGTCGGCCGTCTGGTTGGTCTGTAACGGCCTTAATGCACACCACGGCAGGGTATGGCTACAGATCTCCTAAATCGATTCTGATTCACACGTTTTTGATTTGATTCTATGGCGATAACATTTTGGATATTTCAGTTACCATACTAATTTAGCTTGGATATGAAAGCGATTCTCGGAGAACTAATGCTGTGAATTGTACAAAGAACCCTTTAACCTGGAGCATTATTCAAAATATAAATGCTGTAGAGAGACAGAAACAAATGTATAAGTGCCGACTGGCTAACACTGGCGCATTTACAGAAATGTTGATTAATGTGCATTGTCCTAATCAAATAAACTTACAAACTTAAACTTAATGCAGAGCGTGCGATGCAGAGATAGAGACCTGGAGCCACATCTGTGAAAACGGCCATGGCAGTTTTTCTCTCGCCGAAATTTAGCCAAACTTCCTACTAACATTGTAATTTCCCCTTGTGGGATTAATAAAGTATACATTATTATTATTATTATTATTATTATTATTATATAATTATTATTTGAATCAGATATTGGATTTTTTAAACCCAACCCGAATGAATGGAATACTGGATGTTACTGTAAATATATGTGGAGTTTAAAGTGCTCATCCTCAGCAGTGACATGTCTCCATTTTGCACATCATCCCTCATTCACCATCCCAAACACGCATGCGTCCTCCTAAGCTGACTCACTTTGTGTTCATACCATGTGGCGCAAGGTTACGCAACATGTGAGGAGAGGAACAGACCGCTGCTAGCCCAAGCTGTGGCATGTCAGCCGCTGGGCTATAATTAGATCCCAGCGCTGCACTAAACCTGTCCTCCTCGGGACAGCTACATCTAAAGGCAGGACATACACTCGGGGGTCAGCTGGTGTTGCTGCAGGTAGATGTAGACGCACCGGTCTGGGGCTTTGTGTCCACAGTGATGTCGAATTTAAGGTCAATACATCTCATATTTATTTCATTGTTTATCTTTGCAGAGACAGCGCACAATTAAAAGTAATTGCACCAGAGTTAGCGAGCAGCTAACCATACGATACTGTACACGTAGCAGGTCTTTATTTTCTCTTCTAAGTAGGTGTGTCTGACCTGGTTGTGCGTGAGGTTGCTTTCACACCTGAGCAGCTTTTTAAAAAGTTGTATTTAGGGAAGGTTCGCTGAGAGGAAGCCCAAACATTCATACCTGGAAGTTTTATCAGAACCTGGAGCATTTAGTGGGAGAGTCCGGCCTCGGTGTGGAAGCTCATTTGAACTCTGTTCCGCTTGAAAACGGCGGTCTCTGTTCTCTTCCAAGTGAACTAGAGTTCGGTTCACTTTAGGTGAGAACGCGATCCGACCCAAATGCAGGAAGTGAACTAGAGGGTGACAATTTTTTCGGGAGTCCCGCGGGTCACGTGATTCCCGCGTTACAGATGTCAATTTCACTGTTGGCAACGTGTTCGGGACGGATAGAGCATAGAAATCAACAGGAGCGGGACGGAGCCGGAGATTAAATAAAAAAAAATTACGCTGCAATGCGGTGAGTGCGCCCAAAGATTGCGAGGCATTTCGTTTTAGAAAAGAGAACGACTTACAACTCACAATACGTTTGTTGATACCGAATACTGAATACCGTGACCCGCGGGAGTCTCGAAAAATGGTCACTACCTAACCCTAACCCCCCCAGCAGTGAGAGACAGCGCTGCATTCACAACAACAACATCAGCGCTGCACAGCAGAGCAGAGGAGCTGCTCTCGCTCCCTCGGACCATCGCTGCAGCTACACACACACACACACACACACACACACACACACACACACACACACACACACACACACACAGAGTCTGATAACTTTAGACAACATATGGAACGAAACGGGAGCAGGACGGGATTCAGGAGTCTGTCTCTCAGGATTTTGCAGATCAGGATTTTTTTGGGGGGGGGCATTCACGTGATCGGGATGTGACGGGAGTATTTTCGTGGGCTCGGGACGGGATGGGAGCGACAATTGATTCCCCTGTCACCCTCTAAAGTGAACCAAAAAACAGTGCATTTACTAGCTAATTTAAACTCTTTTATATAGGCCTGCACGATTCGGGGAAAAATATGAATCACGATTCATGAAGTGTGATGTTTATTGCACACATGAACCATGACAAAACAAATTGGCAGTACCAAACATAGATTTGTTTTGGCACATATAGCACATTGCTCATCACCACAAGCCTGTAAACACAGAGGCTTCAGTGAATAAAGAAAATAAAGTAAATACTGGCCATTTAGTACAGTACGCTACCAAAAATAGTGAAATATAACACATTGAACTAAATATGTTGCTCCATTATTTCTGAGACCAGAAGTGTCGGAGAGTTTGACTCAGATATTCTGTCCAATAGACGAGCGACCGTTTCCACCGTGTGACATTCGTTTGCAATGTTTGCTGTTTTGACAAAGTGCAGTGTGAACCCAAACCGAGCCAACTTCTACCGAATGTCTACCGAACTACAGGTGTGACTGCGCCCTAACTAACGTGTACTGTCTAAATGTTATCAAAAGCTTAGGGAATGACGTCCATCAGTTTGATTTCTTGTTGCCCCGTTCTGACCTGTGCACACTTTGTGTCTTTGCAGCTTTGTTTACTTCATGGACGTGGACTACGATGGAAAAAAGGAGCTCTGACAAACCAAACTGTGAAGGATCCACAAGTTATGATTTGAGCGGGAAGTGATGGACTGGCTAATGATTCCAAAACTCTGGGACAGGAACAGTATGCAAACAAACCAGACCACAACAGTGCCCTTCTAGCTACAGCCAGTTGCAACGCCTGTCACCACGGAGCTGCGGACGTTACATTTCACTGGTGGAGAATGTCAGTGTCTGGGCTGACTGGATATGACAACCAGGTTTAGGACAGTTTTTATATTGGTTGATTTTTATTCCCAACAGCCCCAGTAAAGGCCTGCTCTTCCTTAACGTTTGTAATTAGGGCTGGGTATCGCCACAGATTTTCTAAATCCGATTCACACGGTCCCATTTCGAATTGATTAGCTTCTATAGCGAGTCGATTAGGGATGTTTCAGTTACAATACACGAGATTCTCAGAGAACAAATGCTGTAATTTGTACAAAGAACCCTCTAACCTTCTGCAGTATTAAAAATATGAATGCTGTCGTTAAGAATTGACCCCAAATCAGTTACGTAGAGACATAAGTGCTGTCTTAATGCAGAGGGTTTGATGCACAGACAGAGACCTGAAGCCACATCTGTGAAAACGGCCATGCCAGTTTTTCCCTCGCCAAAATGTAGCCAAACTTTGGAGCATTATTCAGCACGAGAATAATTTCTTTTGATCGTCTAGTTTCATATGATACCAATATCTTCAGTCTGGCTTTGACGCGAAGCCTCTTAAAAGACCGACCTCAGGATTTTATGAAACGATATCGGATCATTCAAATGAAGCCCAATTTGAATCGGAAAATCAATTTCTTTTTTTAAAACCCAGCCCTATTTGTAATGTACTTGTCTGTGGCACAGGTAACGTACTGGACTGAACCAGTATCTTAAGGTCAAAGCATTATTTAATGATGACAGTATGTGTGAATTACTTGTCTTTGCTACGCTGCCCTGTACAACCTCGTGCCTTAACGTTGATTCACATTAAGTGCGATTTGCATCACGACATGAAAACGATGTTGTGGGTTACAGAGGAAACTCGTACACCGAGGCAGAAACTTCACAAGGCTGGAACCACTTTGGTCTCGTGCAGGTTTCTTTAAATTGACCAAAGGAATATTTTGCTTTCAATGTCACTATTTGTGTCACGATTTCCCCGGCTGCAATAACGTCAAGTGCGAATGTGATCATTCGGTGGCTCGCCTCTACTCAAAAGCTCAAGTGCAGTCATGATGCTGAAGCTGAAATATACAAAATGTAAACTAAAATGATATCGGCATCAAGGATTTTCTATGAGTGTCACATGTACGCTCATGTTTAGAAGGTTTACAAGGATATTTCACTCCAGAGACACAACAAATGTGAATGTGGACGGTTTTCACGGTTGTTTGGAAGGTGTTTTACAGAATTCTCCTTAGAAGTAAGCCGGCCTGGGTCAACGCCATACGATACTGTGCTTTTGTAACCAAACAATTCAGATTTGCTTTTTACGTGGGCATTAGTTCCTGTTCAATCCAAAGAGCAGCTGTTGGACAAACTGCGTTTATCCGTTTAACATCACTGCAAAGCTCATTATGAACATAGTTTCTAAATTAAGGTGCTTTTTGCGTTCAGCGCGGTCTGAGCGCTCCGGACGGCGTGCTGCGGACAGTGCGCACGGTTGCGGCGAACCGTCTGGTCTTTCATACCGATTGCGGTCAGAGCAACTCAAAGAACGGACTTCTTCTCTCCTGTAGCCAATCATTGCAACGCGGCCTGTGCAAACGCGTCCGCATTGTTACAGAAATGTCGGAGGTGCGCGGCTCTGCGATCAGACCCTCCGCGCACAGTCACCCAGGCCGTGTTTGCGTCACGTCGCTGTCCTCACCGCGCTGATCGCAAGAAACATGAAATTGCTTAAAGGCTGTTTTGAAAACGTTGTACTGAACGTTTTTTACATTGAGGTCGAGTGTGGCATTTTAGGAACGGAATACTAATTTCACTACAGTTCAAAATATCAAGTCAATGGGTAACTTCCAATCAGCTGTCATTAAGAGACACTGAGCGCCGTTCTGTACTGTCACTGGGTCTTTCTACGGGAACAGCCCGACACCTGAGCAGTTTTGAGACATCTGTGGCTGAATTTTTTCTTGAGTATCTGACATTATCGCACATTCTATGCCGCACAGACTATCCTTTTTATTCCTTCCTCTCTTGACTGAAGTGTTTTTAAAACTCTGCAGTGGCACGTAATGCCGTGTAGAACACGTTCAGTCAGTCTTCTATCTGTGTTGTGAGAAAATCATGGCTTCTTTGCGCTGTAATTCATGCATCCTTACAATATTTAGCTACATGACTGAGGCTACATTTACACTACTACAGTACCTTTTGGTTTTTAAGCGGCATTTTGAGCCAAAAACGATCTCTGTGTACGCAAGAGTTTTAGCTCCAGTAGGAGAACTAATCTCCGTTTATACTCACACGCCCAGAACGCATATCTCATGACCATTCATGATTACTGGGCACAAACAGGAAGCAGATTGTATACTCCGCCCGGTCGGTGGTAGTTGCTTTTAGTTGCTACAGAGACTGCGGAGATAGACAAGAGTTTTCTCTTTCTTGATCTTGTTTGGATCGGCTACGAGGTAGAACTGTTACTCAAAGTAACACGTGACTACAAGGCGACAGAGAGAAGAGTCCGTCTGACGTCACTCTGCGGTGGAAAATCATGGCTGTATAAGTTGAAAATACAGAAAATACTTTGGAGAAAGAACAACGATGGCGGAAAGTAAAAGCAGGGCTTTATTATCGCGACGACAAGGTGGAACTGTTACTGAAAGGTCTGTAAGCTACCTAACCGATAAGTGTGTCCTCGTTTTCGAATGTCTCCGTTTGTGGCTGTCCAGACTACAAAGCACACTCTGGAGTAGTGTGGACGCGAGGCGTAAACACAGCAAAAGACATTCATTTTTAAACCACAATGTAGCAGTGTAAATGTAGGCTGATCCACAGGTGCGATGTTACTTGAAGCAACTAGAATTTCCAGGAAAATAGAACAAAATGCAGAAGTTTAACTGCACAGAATAATTGAAACACAGAGATAAAAGCAAACAAGAAGAGAGTCGTTAAAGACTACAGAGGTGAGCCTGACGGGGGGGTTGTGTGTTCCAGACCCTGAAAGCTGTGCTAGCCTTCACTCCTCAACATGGACCAGACGAATGGCCAAAACCTCTTGGTGGTTTCGTAGCACTGCGTAGCGTTTTGAAATCAGTGACTCAGAAGTAGTAGTAGATTTTTAAGGTCCTACCTCAATCTCAGCACTTTGAAACATCTTATCTACATTGACACTGTCCTTAACATTGTCTTAGTTTCTGATACAAGGAGAACTTTGCTTGAGTGGGGTCGATTTTTACCTCCGACCCCGTCTCTCTTTAACCTTTGGACTGACTTCTCTGTGTGGGGTTTCACTTTTCTACAAGTAACACCGAGCTTTTCCCTCTGTCACTACCCGATGTGAGTTGAGTGCAGTGAGTGTTGCTCATGCATCACTTTGTGACAATGACCAGATTTCACGCAGATCTGTTTTGCTGTTAGCCACAGAATAATGAGATATGTACATTACATAGCAGTAATTTATTATTTAGCGTAAGGCATCATATTTTCACGGCATGATCCCTGATGCCAGTTCTAGATTAGAGGCTGAAGTAGCCTCCAAGAACCTGCTAACGAGAGACTTCTGTAATGTCAATACAGTAAAAATGGACCTACATAACAAAGTTCGTTCACTGCTGGGTACAAGTTAGCAATCAAACACAACGAAGGCTGTCACTTGAATGGCGTTTTGAGCTAACGTTAGCAATCAAACAATCATAGATAGCTAAAACGTTTGCCGTAAACCGTTTAAATCTGAGCATGCACAACTCACATCTGCACTCGACTCACATCGGGTAGTGACACCGTTTACGATACAACATCTGCAACATGTTACCTTCCCTCTTAACGGCTCTATCACAGAGATAGTCGAGCACAACAATGTTATTTGCATTCAACAACTACAGCTATAAGGCTATATTAGTGCCCGAAGGTGTCTATGCCTGAAGGCCTTTGTGTGTTTCAAACAAATGAGTTAGTGTGATGGATAATACAACCATGTCTTAGGTCAAAAGTGTCAAAAGGCAGTTAGAGCTGACTCATGGCTGCATCCCACTGGCTGTCCAATCATCAATCAATCAATCAATCAATCAATCAAGAATTCGGCCCTTACCACCAACAGTAACAGAATGAATTGTGTGAAGAATAAAATGACAACTTAAAAGAGTTCAAATTGACAATCTGACAAGCCCTTCATTTAAAACCACCTACACATGATCCGCGGCAAATCCGTGAGGTAGGGCGCAGAGCAGAGAGGCAAAGGTCAGAGTTGAAATAATTTGAACTTCGAGCCCAGCACACAGCGAGAAATCCAACATGCTAGTTGGGTGGCACCGCCCTCCCCCGTAAAAAAACAATGGAACGGCCGGCACAAAGCGGTTTCACCTTGGCTCATGTGTAGGCGGCTTAACGAACACACACAAACTATTTCCTCGTGAGCATGTGAAAGTATCTCGTGCTCACGAGAAACCAAGCTAAGGCTAACATAATGATGCTAACAGAGTACTGCTAACGTTGTGCGGCTAATGTTAATATTTCACATTCACAGCATGACATTATTTGTTGATGATACTATCAGGGACATTTCGTTGCGTTTTTGGAAAGATGAATACAGCACAAGAAACGTTTTTCGGATGAGAAAAAAAACAATCCCCATGTCTCTTCAGGGGCGCCGTAAAAGTGCCTCCTTTTGAATGTTCAATTTCCTATAAAAGAGAAATAAAACTGACACTTATGCTAAATGTAAGGGACTCTGTGAACATACAGAGATATCAGGAGCGAGTAGTTGTTGAATGCTAACACATTGCTGTTGTTATAACATGAAAGATGTTCAATTTTGGGATGAGACTTTCATTTTTCACTTTTTGCTAAAGGACCAGTGTAGCACGTAGAAAATCTGTTATTCACTCTTCATGCTGACCTGCTCTGCAGTGTTCAGTATACTTGTTTCTTTAGGCATTAAACTGAACATAGACTGTACGTGGCATTGCCGTGGTAATAAGCTAACAGCAGATCTTTACAACTAAATCATCACTACTAAAACTGTCCACTGTCACTGTACTTTTCGTATGAGCCGTTTCATTTCGCTCTCTCTTAAAGTGCTCATATTATGCTTTTGGCTTTTCCCCTTTCCTCTATTGTGTTATATATCTTTTTTGTGCACGTTATATGTTTACAAAGTGAAAAAGCCCAAAGTCCACCCCAAAGGGACTTACCATCTCCAACAGAAAACACTGTTCACAAACTGCTCCAAACAGCTCTATTGTAGTCCAGCCTTTACTTCAGAGACAAACGTGGTCACTTTGGAACACATGTTATAATGCTCGCCTAGCTGCTAGCATGGCACGCCCTCATACTCTGCTTCTAACTGGCTAGTAGTCCTTACCTAGGTACTGTCAGGGCACGCCCTCATACTCTGCTTCTGACTGGCTAGTAGTCCTTACCTAGGTACTGTCAGGGCCCTCATACTCTGCTTCTGACTGGCTAGTAGTCCTTACCTAGGTACTGTCAGGGCACGCCCTCATACTCTGCTCCTGACTGGCTAGTAGTCCTTACCTAGGTACTGTCAGGGTACGCCCTCATACTCTGCTCCTGACTGGCTAGTAGTCCTTACCTAGGTACTGTCAGGGCCCTCATACTCTGCTTCTGACTGGCTAGTAGTCCTTACCTAGGTACTGTCAGGGCACGCCCTCATACTCTGCTTCTGACTGGCTAGTAGTCCTTACCTAGCTACTGAGCATGTGTGTCTCCTAACAAAGATGGAACAGCAGTGAGAGGTCTCACTCTGTAGCTAAAACAGAGAGCTCAACACACAGGGTGAAAAGAGGAGCTGCAGCAATGTGCAGTACAACAAAAATATGGTGTTTTAAAAAAATTAAACCATGTAAACCTATTCTGGTACAACCTCTAAGTACAATTATGAACCTGAAAATGAGCATAATATGAGCACTTTAAGACTCGTAATGATTCCACTTGAAAACTCTTCTTACACTATGCAAAATGTTTCACTGCCTCACTGCAAACACCGTACAGAGCCACACCTTTCTCAAACAGTTGTGTGTAATATCTTGAACTTTTTTCTTTCTTTTAATGCATATTTCCAGTGTGTACAGAACAGAAATGTATGTTTTAATAAGAACTGCTTTTTAATGACGCTGCCAGGAGCCATGAGATGTTTGAGAAAGCATCGTGTTTTTTTGTTGTTGCTGTAAATATATTTGACAACTTTTCTTGAAATAAATGAACAAAACTATGACATTGTGGACTTGTGTGTTTTAATTTTTTATTCAAAAAGGCCACCATCGGGCACCTGGGTAGCTCACCTGGTAGAGCTCGCACCTGTGTACAGAGGTTTACTCCTCAACTTAGCAGCCACGGGTTAGACTCCAACCTGCGGCCTTTTGCTGCATGTCATTCTAAGTGACCCCAAACTTTTGACCGGTAGTGTATATATATATGCTATATATTATAAGATAATTGTGAATAAGACATAAATATGTGTTAAATTAAATAATAATATAATTTACTGAGTTATGGAAAAGGGGTAGGATTAGATAAGTGTATTATTATTACTACTCCTTTTCATGTCCAATGTTACTTATTGTTTATTGAATGTTTTGCTTATTTAACTTATTAGTTAGTTTGGTTTATTTTTGATATGTCTGAAATAAATTTCTTCATTCATTCAAAATAAGAACATTTAAACTGTAACAAGCTCAGCTATTTCTCTGGGAGCGTTTTTTTTGGGGTGGGGGGTCACTTGTTACTCTGGAACTCAAAGGCTGTGTAGATGTACAGTATGTGTGGACACAAAGCCTACTTTCTCTTTTAACTGACATTGGGTTGAACAACAACATATTTCTGTGTTACGAGTGATGGACTGTAACGGTTTGATTTCTGTGCATTCAAACATGAACATTGGTTTGTTTTACAGCGTCTATGTCCCGCCACTGTTTATTTAGACACAGGGCACCAAAATGGAGGAAGTTGTTTCCCACAGCTGTCACTAATCCTCTCTGGATTATCCCACAGGGTTTGTTTTATCAGCCCAAAAACACCAGACAGGATCCCCTCTTTGAGATATATGTATATATACTATACAGTGCTCAGCATATGTGAATACACCCATGCTAAAGTTGACTAAAATGAGGAATAAAAAAATCATCTTTTGGGAATTTATCTTAATGCCTTAGTATTTTTTTTTGGGAATAATACGACCTTTAAGGACACCAATTTTCTTAGTGAATGAATAATGTATGGTAAATAAATAAATGTTCTTCCTTAAAATACAGGGGGCATAAGTCAGTCCACCCCTATGTTAAATTCCCATAGAGGCAGGCAGACTTTTATTTTGAAAGGCCAGTTATTTCATGGATCCAGGATACTATGCATCCTGATAATCAAACCAGCTATTAGGCTAACTGAAATAAAACCATGATGTTTTTTTTAACTATTATGCAGAGCAATATATATATATATATATACTTATACTTACTGTACAGACATAGGAGTGGAATCATTCCTTTTTCTGACCATTCATGTTTTTTAATTCCTCTTGTGAGTCAAACTACTTTATGAGAGGGTAACAACACTAAATCACTGGAATTGCCCTTTATTGCACGTAACAGTGTCAGATAACACTTTTGTGTTTGTTTTGTCATAGCCTGGCATTGCCAGACCTTCCTCCACAGCGCTCCAGAGGAGGGTCTGGCTAGTCCACACAGCATTCCTGGATGGGAGAAAAACGTGCTCTGGTTTATTGGCATTTCTTTAAACCGCACGGAGCCACGGTGCCTCTGCAAAATAGCCTCAGGAAGGAACTTGTTTTGGTGGAACATGTGTACGTTTAAAAGTTGTTTTAGTCGTGCAACAGAAAACTCAGATTGGACAGATAGTCTAGCTAGCTGTCTGGATTTACCCCCCACTTGAGAAAACTAGTTTTGTGTCAAAAAGTGTCTGATGATTGTCTGCTTTTCCAGTGTGAGTCGGGAGTTTGTGTATATTTGTTCTGTATACTGTCTGCAGTAGCTGATCGGGTGTAATACAGAAAGAGTAACAGAGCAGTGATCCTATTGGCTGAGAGAAAGTTGAATACCCCCCTCCATGAATAAGTAAGGAGTTATAAACAAACTGTGATGCCGTGTCACCGTCCTGCTCCTTACGCCCGCCGTCTAACTCAGGGCTGCAACCTTTCACAGTCCATTGATCTTTCAATTATTTCCTCGATTAATGGATTAGTTGTTAATAACATGTCAGAAAATGGTGAAAAATTATGATCAGATTTTCCCAGAGCCCAATGATGACGATCTCAAATGTCTCAAATATATTCAGTTTACTGTCACAGAGGAGAGAAGAAACTAGAACATGTTCACATTTAACAAGCGGACATCAGAGAATGTTTGACTTTTTTTTCATATTAATCGATTAATTGACAGTTGAGAACTAATCGATTAATCGATTAATCTTTGCAGCTGTAGTGTAATTAGGCTGCTTGATTAAGTTGGAAAGTGTAATGATTGGTGGGGAGCAGGGAAACCCCCGGTGATACAGACACAATGGCCCAATCCCAAAGTCCGGACTCACAGACTCACGGACTTTGGTGCGCGTCCTCGCAAAATTCGTAAGGGCTTAGTGTTGTCCCAGTGTCGAATTTCAAAGGGCGTGAGGGTTTGAGGACACACTTACCGAGCCCTTTCTGTGAGTCTGCATCGCTGCAGATTTCACCAAAGGGAATTACCCACAGTTCAAAGCGTTGTGACGTTTACCGCGGAGACCGTAGGGAAATCTGGAAATTACAAAGGTAACAACAGCACGACCACGACCACGGAGCAGACCAGCCTGTTGTCCAGCTTGTAAAACGAGTTTGAAAAAACGTGGAATCAGGCAGCCGTCTCCTGTGCCCTGGCCGTGTGGAAAGCAACAAACTTAAAATGAAAATTCCCAAACCGGCAAGTGTCAGCAACATCTTTGTTATTAAACATCGCCAAGGTAACATGTGATCTCATGAAGTTAAGTCAATTAAGTCTGTGAGTCTGTAGTCCTTAGTCCTCAGGGCTCACTTTGGGATTGGGCCACAGAGACACACACACACACACACACACACACACACACACACACACACACACACACACACACACACACACACACACACACACACACAGAGACACACACACACACACACACACACACACACACAGAGACACACAGAGACACACACACACACACACAGAGACACACAGAGACACACACACACACACACACACAAACAAACAGCAGACAACAATATGGCAGTGTTCTGCTCTTTATGTTCAGCTGCTAGTACACAGTGTACCGAGAGAGGCGGAGCAGGGAGGGGCAACTATAGGCGGCGAGGAGAAGCTGAAAGGCTGGGGGTGGGGGGTGGGGAGGCAGGGGGGGAGGTTACGAGACACCACTAAATCAGGGAAGACAGAAACAGCTGTGACACGAGCAGCAAGCAGCCAATGGGAGCGCGAGAATCCTTTAAAATCGCAGACAAAACAAATCAGACGTGAAGAATCAAGAATCTATTATTTATGTGTTTTTATGAGGGGGGGGGGGGGGGGTCTTATTCTATTATTTAGTTGTGCAATTAACATCATCATCATCATCATCATCATCATCATCATTGTCATCAGTTTTGAAGAGACATTTTGCCAGAAAACATTTAAGATTCAAGATTACATTGAATCAGATAAAGATAAACAGAAGTCATTATTTTGAAGAGAAATTTCACTTTTCTTCTTTTTTTGTCGGATTTTTCTAAAGCTTTTCTTGTTGTCGGGTTTTTTTCCGTTTTTGGTCTGTTCGTTTTAACACTCTTGCTTGCGTCTTAGTTTGTTTGATTAGTTCTTTGGAATTGCCTGATCGATATACCGTCTGTATAAGATAGCCTACAAGCTATTGCTGCTCTGTCTGACTTTTGTTTGGATTTGTATATTTTTTTAAGAGAAATGTTGCCAGAACAGATTCAAGATCCAAAATCCTTTATTTACAAACAATAAACAAATAAAAGTTAAAGCTATAGTGTGTAGTTTCTGTCGACCCCATGACGATTTCTAAGTAATGACAACAAAACTGTAGGCGCGTCCACCAACCCGTTCTCACTCCGAACTCGTAAAATATGGACGTTTGGACAGCGGCTGTCAGCGGCTGTCAGCGGCTGAAGCGGCGAAAAAGATTGGTCGGGGTGGTGGATGGGTCAAACACAGGACTTTTACCCAGGAGACCAGGGTTTGTGTCCCGCGTGTGTCTTTAACTGTCCCGTTATTGCCGTGTGTCACGGAAGCGTAAGCCCACCCACGACCTTTTCCTTAACATAACTGCGTCAAAAGGGACGCCAATAGTCCCGATCCAGACCAAGCGCGTTTAGATAAAGCGCGTTATAACCTAAAGGAGACTTTTAACGTCAATAACAACGACAAAGGCACCTGACCAAGCATCCGTATTTTACGAGATGGGAGTGAGAATGTGTTGCATCCAAATGACACAAGTCTTCCGTGACCGCGCAACCTCCCCCCCCCCCCCACGTCCAGTCTGAAATACCACTTGATGGCCAAGCACACAGCTGAGGGCCAAGCACACAGCTGATGGCCAAGCACACAGCTGAGGGCCAAGCACACAGCTGATGGCCAAGCACACAGCTGATGGCCAAGCACACAGCTGAGGGCCAAGCACACAGCTGATGGCCAAGCACACAGCTGATGACCAAGCACACAGCTGATGGCCAAGCACACAGCTGAGGGCCAAGCACACAGCTGATGACCAAGCACACAGCTGATGACCAAGCACACAGCTGATGGCCAAGCACACAGCTGAGGGCCAAGCACACAGCTGAGGGCCAAGCACACAGCTGATGGCCAAGCACACAGCTGAGGGCCAAGCACACAGCTGAGGGCCAAGCACACAGCTGAGGGCCAAGCACACAGCTGATGGCCAAGCACACAGCTGATGACCAAGCACACAGCTGATGGCCAAGCACACAGCTGAGGGCCAAGCACACAGCTGATGACCAAGCACACAGCTGATGGCCAAGCACACGACTGAGGGCCAAGCACACCACTGATGACCAAGCACACAGCTGATGGCCAAGCACACGGCTGAGGGCCAAGCACACAGCTGATGCCAATTCTCCGCCCTCTCGCCAAAGCCAGGCGACAAAAGCACAAATCAAACCGATCCACTTTTCCATGTTGATAAGAGCATTAAAATGAGAAAAAGAAATCAAGGGACATTAAGAATAGATAAAAATGTGCGATTAATTGTGATTAATTGCGAGTTAACTATGACATTAACAGGAAATATTGGCTCCATCCAATTCTGAGATTGCACAGAGAGAAAGGAGAGTTGTGGAATTATCTGCATCCATTCAAAGTTTACTTTATGTCAGTTTGGCTCAGTTTGATGCTTTGCTGGCGATAACACCAAATTCTGTGAACCAGTTGACCCTGAACAGAGGCTGGCAGTATGTCCAAGTGTCAAATACACCCACACAATAGTGAATCAAAGTCAAAAACTGTGACTTATAAGACCTACCCTTCTGACAATACAAAATCAAACAACATCTTAAGGTCCTGAAACACCAACCCGATTATCGTCTGGCGAGATCAGCGCCTCGAGTCTGTTCAGTGTGTTCCATGCCGTCATCCGTCGGCCTTCATTTTTGCTGGGTCGGAGGGCGGGCAGTTGGACTCAATGACCAATCTGATTGGTGGAGTGCTAACCCAGAAATGGCAAGTGGGATGAGTGATGAACGCCTCTCAAAATCTGACGAAAATCTTTTAAACTGACCTTTGTCGATCTGAAATGAAGACAGATTCAGCGACTGCACGGCCTATTTCTCTCTTAAAATGTTTTTTTTTAGAAACACGTTTCAGTGAACTATTTTTGTAAAATACAAGATCGTATTTCGAACAAGCCGCCATTACTATCGGCGTCGCTTCGGTGTGTTCTGAGGCACTTTTTGGACCTCGGGGAGCCGACTGGTCAGTCCGACCGCCTTTTCTGCCGACGGTCAGCCGTCGTGTTGGTGTTTCAGGGCCTTAAGATTAATTTCATCTGTAAAAAAACAACAACATATTGAAAAATCATATTTAATGTGCCTTAAAAAAGCCAAAAAGAACCCATGCCCCCCACCAAAAATGTTCACACATGTACAGTCTCAGACTGTAGAGTTACTGAAGCAGTCGGAGTAAAGTCACTTGAGTCAGATTTTGAGACATGTAAGAGCACATATGCTACAGTGTGAGGATACGACGCATGACGTTGGTGTTTTCAGGCCAGCTGCCAGAGAACAACATGTTCTGTAACATATAGAACTGGAGGGTGAGGCTCAACACACACACACACACACACACACACACACACACCCACACACACACACAGATAGCACTGAGGAGATCTTGTCAGTGTGCAGACAGTACGGTCACTGTGACATGTGTTAATGTGCTGCACAGACTGAAGGCAGCAACACTCTGTCACCAGCTTACATTAACAAACACATGCGTGCCAATAGGCCCTCATCATATTGTAACACTGGTGAGTCCAAGTCCAACCAAATTTAGTTTTATTATTTGACCTTTCTTAATACAGAGCAGTTCAAAGTTGTGTTTTGTATTATTTAAATGGTGTCTGGAGGGTTTGGCGATAGCAATTTCTGAGCTGTTTCTGGGTAAATAAAATCTTATTATTATTATACCAATCTTACTCTTTAACAAAAAGGTCTATCTCTGTAGGGATCCTTTTCCATAATGCTCTCAGACACTTAGAATAATAATCTGTCAGTGGCAAAAACAGAACTTTTAGTGGCCAGAAATTGACAATGCACATTTGCTCTATGATGTTGCAGCCCGGTTACAGCGTTTCCGCTCAATACTGGACCAATTTCAAAGATTTTTGTTCACATTAGTTTGTCCCAGACACACAAATACCTGGGAAAATAGGGTCCAGCTTAAAAAAAAAAAACGACATTACCCTTTGCATGCCAAATTGTATGATGATGCCATTACTAAAACGTGTATCATTATCAGTTCAGTACAGGGAATCAGACGATCTATGGTGGGTGGTAACCCTTCCATTACGCATTGGCAGATTAATTATTAAACATTTTGTCTGATGCACGTCTGAATTTCCGGTTTTCATCAGTGCTGTAAAATTGTTCAGAGAAAGGGTAGCTGAAAATAGTCCAAACCATTGATGATTTTTTTTATGCTTATATAGTCCATTAGGTATTACAACTAATCTAATGTGGCGAGTGAGAGACTTTGTAGCTGATTTTCTACTCAGCCTGGACATCTTAAGAACCGAAAATGTTTTTATGTGCTGTTTCATATAGTTGACATGATAATGAATGGGCCTAATGGCTTCTCCCTTTCTATTCAGGCTTTATCTCCTCATAAAAGAAGTATTGATCAAACAGAGCATCGTGGACTCTAATGGCAACATCAACGTGTCTCAAGGATGTTTTAAGACTCATTTTGTGAAAGAAAATTGTACCATTTTCATATAGACAAGACCATGATGACATTATTTCATCATGCCATTATCAAATCCATCATATCTTTCTCCTTGTCGTGTTGTGGTTTGGGTGCGTTTCAGTTAAGCACAAGAATCAAATCAAATTGTAAGATGATCAAGTAAGCTGACTGGTGAGTCCCAGCTGCACCCCACAGCCCTGTATGTTAAACAACTACAGGGGATAGCTACGGCCATCTTAGAAGATAGCCTACACCCTTTGAATAGGGAATTCCAGTATCTCCCCTCTGGACGGAGGCTAATGGTCCCTGGTTGTAGAACTACAAGATGTAAAAACAGTTTTGTCCCAGCGGCAATCATTCTGTTAAAGTGGCCATATTATGCTCATTTTCAGGTTTATAATTGTAATTTGAGATTGTACCAGAATAGGTTTACATGGTTTAATTTTCAAAACAACACCATATTTTTGTTGTACTGCACATTGCTGCAGCTCCTCTTTTCACCCTGTGTGTTGAGCTCTCTGTTTTAGCTCCAGAGTGAGACCTCTCAACTTCTGTAACATCTTTGTTGTCAGTCGCACATGCTCAGTAGCTAGGTAAGGACTACATGAGCTAGCTAGCTGTTTCTGCAACTTCAGTAGTACAAGGCAGGATTAGCCGGGAGACTTCTTCTCAACGAGGGCGCACTTCCAACTTTGTGTGGAATACCTGCAGAACAGGGACGTGTAAGTAGTTCTATACAATTTATTTTGTAGATTAGGGTGAATTTGTGTGTGCTGTAGCAGTGTTTTGCCATTGAGAACGAGCTAGCACTAGCATGCTAACGGTTAGCCCCCTTGGCCCCTCGTCTCGGCTAGTGACGTAGAAAGCCGTGCGGTTTTTGAACAGCTCACCTGGAGACTGAAGGCAGGACACATTCAGAAACCATATCTCACTCAAAACAGCATGGATGGGTTTTTTCAAAGTTTGTATGTGTGTGGAAGCACCAGAGACACAAAATAACACCCCAAATCGCAGAAAAAGTGATTTTCTTTTCATAATATGGGCACTTTAAACAAACTGTAGAATTACTTGCACACAACGCACAAGCACATTGGTCATGTGCTATTTTTGTGGCCGGTTTTCACATGCTCGGCCAAGACCGGCGACCGGCAGGTCAGTCTGACATATGCCGATTTCATGCCGGTCAACGCTCCAATTAACTGACAACATAAGTTCTACCAGTTATAGTTCTCAAGGACGCACGCACACACGGACGCCACAGCACGCTCTCTTCTTCCTTTCTCTCAACTTCTCCGCCGTGTGTTGCGCGTACCCGCTCGCGGTGTGAAGGCGTGTCGGCGCTATTCTTGAACACGTAGGGAACCTCATGAAGTAACCTGCAACATGTCAGCTGTTTGGGGTTCTTCAGCGTGTCTGCAGAAGATACGTTTGCAATATGCAACAGCTGCAAGGAAAGAGTAGGGCGTGGAGGGACCACACCAACAACCCAAATCACATTTCTTTAGTTGATATTGGATGTGAAGAGAAGGAAATGGTTCTAACATTGACCTTTAGATGTGTGTGAATGTCCCACACCAGGAGTCATTTATATAGTTCTATTTCATAGTGATCCATTATCTGTTCAAAACATGTTCTATTAAAGAAAAGATAGAAAATACATATGTGTGTGTGCTGTAAAGTGGTTAGAAATAATGAAATCGGAATCGGCTAAAATCGGTATCGGCTGGCCTAACTCAAAGAACATCGGAATCGGCCTAGAAAGTTGTAATCGCTGCATCTTTAATGGAAATATTTTATAAAACCCCAAATCCGAACACAGAGACCTTATCTTTTATTCAAAATTCCAACTACGGCTTAAATGTGGAGAAAAAAAAAAAAGTCAGACGAGAGATGAACCCAAACAGACAAGCTGCAGTCTCTCTCAGACCAGGCTGACCCACTTCTTCACTGCTCTCACACACACACACACACACACACACACACACACACACACACACACACACACACACACACACACACACACACACACACACACACAGATCTGCTGAATCATGGCTGAGCTCAATCCTAGTTTCTCTCTCTCTGATAAGCTGTTTTAGGACCATGGCTGCTGTTCATTGAAATAGTATATACACAGTCATATGTTTAGAGTTTCTCTCTTTTTAATATTCTATAATGTCTATTAAAAAGTGAAAAATACGTGGCCGGGTTGCTCAGTGGGTAGAGCAGGCGCACATGTACTTAGAGGTTTATTCCTCGATCCACAGGTCCAACCTGTGGTGATTTCTGCAGCCCCCCCTGTTAGCAAACTGCGACGACAATAAAATGATCGCTTATAAATATTTCTGGTTGTTGTTTCTGTTCCACGACATTATGGTGGAACAGCTGATCTCTTCACCGAGGTGGAACAGCTGATCTCTTCACCGAGGTGGAACAGCTGATCTCTTCACCGAGGTGGAACAGCTGATCCACTTGTGCCTCTGTTTACCAGTGTCTGCTGCTGGCTCCGAAAGGTCTTTCACAGCTCTTCGCCGCCTGAAAACCTGGCTCCGTAGCACTATTACTCTAAGTAGAACTTCACATATCGCACTGCTTCACGTCCACAAAGACATTTTGGATGATCTGATAGTCATGGTCTCATGGCAGAGTTTATCAGCCGAACTCCAGAGAGCAAATCTACGTTTGGTGTACCAAAATCATCATAAGGTAGAGACATGGTGTCTAATCTCTGCGTCTTTTTCCTGCCGTCATGCAGGCCCAGATGGTAGCCTATATTTAGCCTATTATGATTGTGATTTACGGTATGTATGCCTATTAAGAAACAAATAGCTAAATAGCTTTAACTTCTTAAAATGTGTGCAGTAGGCACCGTCAGCTCAGCTGTAGCCTACTTCATGGAGGGGAGGGGAGAGACAGAAGTAGAGTGGTCTGCACCCCCTCTGTATCCGGCCTAATTTCGTTGGATGTCATACGAATTGGTGTGCTTACATTTGCATACAACATCGTACAAAACCCCATTCATGAGGATGAGTTGCCTACAAACACAAGGGAAACAAGCAACACTGGCTTTCTGTTTTCAGTAGGCTTGTGTTGACCTGACCTGGTTCTAACATCCGTCCTGAGTGATTGGATCACAAGTGGATAGCTGCAAGTACAGTACGTGTGTTCACACCTGGCAGCACAACGTGTCTCTAAATGTATGATAGGATCTCACTTCCCTGCTCTGTATGCAAACTCAGCTCCTTGACTGGAAAGCGCTGTTTTTAGACCTACATAGCTACATGTGTACGGATGGTGCACGAGAACAGCCTGTGGTATGTAAGAAGAGCAGGGAAAAACACTGGAGTTTATTAGTTTTGAAGAACATAAAGGACACATTTATACTTTCTCTCAAAATATAGTTGCTTGTTGTATTTTTCACTTTTTAATAGACATTATAGAATATTAAAAAGAGAGAATATTTTTATGAACGGCAGCCACGATCCTTAAACAGTTTATCAGAGAGAGAGAGACTAGGATGGAGCTCAGCCATGATTCAGCAGATCTGTCGTGTGTGTGTGTGTGTGTGTGTGTGTGTGTGTGTGTGTGTGTGTGTGTGTGTGTTGTGTATGTGTGTGGGTATGTGTGTGTGTGTGTGTGTATGTATGTGTGTGGGTCTGTGTGTGTGTGTGTGTGTGTGTGTGTATGTATGTGTGTGGGTATGTGTGTGTGTGTGTGTGTGTGTGTGTGTGTGTGTGTGTGTGTGTGTGTGTGTGTGTGTGTGTGTGTTATTTATTTATTTATTTATTTAATGTTTATTTGACAGGGACAAATGCATAGAACATTGCTTTATAAAGAATATGCATACAGGTTTATAGCCATGACTAATTTGCCACCCCTGTCCCTGGTTAGAAATTACAGAGTATTAATTTAAGAATTTATAACTATTAAAATACATACAATAAATACATCCCATACATGAAATAAAATATGGACTTAAATGAGTGTGTGTGTGTGTGTGTGTGGGGGTGTGTGTGTAAATTTCAGCTGTTCCTCTCACATGAATCATACAGTAGAAACCTGTGATGACTGTATACATGTACTATCTGTTCTGGCACTGTTTTAAAAGTATCGTTTATCAGTATATATATATATATATATATATATATATATATATATATATATATATATATATATATATATATATAAACCCATCCCCAACTTTCCCCATTAACCCAACCCCAGGCATAACAAACACACGTACAGGCATTCAACTCAACTCTTATATTCACCCACGAACGTCATTGGCCAAAGGTTGTGAATGGTAGCTACGAACAAAAAATAAATCAATTAAATAGAAATGACAGTGCCAAACATAAGAAATGCAAAAAAAAATACGTAAATAAATACTGTATTTAAATGAAATAAACTACTCAAAACAAACAAATAAAGTAACCCTGGGTCACTGCTTTATTTCCGACACACTCATCACTTCCTGAGCTCTCTGCTTCCCAAAGGTGTACTGTACGTAGATGTGACTAATCCTAATCCTCAGGCCTTTAATCCGCCGTGAGAACAAGCTGTGGACGCACTGTGCCTCAACAGCAACTGGCCTGGCCCCCTGACCCCCCCACTGAGGATGACACAGCAGGACAGTGGCATCAGCACACAGAGACAGATCAGATTACACAGCCTGTTTATCTGCTCACCTTGTTGTGAACGTGGCATGGCTTCATTTCTTTTTGTGTTTTCATTGCTGTCCTTTCTCTCCCATTATGCTCTCCTTTGTGGTACCTTTCACAACATCACAATTCTGGTGTTATACTCGTCACTGTTTCATGTTACTAGATATATGACAAGAATAACCCGGACTACAACGGACAAATAACCATTTTGTTAGTCCAACAGCAGTGTGGCTAACACCAACAACGGAAGCTAAAGTTACCCACAATCCATCAGGTATAGCTCAGCTACGGATCTAATAGTGGCCAAAAATACACAACATTTGGCCTCAAAATATCATACTGCTTCATGTAAAATGACTCCATTTGGATTTGAATACCGAATCCACCGGTTAAGATTCTGTCTAATCCGAAACCGAATCCTCCTCCCATCCTCAGTCCATTAACACAGTAAACACACTAATGAAGTAAACAACGTCCACAGCATTCTGGCTGCTGTCTGTAGATTCCTTCATCACAACTCGTATTCTTCCAGATGTTTGATACCAGATGTTGTAACAGCGGTGATGTTGTGTATTGTTTAGGGTCCTCGCCACCACCAGACTAATCAGCATTGCAGATTGAACATGTAGCTGGACTTGAACGGCCTTCTTTTGACTGAAAGTGCTGCCAAACATCACTTTTTCTGCTCACCAGTTCCATTTCCACTTCCTCACAGCCGGCTGCATTGAACGCTCCACCTACGTAAACACCTTCCTGTAATCAACGGCGCCGTCATTACGTTGACCAGCGTAGAGCGCGGAGTGCAAGCGTAGCGTTCGGTTCAGTGGATTAAAATTCTAAAGGTCTATTATAGACTATAGACTAGAATATTGGGCTTTTTCGTCAAAAAGCCCAATATTCAGCCGAATCCGAAGCCAAATAACTAACTAGTGGTTATGAAATCATGCTGTCAAACTGTAGGCTAATTAATCAATATGTGGTCATTTCCTCCAACAAATGGGACCCATTTTCAAAAAGTTTTTATATCAGAATTTGGGTTTCTTTCAACCAAATTGTCAAAATAAATAACAGGGATGGTTCCATAAAACGCTCTTCACGAGTAAAATAAATGATCAATTTACTACTTTTATTGAATTTGGGGGATTTATTAAATTTGATAGCATATGGAGAAAAAACAATTATAAAAGAATGTCGAAAAGAACAACAAAAACGTCTAAAGAATCACAGCAAAACTCAAAAAAACATCGGAAAAAGTGACAAAAAAATTGGAATTTTTTTATTTTTTTTTATTTTGACCCATAAAAACAAAAGTTTGCATGGTTTTTATTTTCTTTGTTGCTGCAAATGTTGCTGCTGTGTATCTATTGTTCTTTTTATTGTAATGGACTACAGATGGAAATTAGCCCTTGGGCTACAATCTGGCACTTTTACGTGTTCTTCTGTACATGTTCATCAAATGTGCATTGTCCTGAAATAATAAAATAAAAAATAAATAAAAATAGATGCAAAAGGTAATTTGGTCCTAGACCAAAGGCTCAGTCCTCGCTGCAGGTTCAATTCCGACCTGCGGCCCATTGCTGCATGTCGTCCCCCCTCTCTCTCCCCCTTCATGTCTAAGCTGTCCTATCAAATAAAGGCCTAAAAATGCAACAACAACAAAAATTGTGAGGATATAAAATTCTATTATCTGCGGGTTTAACTATATTAACTATAGTCTATCTCCTATATTCCTCTACTGAGCTGATGTCTGGTGAGCGGAAGCGCTTTGAGTGGCTATAATAAAGCACTATACAAATGTAATGGATTGTGATTATTATTATTATTATATGTAAATGACTACTAACTGCAATATTTGACTGGATTACTGGAGTGCCGACATAGAAGGGTTTCACGGGACAGCCGTTCAGTCTTTTGTTTGTGTGTGTGTGTGTGTGTGTGTGTGTGTGTGTGTGTGTGTGTGTGTGTGTGTGTGTGTGTGTGTGTGTGTGTGTGTGTGTGTTGCGCAGCAGCACACAGCGTTCAGAACACAATGTCCCAGCTCACTCACAGCTCTGTCTCCTTAGCCTGCACTCATGGAGCTACAGGAACGCTCAACTCATCCGTGAAGCAGAGAGCAGCATGCAGGGAGCAGTGCTGCCCTCTCTCTGTCTGTTGGTGGACGACATGTTAGGGATGTGCTTGGACTGGTTTATCACACCTTTGTCATTATGCTCAACTAGTACTATTTTTACAGTTTTTATTTTTTTTTTCACTGAGAGCAAATGCTCTTTTTGTCAGGAACCACCTAGTCTTGCATTGCCAGCTCTATCTCCACAGCGCTGTGGAGGAAGGTCTGGTTACACCACAGATGCAATCTGGAATAGGAGAATAAAAAAAAACGCTCTGGGTTGTTTGCATTTCTTTAAACCAATCAGAATCGTCTTGGGCGGCGTTAAGCGCCGGATGCAGCGACGGTGGCTCTGTTAAATAGTCTCTGGAAGGAACTTGTTTTGGTGGAACATTTGCACCCCGCAAAAGAAAACGCCACATGCAATATTACATGAAGTTAACTGTTGACACCATACAGTAACGTGAGATATTTAAATTAGCTGATACATGGTTACACCTCATTGGCTCTTACCAGTGTATCTCCGTGTGTACTTCGTCCACAGCTATCCCACCAATCAGTCCCAAAACCTCCCAGTTAGAGAGGAGATGACCTAAACATATTCTTTGTAAATCTTTACAATCATGCCTTGCTGCACCATCCTAACTTTCTTAAAAACTTGCCATTTTCAGCGTGTAGCTTGCTAGTTTGAAGTTTGTCGTTGTTTCCCGAAGCGAAGAGAGTTTGAGAACAGCAACACACAGAGAGAGGAAGATGAGGTACGTCCTGGAAATGTATTCTATCGTTGATCCAGACTACCCAAAAGTCGATAACCTCATCAATGAGTTGTCCTGCACTTTATTGTCAATGCTGCTTGTGCTGCATGTACAGGTCCTGCATGTGTGCGGATTTCCAGGCCTGTGTGTAACAACAGAGTGTAAAATGTAATTTCCCCTTGGGGATTAATAAAGTATGTCTTCTTCTTCTTCTTCCTTTCCGATCCGTCGCACATCCTCCACCCTGAGTGTGAGCTCTTACCATCCAGGCAGACCATACACAGTCCCCGAATGCAGACTGATTTATTTCATGCCTATTAAAATGTTAAATAATAATGCTTCTTGAGGCCGTACGTGTTGTGCAATAGTATCACGGTGGCCTGTTTATGTGGTGTGTGGCTCTCATTGATTTGCACTTTCTTTACATGTGGACTGTATTGTTCCTATTTATTGATTTTTTTTGGTTTTGTTGAGCAGCTAAAGTTGTCAACGCCAGACTCCAAGAAGTTTCCCCAAGGGGACAATAAAGTTTGATTGAATTGAATTGAACAGAAACAATGAAGAGTCTCATCACAGTTACAGACTGCCCTCTGGTGGAGAAGGATCACCAGACAAACAAACAAGCGCCCCGGACATTCAACGTCTGATAGATCAATAAGTACGTAAGTAATTATAAGACACTTGTTGGCGACTGATCAGAGTCATCTTCAGTCTCAGCCATTTGACCTCCAAGATGTCTTTAAGTGACAGAGCACCGACACCGAACACTTCTTGTTCTTCAACTAGCCTTCTTTTACTTTTCTTTGAATCCTCCTCATCTTTTTGTTTGCTTGTTTCAGCCACTTTCACTCTGAAAGGCCTGTTGTCGTTTTTTTTCCTTTTTGGTTCAGTAAACCGTACCAACTAAAAAATAAGAAAAGACTCAATAAAACAACAATAACAAATCTAATCAGAGGCACGACAGACAGACAGACAGACAGACAGACAGACAGACAGACAGACAGACAGACAGACAGACAGACAGACAGACAGACAGACAGACAGACAGACAGACAGACAGACAGACAGACAGACAGACAGACAGACAGACAGACAGACAGACAGACAGACAGACAGACAGACAGACAGACAGACAGACAGACAGACAGACAGACAGACAGACAGACAGACAGATAGATAGATAGATAGATAGATAGATAGATAGATAGATAGATAGATAGATAGATAGATAGATAGATAGATAGATAGATAGATAGATAGATAGACAGACAGATAGATAGATAGACAGATAGACAGATAGACAGATAGATATATTTTAGGCATCCAGTAGCTTAGACAACCATAACACAACAAACACTTATACACACATACCTCACATCCATAAAAATCACTCACAGAAATTTAAAGTTAACAATTTGTGAAGTGATTACAAAGGTCTGGTATGGACTGACCATGTGACGCAATGACCACGATAAGGTGCTATGGTAGAGTGTGTGCAATGGTGGTAGTGCAAAAGAGAACAGTGCAGGGATTGAACAGTGCATTATTAATTATATAATAATATAATATAGAATGTATTGAAGAGATTAAAGTTTTAGAGGTGGTGCTTTAACATCTCCCACTGAAGCAAACCAAACAGGAAGAGAACCGTGTATAAGAGCAGTATGTGTAAACAGACGGTGGACATTATTTATAGCGTGCAGATCAGGAGATTGAATTGGAAAGCATTTATTTTATAGGCCTATATAAATTGGACAGAGCTGTGTCTTCCTGCTCTAATCCTGCATGTGTTGGCCTTTATCTCCAGAGCGAATAAAAATGATGCTTTAGATCCATCTGGAGAGACTGTGAGCCTGTTTGATTTAGTGGATCGGATTTAGGCAAGGCAAGGCAATCGTATTTATATAGCCTAGCACCATTCAGACATGAAGCATTTCAAAGTGCTTTACAGGGTCGAAAAATACATTAAAAATAGAACATTAAAATAACAAGTGAGAGACCAAAAATGCGAAAACTAACTAACTAAATAGTTTGAGATAATAATAATATAGTGAAAGAAGGATATTGTATTTAAAAGACAATCAAAACTAAGCAAGCATAAAAATAGCTACAGATTAAAATGGAGTTATGTAACTTTATGATTGAGTCAAGGGATAAAAGGAAGTTAGTCTTATAAATGTTTGTGACAGAATGTTTTGATTAACCGTGAGTTGGTGTTCACTTTAACCCTCGTGTTGTCTATCGTCGACCATGCAACTTCTTAAATCTTTTTCGACACTTTGGTTGCTTTTCCCCGATGTTTTTGTCACTTTTCTCCAAGTTTTTTAAGTGACTTTTTACGATGTTTTTGTTGATTTTTTTCTGCGCCTTTTGAAATTTTTGTTGGGTTATTTTCCGACTTTTTTGTCACTTTTTTCAACGTTCTTTTATCAATTTTTTTTTTTATGTTATAAAATTCTAGCCTGACAATCTGAGGGGCGGGATAAACGGTTGTCTTTCAAATTCCCTCTGCACTCAATAGGATAGCACTACAACCAATCAGAGCAACGCTAGCTGATAGATTCAACTTTTGCCGTATCCGGTTGGCAAAACTCTGAACACATCTTCCTTTTTTAAGAATGACTTCAGTGCCGTTCTTTGTTCTTTTCTCAAAGAAAAGCTGAACTCCAAGTCTTCCAGAGTCACGGCCAAAGCCGACTCCAAAGACTGCTGTTCACCAGCAGCAGCAGCCGTCTTCTTTGTTTTCAAGTAGCAGGGAATTCACGCGGAACCGTCGCAACTCTGCCGTCATTGTGTTAAACCCCGCCCACCGACTCTATACACGATGTGATTGGCCTGACCAGAGTTTGGTTTTTCCAGCTTGTAAGCCAACGGAGAGTTACTAGACGACCCTGGCTGCAAACTACATTTGCTGCCACTAGGGTGGTCTAGATTTCTAGGCTAATAAAATTCAACAAAACACCCAAATGCAATGAAAGTAGTGAACTGGTCATTCATTTTACTTGTGAAAAGCGTTGTATGGAACCATCTACGTTACTTTTTTTGACAATTTGGTTGAAAGAAACCCACATTTTTAAAAAATAGAAACTTTTTGGAAATGCATCAAATCTGACCCGGGGACAACAGGAGGGTTAAGGAAGTTAGGGTTTTAATTTCAGGTATTTCATATCAACGATGTGTAAAATGTGGCTTGTGGGTCATCTTGGGATGTAATCATTTGTTACGTCAATGCCTCGTACAGTATGATGTTCATCATAGCCGATTGTACACTCATAGACAGTGGCACTGGCAACCATTCTAACCTTTACCTCCCTCATGGGATGTTACACAATATTATATTGTCACGCTCCAGCTGCATCCCTTTGACACAGTCTGTTTAACATGTGATGTCCTGGGAAGAAGTTGTATTTCCACTCCAGCACTGAGGCGTTCAGCAGGATTAAGAAACAAACAGATCAATGAAGAAAACCAAAAGGACGGACACAGCTCCCAACTCCAGCTAATTGTTAAGCTGCAAGTCAGATGCAGGTTGCAAAGAGATAAGAAATAGTTGATCAGTCAACATATACAGTAGATAGCCTTGCATTGCCAGCTCTATATCTTATATCTCTATATCTTTTCTTAGCCTCCCCTTTTGAATGCAACATTCAAATTACTAGACAAAAAATGATATCCATAGACCACCATTCATTCTGCACTCGCCCGTGAGTGCCCCCATATGGAACCAGAGTGGAACTGCAACCAGTTCAGAAGCCTGAAGTTTCCCAAGAGTGTAAGTTCTCCCCTTGTTAGACATTCTCTGGTAAGGTGAGGCTACACCACAAATGCATTCTGGGAATGAGAAAAAAACACTCTAGGTTGTTTGCATTTCTTTAAACCAATCATAATCGTCTTGGGCGGTGCTAAGCTCCGACAGTGGCTCTGCAAAATGGTTTATTTCTTCTTTTAGCTGGATACAATTACATTTAACCATGCATCCAGCTAATTTAAATAGATAACGTAACGTGATTCATTTCTCGGACAATTGCATTACACCACGCGCCGGATGACCCTCACATTCCTCTCTCTGTGTGTTGCCGTTCTTAAACTCGGTTCTGTTTGGGAAAAAACAACAAACTTCTAACTAGCGAGCTACACGCTGAAAATGGCAAGTTTGGAAGAAAATTTGGAACGTGCAACAAGGCAGGCCTGCTTGGTTCTTTGGGGAATGATTGTAAAGATTTACAAAGATTATGTTTACGGCATTTCCTCGCTAACTGGGACGTTTTGGGACTGATTGGTGGGATAGCTGTGGACGAAGTACACACGGAGATACACTGGTAAGAGCCAATGAGGTTTAACCATGTATCAGCTGATTTAAATATCTCACGTTACTGTATCGTGTCAACAGTTAACTTCATTTAATATTGTATGTGGCGTTTTCTTTTGCGGGGTGCAAATGTTCCACAAAAACAAGTTCCTTCCTGAGACTATTTAGGAGAGCCACCGCCGCTGCGTCCGGAGCTTAGCACCGCCCAAGACGATTGTGATTGGTTTAAAGAAATGCAAACATCCCAATGTTTTTTTCTCCTATCCCAGAATGCATCTGTGGTGTAGCCGACCTTCCTCCACAGCGCTGTGGAGATAGGTCTTTCAATGCAAGACTACGGTGGAAGTGATGTCTGCGTTG
>CM042318.1:4182971-4245471 GCA_023566125.1 Zingel zingel
TCCAAAGACTGCTGTTCACCAGCAGCAGCAGCCATCTTCTTTGTTTTCAAGTAGCAGAGAATTCATGCGGAACCGTCGCAACTCTGCCGTCCTTGTGTTAAGCCCGCCCACCGACTCTATATACGATGTGATTGGCCTGACTAGAGTTTGGTTTTTCTAGCTCGCAAGCCAACGGAGAGTTACTAGATGACTCTGGCTGCAAACTACATTTGCTGCCGCTACGGTGCGTCTAGATTTCTAGGCTAGCATATACTACGTTTTGTGTCATTAAACATTTATAGCAGTGCCCTGTATTTCCATTTTTAGTTACAATCCCTTGGTGCAGCTTGTCTGTCAACTTCTCAACTCAACTAAAATCCTTCCTCTGTCGCAAGGACTTGGAGACTGTTATTCATGCTCTTATTTCGTCTCGTATTGACTGGTACCAGAAGGAGGGATCATATCTGCCCAATATTGGCTTCTCTTCACTGGTTACCGGTCAAAAATAGAATCAATTTTAAGGTAATGTTACTTGTTTTTAAGGCATTACATGGATTGGCCCCTTTATATATTGCTGATCTCCTTACCCTACATCACTCCTCCAGGAACCTAAGATCGTCTAATCAGTTCCTTTTGAGCTATTCCACAGTCTCGGATGAAAACAAAGGGTGATCGTGCCTTCTCCGTTGTGGCCCCGAGACTCTGGAACAAACTTCCCATTCATATTAGGACCTCCTCTACCGCCGAGATCTTTAAGTCTCGTCTTAAAACACATTTTTATTCTTTGGCGTATGATTTAGTTTAGGGACATTTGTATAGAAGTGTGTTGTTCGTATGATGTTCATTGTGTCTATATTTGTATTGTCTTCCTTTGTTTTTATAACATAACTCTGTACAGCACTTTGTTCAGCCTAGGTTGGTTTTAAATGTGCTCTATAAATAAATAAATTGACTTGACTTGACTCAACTACTTCTATTGACCCTTTATAGTGAAGATGTATTTTTCATCTTAAGAACCATATTTTGATGTGGGTTGTTCAAGCTGCTTTATATCAATTTGTACTACAGACGTTTTCATTTCACGGCATGATGCAGCCCAGATACCGCTGACGACATAACTGCTTTTCTGTTTGATGCTATCTTTTTTTAGGTAATCGTTCATTTCTTACACTGCCCTGTAACTTTGATTCTTGTATTTCATACTCGTCTTATTCTATATAAGCTGTTTTTATAGTCTGTAAATTGTTTTTAACCACTCGTTTTATGTAAAGCACTTTAAATTGCGTTGTTGCTGAAATGTGCTAAGCAAATAAAGCTCTTCCTTGCGCCATACTATTTCAGGTTTATCTGAGAATGTCTGATAAACATACGGCTGTTACTTTATGTTTTCCAAATCAGACCAAAGGAGTGCTGTGAAAAGTATTGCCCTACATTTACCATACAGACAGCCAGTAGTATTCAGGTCTGTTACTTAAAGGTCCCATATGTAAAATAGTGACATTTCCGTGGTCTTTTTTTATTATAAAGTATCAAAACGCTCGAAATTCACAGGCCATATTCAGAAACTGTGCCTTTTAAACGAGCTGTCAAGACTTCCGTACAGTTGTGATCACAATTATACTATATATAGGTAGAAAGTGCCGCTACAGTGCCGTTACAGTCATTCCCCGGCTGCAATGACGGTGATATCATTGGAAAGGTGATTGATGGGGGTGTGTTTGAGTATTTGAGAAGTGTTATATATGTATATATGTATATATGTTAAATAAAAAAAACGCACAGACATATCTGTAGAAATACAATCATATAAAATCCATTTTTGAGTCTTTTGGCTTCATTTTTCCTGCAGTAAGCTGAGACATGTGGCTGATGCCCTGTGCTGTCTGTCAGCTGTCAGATGTGTTAACAGCAGTGGATTCTAATCATTTTATAGATGTATGACTTAGACGGAAATAAAAAGCCTCCATTCTAGCCTCTGTAACGCTGTGTCAGACACTGGGAACAAAAACTGGAGACTGTTTCCTCTCCAACGATATCAGCCTCACCCCAGAGGGTCAGACTATCTGGGAGCTGGACCACTTTTAATTTGGGTATGACGTTTAGACCAAAAAGCATGGATTTCAAGCGTTTCTTCAGCCACTTCTGTCTACAACAGTCGAGAACCCTTTTCCAATTATGTAAACACATGATGTAATCACATGATGTAATCTGAAAACTGCTGCCCCGATTAAAAAAACAATGCAACTGATCTCAGCTGGTATTCTGTCTGGAATGGACATTTCTAAGTGACCCCAAACTTTTGACCGGTAATGTACGTTTGACATCACCTTATTTATATATATATATATATATATATATATATATATATATATATATATATATATATATATATATATATATATATATATATATATAACCAACTCACCTCCCACTGAGTGAAATCCATACAGCACCGATCTATCCAAACCCTGAATACGACCACCGGCTAATAAAACCCACAGGCCGTGCGTGTATATCTAAGAGCAGAAAAATAATGTCCCTGGGATCAATAAAAGATGGAAGAGAAGCTTTTAATTAAACTGAGCAGGGGTGGGGGGTTTTATCTTACCCAGGGCTGCAGATATATGAGGAAAAAGTGACTCTATCATTACAACTTATGATGAGCTGATTTGAGTAATGCAGATTCACACCTCTGTTTACTCACCCGCGTAATGGGTTTTACCATTCCTATTCAAATGTGACATCATCGAAGGCGTCTCGCCTCATTAAAAGCCGACGTCTCCAACCAGTCCTCCAAACCGTGGGACAACATGCGTCATTTATTCCTCCCTCTCAGTGTTTTCCCTAGCTTTGTGGAAGACTCTTCTTCTAAAGCCTCATTTTTACTATATCAATGCATCACTGCTTAGACAGCAGCAGTATGAAATAACTGATGTGTCCACCTGTAGTGTGAGGGCTTGTGTCTGTCAGCAGGGCAACAGTCAGCAGGCTGAAACCAGCATCTGCCACTGTGACGATAAATCAAAAGACCCACAGTGTGACGTCTATGAGGCGTGTTTGTGTGTGTGTGTGTGTGTGTGTGTGTGTGTTCTACCAATCACATTGTTTATTCCAGGAACATCAGATCTGGCTTTTTGGTGTGCTGTGATATATGGAAAAAGAGGCTACAAGTGTGCATATAAACTGGTATTAAATAGTTTGCCTTGAATGGAAAAAAATCAGATACACAGTTCAGGGCTCATTGAAACGATTTAAAGTGCTCATATTATGCTCATTTTCAGGTTCATAATTGTATTTAGAGGTTGTATCAGAATAGGTTTACATATATATTTGTGTTGTACTGCACATTGCTGCAGCTCCTCTTTTCACCCTGTGTGTTGAGCTCTCTGTTTTAGCTACAGAGTGAGACCTCTCACTTCTGTTCCATCTTTGTTGGAAGTCGCACATGCTCAGTACCTAGGTAAGGACTGCTAGCCAGTCAGAAGCAGAGTATGAGGGCGTGCCCTGACAGTACCTAGGTGAGGACTACTAGCCAGTCAGAAGCAGAGTATGAGGGCGTGCCCTGACAGTACCTAGGTAAGGACTACTAGCCAGTCAGAAGCAGAGTATGAGGGCCCTGACAGTACCTAGGTAAGGACTACTAGCCAGTCAGAAGCAGAGTATGAGGGCGTGTCCTGACAGTACCTAGGTAAGGACTACTAGCCAGTCAGAAGCAGAGTATGAGGGCGTGCCCTGACAGTACCTAGGTAAGGACTACTAGCCAGTCAGAAGCAGAGTATGAGGGCGTGCCCTGACAGTAGCTAGGTAAGGACTACTAGCCAGTCAGAAGCAGAGTATGAGGGCGTGTCCTGACAGTACCTAGGTAAGGACTACTAGCCAGTCAGAAGCAGAGTATGAGGGCGTGCCATGCTAGCAGCTAGGCGAGCATTATAACATGTGTTCCAAAGTGACCACGTTTGTCTCTGAAGTAAAGGCTGGACTACAATAGAGCTGTTTGGAGCAGTTTGTGAACAGTGTTTTCTGTTGGAGATGGTAAGTCCCTTTGGGGTGGACTTTGGGCTTTTTCACTTTGTAAATGTGCACAAAAAAAGATATATGACACAATTAAGGAAAGGGAAAAAGCATAATATGAGCACTTTAAAAAAAAAAAACTTTGTACCTTTCCTAGACTGTTATGCACTAAATGTGATGCAAACACTGTAGATTAATGATCCTCCTCATCTCTACCTCTACTCTGTCTCCCATTTTCTTTTTGCTCTTCACTCTCTTGCTGTTCCCTGACTGGAGCCGAATCACCCTGGCATAGGCCACGACCATTTGCGCCTATAAAAGGTTTTCGCAAAAAATCACAAAATGTGCAAAACCTTGCTTCTTACTAGTTTTCACCCGATCTGCCTGAAACTTGGCACATAGCATCTCCAGATGGACCTGACAAGAAGTTATCAAAACAAATTTGCTCGGTTAAAAAAAAAAAGCCAAAATTACAAACAAACTAATTTTTGTAGCTAGGGAAACACAAACTTTTGCATATCTCGCCAAAGTAAATGCTATTAACACAAAACTTACGATTCTTGTTAGCCGTGCCTCTCCGAGACAAACATTAGCCACTAGGGGGCGCTACAAATATGTATAAATTGCAGAACAAATAGGTTGTAAAGGTCATTTATTCCTGCTGCCATCAGCATCAGAATTTCTTACAATTTAACTCTTGTAATTATTTTGTTGGGTTTTGTTTTTGGTGTGCTTGTTGTCTATATAGCCTACTGCTGGCTTTAAACTAAATTGCCCTCTGGGGATAATAAAGAAACCTTGAAAATAACGAAGGACTCATGCGATTCTTACGACATTTAGAGGGTACTATCGAGGGCCCCTCCTGAGGCAACGCCTACATTTGTGTGCCTTTTACACCCCCCCAAAAAATGCAGCAATGCTTTTAAAATGGATGTGTAAAATTAATGTAAATGGGAAGTTTGCATTTTCAACTTACTACACGATGACCTTGTGGCTCATAGGTTGCGATGTTTCCTGATGTTTGCCTTGCCGCTTGGACCCCGTCATAACTGCTTGCAGTTCTATTTGTTACATGTGTTACGAGGGAGACAGAACAGACCCAAATGCAAGGCTCACAAAAAAAACAGTTTAAATTTAAATGATATTCAGAGGGAGGGAGTTGGGGAGGCGGACGCCAGGGACAGGCGCGAGGGTAAGAGGGCTGAGGTAGGACGGCGAGGGAACACAGGGGAGCGCGGGGAAACCAGGGCCGAGGAAGCCAAGGGACAGGCACTGGAATCCGGGGAGCCTTGGAGCCAAAGCGGGAAAGGCTGGAAGCGAGGTTGGAGGTGGAAGGGAGCAGGGAGCCGCGAGGAGGGGACCGGATGATGAAGCCAGCTGACTGGAGACAGAGGGAAGGGTGGAGATGATAACTGCGAGAAAACAAGCACAAAGAAGGGGTAAGACACAACAAGCAGACACAGGTAAGTACAGCGTTTCTCTGGGGGCTTAGAGCGAGTGTCACCAGCGTGACTGAGACAATGATCAAGTAAAGATAGTGAATTGGTCCGGGGTTCAAATACTGAGCTTGATTGTAGCTGATTGGCAGGTGTGCACGGCGGGAGAGGTGATAATGGAATGGCAAACAGGTGCGCGTCGTCAGCTGGCAGCAGTAGGCCGGAGGGGAGGGGAGGGGGGGGGGGGAAACAGAGGAGACATGGCGAGAGGCGGGGCCGACAGAGAAACACAGAGAGAGGCGGGGCCGACAGAGAAACACAGAGAGAGACAGGCTAGGGCCGACAGAGAAACACAGAGAGAGACAGGCTAGGGCCGACAGAGAAACACAGAGAGAGACAGGGCCGACAGAGAAACACAGAGAGAGACAGGCTAGGGCCGACAGAGAAACACAGAGAGAGACAGGGCCGACAGAGAAACACAGAGAGAGACAGGCTAGGGCCGACAGAGAAACACAGAGAGAGACAGGCTAGGGCCGACAGAGAAACACAGAGAGAGACAGGCTAGGGCCGACAGAGAAACACAGAGAGAGACAGGCTAGGGCCGACAGAGAAACACAGAGAGAGACAGGGCCGACAGAGAAACACAGAGAGAGACAGGGCCGACAGAGAAACTAACCGTGGAGAACAAAACAGAACTACAAAATAAACAAAAACTCGCAGCCAGCCGCCCCCAACCATCACAACATGTTTGTTTTTTTATCCTGTTGCCACTTTTAGAAGAAATAATTAATGTGCAAAGTATGTAGGATTCGTATAACATTATGTTTAAAAACGGCACACACACAACAGAACTTATTTCATCTGTCACCTTTATTTTTTTATTTTTCTGTTGCAGTTTTCTATAGAAAAATTAATAAAAAGCAATTAAAAATAAATATTTTGATTTGGGATTACTTTATGGTCCACCTGACTTCTAACTAACCTGCTACGCTCTGCAGTGCCCTGCTGTGTCCTGCTACGTCCTGCTACGTCCTGCTGTGTCCTGCTACGTCCTGCTACGTCCTGCTGTGTCCTGCTACGTCCTGCTACGTCCTGCTGTGTCCTGCTACGTCCTGCTGTGTCCTGCTATGTCCTGCTACGTCCTGCTGTGTCCTGCTACGTCCTGCTACGTCCTGCTGTATCCTGCTACGTCCTGCTGTATCCTGCTGTGTCCTGCTACGTCCTGCTACGTCCTGCTGTGTCCTGCTACGTCCTGCTGTATCCTGCTGTGTCCTGCTACGTCCTGCTACGTCCTGCTGTGTCCTGCTACGTCCTGCTGTATCCTGCTACGTCCTGCCGTGTCCTGCTACGTCCTGCTGTATCCTGCTACGTCCTGCTACGTCCTGCTGTATCCTGCTACGTCCTGCTGTATCCTGCTACGTCCTGCTACGTCCTGCTGTATCCTGCTACGTCCTGCTACGTCCTGCTGTATCCTGCTACGTCCTGCTGTATCCTGCTACGTCCTGCTACGTCCTGCTATGTCCTGCTACGTCCTGCTGTGTCCTGCTACGTCCTGCTACGTCCTGCTACGTCTGTTGTGTCCTGCTACGTCCTGCTACGTCCTGCTACGTCCTGCTACGTCCTATGACACCCTGCAGTGCCCTGCTATGCCATGAACTACTACAACTACTATTTCTAGTCACTGTTCTATTATCTTTATTGTGACTGTTATTGCCACAGTTCATCACACCCCCAACCGGCACCGTCAGACACCGCCTACCAAGAGTCTGGGTCTGTCCCAGGTTTCTCCTTAAAAATAAGTTTTTCCTCACCACTGCTGCATTAAATGTTTGCTCTTGGGGGAATTACTGGAATTGTTGGGTCTTTGTAAATTATAGAGTGTGGTCTAGACCTCTATCTGTAAAGTGTCTTGAGATAACTCTTGTTATGAATTGATACTATAAATAAAATTGAATTGAATTAACTAGTAGCCTGATTATGAGATTGTAATTTTTTATATATATATTTTTTGCGATATTTATTTAATTTACTGATATTTAGTTTGATTGTTTTATTTAACTAATACTACTGTACTGAGCTGTCTGCTCAGCTTGTACATTTTTCATTTTTCACATTCCTTTGACCAGGAGAACTTATGCTTAGACTGAAATGTTATTTCACGATCTGACCTTCTGTCTTATTTGTCTTCTGTAAGCTGTACCATATGAGCTGTTGTTTGTCATATTTGCAAATAATAAATTTAAATTACAAAAAATGAGATATTTTGCCATGAATGACATTGGTGATGATACCATGCACAGGCAATGACACCACAACGATATGATGATTGAAGTGTCTTGTTGACAGTTCCACCATTCAAGCCTTGCTTCTTTTTTTCCACCAGGGAACGAATGCTCGAGTTCATGAGTGAATCACTGTTACGTCTAGACTGTATTTATTTTAAAATAATGACGTGTCTGTTATTAGATAGGAGAAACTGGATGAGTGAGAGTGCACATCACATAATGTTCTGTTATTTAACAACTGATTGTGATGATTTTAATGAATTTCAACCAGACATTTTGACCACAGTGAATCGTTTTTATTTATTTTTTTATATTGTGTAAAAACAAAAAGTAAAACAAAACTATAGGAAAAAATACTCAAAATATGTTCAATTTATCTGTTTTAAAATGAAAGAAGTGGGCCGTTTTTATGCAGAATGTGGAAAATATTGCAAGAGATTGTGCAAAAGTTCATTGTATGAAATATAAACAATATGTGCAACTAGTGATATTTAACACATCACTGTCAAAGTATATTTTGGGATGAATTCATCAACCCATGGGGACTAAGCTCTCCTAACATACTACCATATTATCACAGTGAGTAATTTGAAGTCCGTTTCATACTTTACAGTTTTAAAAGGTAAATACAAATTGTCAGTTTGAAAGTCTCTGAAATGCTCTTTTTGTTTCAATCCCAACTTGTTGGATACCAGTCTGATGGCTTTTCTAAGCCGTGACCCCAAATTGAGTAAAAAAACAAACAAACAAAAATATAATCAAAATTCTAAATAACAAACACGTATGACTTAAATCTCGTTTGAATCTGACCGTGATTCACACTGAGCCTGTGAGAAGACACCCAGGACCATTGTTAGGCTAACAGCGCCATCCGCTGCATAAAGTATGCCTACTCCTTTGTTTAAAGATAGATACATGGATAGATAGATAGATAGATAGATAGATAGATAGATAGATAGATAGATAGATAGATAGATAGATAGATAGATAGATAGATAGATAGATAGATAGGTAGGTAGGTAGGTGGTTGGATGGATGGATGGATGGATGGACGGACGGACGGACGGATAGGTAGGTAGGTAGATAGATAGATAGATAGATAGATAGATAGATAGATAGATATAGATACTTTATTGATCCATAAGGGGAAATTCAAGGTCCCAGTAGCTTAAAGACATCACACACAACATACACATACATCATAAACAGGATGATAAAAAACAAATCCACATGAATAATATGGACAATAAAAGAAAAGATACTTAATAAAAAATCCACATTAAATTCATCTGTTTTTCCAAACAGATGTCATCAGAGATAATATAATGCTAATTATCAAGTGTTGGATGTTGCAGAGTCAGTTTTTCTTGCAGTTTCTGATTCTTGTATGTTTGTAGATATTTTATTCAGAAAATAATCGCTGATGTTGAGAGTGGAGATGTGCATTTGGGGGTCTTTGTGAATTCAGAAACTCTAAAATCATATGTATGGGATTATTCTTCATCTTTTTGTTTTACCTTTGCATATGCCAAATACACTTATGTGGTACATCTCATATGAACTAGCAAAAAATATACAAAGGAGAATAAGTTTCCTCTACTTTACATATACAGAAATGGTCAAAACAAACAAATTACCAAAAGAATATAAATTGAATGACTCTAAACTTAATTTAACCTCATTATCAAAACTAGTCTGAAGGTCTAAGCAGTAAAACGTTGTGACAACATAGATCTGGCTTTATTAGCCTATATGGTGTATTATGGTACGTCATAACTATTTTTTAATTTCTGTTTTGTGATCCATTTCTGGTACCAGTCTGCTCTTTTCTAACGTTTACATATAGCAGCTGGCACGTTTGACAAAGCAGCTGTTATAAGTAAAAAAAAAGAAGACACTAACCAAAACTATTAATTTATGCAAATTTAAAATGTCATAACCAATTTGGTAAACCCTTGTGTGTGTGTTCATGTTTGTGTTCAAATTTGTGTATAGGCTACTTTCTTATTTTATGGTTGTGTATTATTGCACTAATGTCTTGTACTTTTCTTAGTTTATTTTAATTTTTTTTGTTTGTGAATTCTAGGCCTGTCACGTTAACAAATTTTGCTGGACGATAAATTGTCCCAGAAATTATTGCGATAAACGATAATAATAATTGTCGTTCTGAGAACATTTTCATCTAATATGATGATAATAGCATAATAATGCAGCTACACCTTTTCAAAGATCAATACACTTGTATGTCTGAAGAATATTTAACACTGGAACTGGAAGACATTTTAAATATCCAGAATACATGAACAAAACAATCAAAAACAATAAATAAAATGGACTCTCAGTCTCTGTTAACAAAAAATGCACTTGAATAAAAACCAAAAACAAATAAAATGGAAAGGCCGCGATAATCATATTTCCATTAAAAAATGATCGAGCTCATTTTTATTTATCATGAGATTAATTGATTTATTGCATATTGCGACAGGCCTAGTGAATTTGGATATTTCTTGTGTCACCATATTGACAAGTTGAATGTATTTGACCAATGAATGTACGCTTGCAAAATTGTAAGAAATAACAAAAACAAAACAAAACACATGTGCGCACGTGTGTTAAAGTGATGCACGAACTGGTTCCGCTGTCACGTGACATATGATAGGACTTTGCCAGAACAACAATCATTATAAAACCTGAATAAATGTCTTATAACTGAGTAGGATTTATTACAACTGTATTTCTTTCGCTACAACAGGTTCACTCCGAAATTGACCTCTGAAGCAGAGAATATTATTTTGAAAATTCAAAGCGGAAATAGTTTTTGTAGCTGTCTTTCTTACAGTTACTGGGGATCCAAACTTTAGGGTAATTAAAGATGGAATCGCCAGAAAACCTCTCCGGTCAGGAAGTCGGTGTTGAGCAGGATGCTACACCGACTCTCGTGGATGTGGACACCGCGTTGTTGCTGCTGGGAGCGGGAGTAACAGCCATCACACACCCGCTGTTATATGTGAAGCTACTAATACAGGTAACGTAACGTTAGCTTGATGTAGCTCGCTAGCTAACAGCAACCGTTAACCGTTGATTATGACGTCTAAGAGCAACCGTTGGTTATGACGTCTAACAGCAACCGTTGGTTACCAAAACGTTTAACAGCAACCGTTATGACTAACATCGCGGCTGTGTTGTTTATGGCGTCCTCCACCAACTGTCACCTTACGTTCCCGTGTAACTTAGCTATGTAGCTAGATATATTACAACGACAACCAGCTTGGTCGTTTACTCTGTGGTTATCCAGGCAGAAGAGTCCTACTGCGGGGTGTTGTTCTCCCGGTAAGTTACAGGAGATGCTGTACGGCAGAGACCCGCTTCTCTGTGAAGGGGTCCAGTCCTCGGGGGGTGCCTAATGTATCATTTATCAGACATTAATGCAAATTCAGTTCAATAGTTTTTTCTTAAATTTAGCAAATATATTCTCAGTTTGGACTGAGAGTAGTCACTTGACTGTGACTGGTGTTGATTCTGTAAACATCCTGCAGTTTATTGTATTTGAACAGCTATGTGGGGCATTTTTAGGCCTTTATTTTCACAGGACAGAGAAGACATGAAAGGGGAGAGATAGGGGGGAATGACATGCAGCAAAGGGCCGCAGGTCGGAGTCGAACCCGCGTCCGTTGCGTCGACGAGTAACCCTCTATGGGCGTCTACTCCACCAACTGAACTAACCCGGCTTAATAGTCTCAGAAATAATTGCGTTTAACAATATAATTGTCTCTTTCAGTCAAATTTAAAAAAAAAAAAATCAGAATCTTAATCAGAAAAAGCTTTATTGCCAAGTACGTTTACACACACAAGGAATTTGTCTTGGTGTTGTAAGTGCATGTCACCTTAAAGCAACACGCACAGACACACCGAGTCGCCATATGCGGCGCCGTCCCAACTCTCTCTTAACTCCCGCAGGGACAGATACAGCAAGACATGAGGAGAGGGGAGGGGAAAAAAGCAGCTCTCAGACTATCCTCATAAAGATAAGAACAGTGTGGGAACAGGAACAAACACCTCAGCACGTAAGCACACAAACAGTACATTTGCACTGCTACATACATAACACAACATAACACAACATAACATAACATAACACAACATAACAGAACATAACATAACAGAACACAACACAACATAACATAACATAACACAACACAACATAACACAACATAACATAACATAACACAACATAACACAACATAACATAACACAACATAACACAACATAACACAACACAACATAACATAACACAACATAACACAACATAACACAACATAACACAACATAACATAACACAACATAACATAACACAACATAACACAACATAACATAACACAACATAACACAACATAACATAACACAACACAACATAACATAACACAACATAACACAACATAACATAACATAACACAACATAACATAACATAACACAACATAACACAACATAACACAACATAACACAACATAACACAACATAACATAACATAACATAACATAACACAACATAACACAACATAAATGTACAGTTGCACATTTAGCGGCGAAGGCGTGGGACTGGGGGTATAGGATGGGGTGGGGGGGTTTGACCTGCTGAGAAACGCACAGCCCGGCAGCCCCACTAGTGTCTCAGTCCGCAGAATGTCATAGCGATAACACAGCACGTTGCCATGGAGACACCCCTGAACAGTCCAGGACCGATACGACAATCAGCAGGCAGTGGGAAAGACGGGGGAGGAACCAAGAGCGTCTCGCTTGCAGAGTCCCAACAGGGTGACTGTTTGTTCCAAGAAACGGCCTTGGCAAGGCCGTTCAGGATAAGGGGGCCGAAAGATTACATTAGTTTGGTCTACACGAATGGCTGCTCTAATTTAAACATCCATTCTATTGTTCATCCGATCAACTGGTCAATTTTACTTTCCAAATCCGTGACCTTCTTCATGATGGTATCCAAGCCGCGGATCATTACCATGTTGTATTCCATCACGCGATTAATAGTCCCAGTTTGCAAACTGATCGCTGTTCCAACAGCTCCAGTCAGGCCAGGCAGCTTCCTTGGGCTTTGGACAGCTACCAGAGTCTTTTTAATTTCTCGATAAACCAGGGCCAAGCATCCTCCAATCAGCAGCAGTCTGGTTATCATGGTTCCGAATAGGTAGATATCCTCAACGTCCTCCACGGAAAGAGGTGAGAGACACACGACACGCCATTTCTCCCAGCCGTCCATCGTATACCCCGCAGCAAACGTTCTGTCAGGACATGCTGGCTCACCCGCACCAGTGCTCCTCCTCGAGAATACGCTGAGAGACCAGTTAATCAGCTCCATGATTCGGGTATTTTAGAGCCTGAGCCTTGCAGGGAGAGTCTCTAGAAAGTTAACAAGACAACACGAGACACGAGACAAGATAGCAAGCAGGGTAGGCCTGGGAGGGAGAGGGAGAAAGCGACCGCCTTCGCGGTAAGAGCAGAAAGAGAAGATAGTTATTTATGTATTACTTTTGCAAACAAACAAATTCCCAGGACACATCTTTTGGTTAGATAACTGTTATGTGACCCAGATAATGTAATAACGCAGGTACACTGCCTATGAAGTACACCACGCCTCTTTATTATCATAAAACATATTTTTTTTCTTCTTAAATGAACATAAACCTGACAATTACCACCACCAGTCATAACCCCTTTAGGGCCGTAGCTTATTAATTGCGGTTAAAGAAAGAAACGGCGATTATGTAAACAAAAAATTGGCCTATTTATAATTGCGATTAGACAATTATGTAATAATTGTTAACAGGCCTAAAATAGCTTTCGTGCTTATCCTCCTGATGCAACATTAAACCATTTTAGACTACAAAACAATCCCACCAGGGCCTGAGGATGGAAGTATGGAAAAATGCCTCATCATTCAATACCAAATTTCAGTACCTAAGGAGTAAGTCTAGCGCCAGTGGGCCAATAAGCACGCAGAATGATTGTACCTCTCTAATAATGCTTGTGATTTTCTGTCTAACGTTACACGATGTAAAGTCACGCAGGAAAAACACTATGTTATGCTAGGGCTGGGCAATATATCAATATTATATCGATATCAATATATGAGGCTAGATATCGTCTTAAATTTTGGATATTGTAATATCCTGATATGACATAAGTGTTGTCTTTTCCAGGTTTTAAAAGCTGCACTACAGTAAAGTGATGTAATTTTCTGAACACACCAGTTGCTGTTTTATTATTTGCCTTTACCCACGTAGTTATTATATCAACATAACTGATGATTATTTATCAAAACTCTCATTGTGTGCATATTTTGTGAAAGCACTAATTGTCAACCCTATAAGATTGATATTGATATCAAGGTATTTGGTAAAATATATCAGGATATTTGATTTTCTCCATATCGCCCAGCTCTACGTTATGCACAGAGACTCTGTGTTGTATTTAGAGAAGCTTGACTACAGTGAATATTAATACGCAGTCCCAGCCCAAAACATGATTAACACAGAGACATTTCGAAGACAGAAAGTTGTCTTCTTAACCGTTTCTTTATATCGCTAAAATACCATCTGGCATCTTAAGCATTATCCACTCTACATACCGGTTTGGGAAAACACTGTTGTTGTTTTTTTGGGCCATTTAATACAATAGTTGTCAGTCTAATTGTTGTGTCGCTGTTGTTTCCAGGTGGGACATGAACCTCTTCCCCCAACTGTGGGCACAACTATGTTTGGACGAAGAGTCTTGTACCTGCCTGGCTTCTTCTCTTACGGTGAGTGAGGTGTGATTTATCAACCTCTTATTGTTTCACAGGACAAGTTAAGAGCAGTTGACAGGAAATGAATTTGTTTTCAGCACATCACATTGTGAAAGTAGATGGAAAGAGAGGACTCTTCCGCGGCCTCTCGCCCCGTATCGTGTCCAGCGCCATCTCCACTGTGGTCAGGAGCAAAGTGAAACAGGTAAGCATTTATTCTAATAATAACAATAGTTTTACAAGTTATTTTCTAATTCTAGTGCAGTGCCCATTTGAAGTGTGTGTGCCTGTTTCGGAACCGGCCGATTGCTTGGTTCCCAGTACTTTTTTCCACCGCTTTATCTAACTCTAAGCATGGTTCAGTCAGGCGCGGCTCGGCTGCGGCTCTTCTACAGATTCGGTGCGTCCCCTTTTAGAAGCAGGGAACCCGGCTCAGCCTGCTGGGGAAGCCACTCTTAACATTTATAAAAGTAATTATGCGCACATCCCACCTTCTGGCAGGTGCAGGACAAATGAAAAATATTAAAGTGAAAGAATGTAATGTCCGCAACACTGCTTAAAACTCCCATATTTAATATAAAGGCAACGTTTTTGACGCTACCTACGATGCCACTCTTAACCCTTGTTGTGTCTTGTGTTGTCTGTTGAAAATGAACTTTTTTTGGCGCTTTTTTCCTGCAACATTTTGGGCGCTTTTTCCGAAGTTTGCGAAGCTTTTTGTCACATTTTTAATGCCTTTTTATTTTGGACTACTAGTTGAGATCAGAGGATGTTGAATGAATCACAGACTGGTTCATGTCAAAGTTAAGTCAGGACACTGGTATGAAACCATTTTAAACATTTCTTTCAAATGCTTTAAAATGGAATTAAACACCCAAAGTTCAGTGAAAGTAATCATTCATGTTTCCCGCGAAGCACATCCATGCATCCATGTTATTTTGGGGCAATTTGGTTGAAAGAAGCTCATATTTCTGATATAAGAAAACTTTTATAACGGGTCAAATTTGACCCGAGGACAACACAAGGGTTAAACAGCACGCAGAACGGACGGAGGAACGTGCACAACCACCGGCAACAAAACAACGTGCTGGAGAGCCCGAGAGCCTGGGCGTTCATCCACCATCTGTTTGTGTACGATTCATTTCATCATTTGCATGAACACCTTTTGGCACAACACCTGTAGCCCCCCCCCCACTGCTGTGCGCATGAGAGAGACACATACACGCATGCAGAGGTTCCTCGGTTTATAGTTAGATGAAGGCTGATGCTAATATTATTGTATTTTGCAGTCTTCAACACATTTCACAAAATTATCAAATATTGTCATATCGCACACCCCGATTGAGAAGGGTTGTCAAAGGTAATTGTAGTTCTTTATTCAGCAGGTGGAGCTTCTATCCAAGAGAGATGAGCTGCAGACATCACTTAGGAAAGTGTTGAAGGAGGTGAGAGGTCGCCTACTCCTGAATAACATCTAAACAGTGAAATCTGTCCAACATTGGTCCCATCATCCCTGACTTCTTTCATTCAGTCTAACTGAAGTGATATCATTGAAATGTCTCGTTATACTTCCTGCCTACTTTCTGTTGATCATTATGGTATTTAAATGTTCCATTATAAAATGCATCTATTTAAATATCTCTCAAACGCATGCCACATCAATGTTAAAGACACACAGGGCCCTATCTCACAGCGCAGCGCAAAGCCTGACGCGAGTGTCTTTGCTAGTTTAAGACCGACGCAGTTGTCAATTTCCCGTCCAGCGCCCGTGTCGTTTAAATAGCGAATGCACCTGCGCCCATCTGTGCGCCCATGGGCGTGCTGGTCTTACAGGGAGGTGTGTTCAGGTACATTCTTGGAGTATTGCTATCTTGAGGCAGCGGGAAGTGATCGCGCCATTGACCAACAAAAACCTGGTCTAAAGTCAATAACATAGCAATTCATTGTTATTTTAACAGAGCGTTAGTAAAATGCTCCTAGGCTTATTCACAGCGTGCACACTATGCTTGTTACACACACAGGGACGCACAGCAACACACACACATGCAGAAGATTACAAATAAAAATATTACGGTGCAAATCCTCCATCATAACAGCAATGAGCCAAGGTCCAAACGCACCTGGCTTTTAAAGGGAATGGGAGATGATCTCTGATTGGTTGATTGCATGTTACGCCCAAAACACACCTCTGATTAATGAAGACACTAAGTACAACCCTTTTGAACCATGCGCCCGGACCCTTTTTTTCAAACTAGCAAAAGTGGATTCGTACACACCCTAAACACACCTGCGCCAGGTGCTTCACGCCGTGCGCTTAGATCGTCAAAATAGAACCCAGAGTATGGCAAAAAAATTGACTATCTGGTCGGACCTGTGCTCTTCTTTTCTCATCTTTGCAGCTCTATTGGTATCACTTTAAGGGTACTGGTATTGGTACTGGTATCGTCATTTTTTTTAAATGATACCCAGCCCTAAATTTATACCAGGTTGTCTCTTTAAATATTTTCCTCTCTCCAGACCTCACATGAGATGATCATCCAGTGCCTGTCCAGAGTAGCCACTCATCCTTTTCATGGTACGTCCTCATTTAGGCTGTCAAAGTGTATTCCACCTTAAAAAAAAAAAAAGTGTCTTTGATTACGTGGCTTTATTCTGGAAGCTTCCTCCTGATCTACAAAAACAATGTCACAACCGAAACTAGGGCTGCAACAAATTATTTTCATTATTGATTGGTTGTGAAGTTATTTTTTCCATTGAATGGTGGAAAGGTGACGTCTCCAAACGCCTTGATTTGCCGACCATCTAAGACCCAAAGATGTTCAATTTAACAATAACAACAAACAGACAAAAACAGACAGATCCTCATATTGGACAAACTGAAACCAGTGAAGGTTTGGCATTTAAAAAAAAAGGATTTCTTAAATGATTAGACCATCCATCCATTTTGGGCTGCCTACAGTATGTGCCATGTTGTCAGTCCCCTTAAAGCTGACATTTCGACCCAATCACAATGTTTTCTTACATTGATTTCCGGGGTAGAAACTCCTGCATCCTGTACGTACAATTTTAACTGCGCTGAGTAAACCAGGACGAGGATCAGCTGGATATACTCTCATCTCATTCATCTAAAATGCATGTTTGATGCTTTTATATGTCAACAATTTGACTAACGTTAGCTTGGAGACCTAATTTACCTGTTGGGCCACAGACTAAAGAAAGTGACACCACCCAAACTAGCAGTCAGGCCGACCAGCGGTGAGATGTTGCTGTTCCTAATGTTAGATTTGGTTTATCAAAGATGCTAGCAAAGTTGTGTCTCATTGCCAGATCTATCTCCCCAACTCTGTGGAGGAAGGTCTGGCTACACCACACATACGTTCTGGGATAGGAGAAAAAACCACTCTGGGTTGTTTGCATTTGCTATTTAAATGAGCTGATACATGGTTACACCTCATTAGCTCTTACCAGTGTATCTCTGTGTGTACTTCGTCCACAGCTATCCCACCAATCAGTCCCAAAACCTCCCAGTTAGAGAGGAAATGCCCTAAACATATTCTTTGTAAATCTTTACAATCATTCCCCGAAAGAACCAAGCAGACCTGCCTCGTTGCAACGTCCAAATCTCTTCAAAACTTGTCATTTTTAGCGCGTAGCTCGCTAGCTTAAAGTTTGTCGTTTCCTGAAGTGAACGGACTTTTAAAAAAACAGCAACACACAGAGAGCAGAAGATGAGGGACATCACGCTGGATGTCAGGCATTTATCCTGCAAATGTACTTCCGTTGATCCAAACTACTAGCAAAGGAACACAACAGAAAATAAACACCGCAGAGACGTCAGTTTGTTCGGAGCTCCGTATTTAACTATACGTCTTTTTACGTTACAGTTAAAAATGACAACAGAAATAAAATGAGTTTGCCGATTTCACATATCTCCGCAATTTAAATCAACTTCCATTTGTTAACCCGAAAGTGATTTTTGCGTTTGCGTGATGTCACGGATGATTCACTCGATACTGGCTGAATGAAATGTGACATCTCAAAAACCAAGTAGTACACCGTTTGTTTAGCTGACCACCTGTTTTGTTTCCCTTTGGCAGTTATGTCAGTGCGGTGTATGGCCCAGTTTGTTGGCAGAGAGGTGAAGTATGGGTAAGACATTTTTTAAAGCTGCAGATATGCCACATTGTTTTTCTTTAAAGTGCCCACATTATGCTTTTTGGCTTTTTCCCTTACCTTTATTGTGTTATATATCTTTTTTGTGCATGTTATATGTTTACAAAGTGAAAAAGCCCAAAGTCCCCCCCAAAGGGACTTACCATCTCCAACAGAAAACACTGTTCACAAACTGCTCCAAACAGCTCTATTGTAGTCCAGCCTTTACTTCAGAGACAAACGTGGTCACTTTGGAACACACGTTATAATGCTCGCCTAGCTGCTAGCATGGCACGCCCTCATACTCTGCTTCTGACTGGCTAGTAGTCCTTACCTAGGTACTGTCAGGGCACGCCCTCATACTCTGCTTCTGACTGGCTAGTAGTCCTTACCTAGGTACTGTCAGGGCACGCCCTCATACTCTGCTTCTGACTGGCTAGTAGTCCTTACCTAGGTACTGTCAGGGCCCTCATACTCTGCTTCTGACTGGCTAGTAGTCCTTACCTAGGTACTGTCAGGGCACGCCCTCATACTCTGCTTCTGACTGGCTAGTAGTCCTTACCTAGGTACTGTCAGGGCACGCCCTCATACTCTGCTTCTGACTGGCTAGTAGTCCTTACCTAGCTACTGAGCATGTGAGACTCCCAACAAAGATGTTACAGAAGTGAGATGTCTCACTCTGTAGCTGAACACAGGGTGAAAAGAGGAGCTGCAGCAATGTGCAGTACAACAACAATATGGTGTTTTTTGAAAATTAAACCATGTAAACCTATTCTGGTCCAACCTCTAAATACAGTTATGAACCTGAAAATGAGCATAATATGAGCACTTTAAGTTATTTTACAAAAGTTTTTTTTACACTGTAGATATTCTGCACATGTTAATGGAGTTTGTGTCACATTTGCAGTGGGATATTCAGTTGTTTTGTCAAGATATTTAAGGAGGAAGGAGTTGCTGGATTCTATGTGTAAGTCATACTTAATCTACATTTACACTACCACGTTTTGGTTTTAAAACAATTATCCTTTGCTACATTTACGGCTTACGTCGAAATACTTTGGCATTTCTGAGCCCCTAAAATGGAGACATTTGGAAACACTGCTGTCCCCATTTTGGTTTGAAAACTCCGGGGATGCTTTGTAGTCTGCACGTTAGGGAGCTTACAGACCTTTCAGTAACAGTTCCACCTCGTCGTCGCTCCAAGATAATAAATCCCTGCTCTTACTTTTCACCGTCTTTCTCCAAAGTATTTTCTGTATCAGACTGATCTCAAGAAGTGGCGTATGTATGACACGCCAATTGGTATGCCATTATTGGCGTGTTATCAAGACGCACACTCGCTTTTTAGCGTGTTTATCAACGCCGTTTGGTCTCCATTGACTTCCATTACCTTGCAATTGCGTTTGAATTGACGCCGTAGTAGTATGAAAGGGGGAAAATCAGCGTAGGGAGGATGGTCAAAACGGGATGGGTCAAACACAGGACTTTCACCCAGGAGACCGGGATTGTGTCCCGCATGCGATGTTTCCTTTCCCCGTTCTTCTTGTCCTAAACCCAACCTGCATGTGACGTTTCCTAAACCCAACCGTAGCCTCGCGATAACACGCCACGTGGCTTTAGAAAGTGCCGTGTATGTTTACGCTGTGACGTTGCAGACTGCCGTCCGCTGTATACAGCGTAGTACACGCAGATAGCTCAAAATGCGTACAGATAACACGCCACTTGGCTTTAGGAAAATGGCGTGTATGTTTATGCGAAGTCATGATGTCACATTGGTATTTTCAACTTCTACATCCATGATTTTCAACCGCAGAGTAAAGTCAGACAATCTGCTTCCTGTTTACACCGGCACTCAGGTGCCCAGTGTGTGTGAACGGTCATGTGATATGCGTTGTCAGACGTGTCAATATGGACGGAGATTAGTTCTGCTACGGAGATAAAACTCTTGTGTGGACGGAGATCATTTTTGTGTAAAAACAGCTTAAAAGTTCAAACGTAGTAGTGTAGATGTAGTGTTGATATTTAACTGATTGGTAGAGTTTTTACGACATGTTTACCTCGATCTTTGGCCTCCATCGGTCTGAGCAGTGTTTTGTGTGTTTGCAGCGGGCTCATACCCCACGTGGCGGGAGAAGTCCTCTTCCTGTGGTTTTGTAACCTCCTGGCTCACTTTATTAACACCTACGCTGTAGATGAAAGTGTAAGTCCTTCACCTTTATGGATTCTAGAAGAGAGAGTGTACGAAAGACAACAAGCTATGGTAATGAATACCTTACTGATTCAACCTTTGAACAAATATATAAAGCATTAGGGCTGGGTTCAAAATAATCAATTTTCCAAATGAAATCGATCTTGAATCTAAATAAAAATTCATAACATCCTTAGCCTAGAAATCTAGACCACCGTAGCGGCAGCAAATGTAGTTTGCAGCCAGGGTCGTCTAGTAACTCTCCGTTGGCTTACAAGCTGGAAAAACCAAACTCTAGTCAGGCCAATCACATCGTTTATAGAGTCGGTGGGCGGGGCTTAACATAATGACGAGTTGCGACAGTTCCGCGTGAATTCCCTGCTACTTGAAAACAAAGAAGACGGCTGCTGCTGCTGGTGAACAGCGGTCTTTGGCCGCGACTCTGGAAGACTTGGAGTTCAGCTTTTCTTTGAGAAAAGAACAAAGAACGGCACTGAAGTCATTCTTAAAAAAGGAAGATGTGTTCAGAGTTTTGCCGACCGGATACGGCAAAAGTTGAATCTATCAGCTAGCGTTGCTCTGGTTGGTTGTAGCGCTATCCTATTGAGTGCAGAGGGAATTTGAAGGACAACCGTAAAGTGTTACCGAAAACACTTGTACATTGTTTTCTGTCTCTATGTAACTGATGTGGTGTCAATTCTTAAGAAGTCATGGTTAATCTGATCCAGAAGATAAAAATAAAGTGTAACATCTTTTATTTATTCGTCAAGATGCTGTTCTGAATAGCAAAGTGATCTCAAAAGATAAAATATGAGGTATACAAGTATTACACATGCTATCAACTCAACTTTATTTATATACAGACCAGAAAAAATAACTAAAGAATACAAACAAACTTACAAAAAAATTACAACAAGACAATAACATGTAAAACAAATGATTTAAAAACAATGGTTAACACTTAATAACATAATGCTATAACATAAACATTAAATCCAGTCTTGTTTAGCTATAGTTTAATTGAACTGAATTCGTTTAGATTTCCCGTTGCACGTAGAGCAAAAGAAGGAGTCCTTCACCCCTCTCTGTGTTTCTGTTGCAGTTCACTCAGGCCTCGGCGATCCGAAGCTACACTAAGTTTGTGATGGGTGTAAGTTCAACGTTAAAACTGTTATTAGAAATGTTTCTCATAGGCAACATTTCTTCATATTAATGGAGTGTGTTTTTCTCTAGATTGCAGTGAGTGCTCTGACATATCCATTCATGCTGGTGGCCGATATTATGGCAGTCAACAACTGTGGGTGAGTCATTCTCTTAAACACTTTGGGCCCTATTTTAACGATCTAAGAGCACGGCGTGAAGCGCCTGGTGCAGGTGCGTTTAGGGCGTGTACGAATCCACTTTTGCTAGTTTGACGGCGGGAAAAAGGGTCCGTGCGCCGGGCGCATGGTTCTAAAGGGTTGGACTTAGTGTCTTCATTAATCAGAGGTGTGTTCTGGGCGTAACATGCAATCAACCAATCAGAGATCATCTCCCATTCCCTTTAAAAGCCAGGCGCGTTTGGACCTTGGAGCATTGCTGTTATGATGGCGGATTTGTGGCATAATATTTTTATTTTTAATCTTCTGCATGTGTGTGTGCTGCTGTGCGTCCCTGTGTGTGTAACAAGCATAGTGTGCATTCAGTGCACGAGCCTAGGAGCATTTTACTAACGCTCTGTTAAAATAATAATGAAATGCTGCGTTATTGACTTTAGACCAGGTTTTTGTTGGTCAATGGTGCCATCACTTCCCGCTGCCTCAAGATAGCAATACACCCAGAATGCACCTGAACACACCTCCCTGTAAGACCAGCATGCCCAGAATGCACCTGAACACACCTCCCTGTAAGACCAGCATGCCCAGAATGCACCTGAACACACCTCCCTGTAAGACCAGCACGCCCAGAATGTACAGAAGATATAACTTAACAGTTGTATAATTAAAATATGACAAATCCAAATCTCATATTTTATTAGTAAAATCCTGATGCTTGAGTGTGACCGGTTGTGCTTTGTGTCGTCAGCTTGGCTGCAGGTCTTCCTCCTCACTCTCCCATCTTCAAGTCGTGGCTGCAATGCTGGAATCACCTGAGCCACAAGGTACCGTCTAACAACGACACAAAGGGAACAGTCCGCTGACTTTTTTTGACATACTATACTGACTTTTTGTAAACTTTTTCGACATACTATAATATGACTTTTTAATAACTTTTTTCAACTTAATATACTGGCTTTTTTTTACTTTTTCGACATACTATACTATGACTTTTTTCGACATACTACATGCCGTTTAATGTGTTCTAGTGTCTTCTCTCCTCTGTGACAGAAAACTGAATATCTTTGAGTTTTGGACAAAACAAGACATTTGAGGACGTCATCTTGGGCTTTAGGAAACACTGATCGACGTTTCATAGACCAAACAACTAATCTATTGAGGAAATAATCAACAGATTAATTGACAATTAAATGTGTGTGTGTGTGTGTGTGTGTGTGTGTGTGTGTGTGTGTGTGTGTGTGTGTGTGTGTGTGTGTGTGTGTGTGTGTGTGTGTGTGTGTGTGTGTGTGTGTGTGTGTGTGTGTGTGTGTGTGTGTGTGTGTCCTCTCCCGTCAGGATCAGCTCTTCAGAGGATCCAGCTTCTTTTTCCGCCGGGTGCCCGTCCCCTCCCGGCCCTCCACCGAGGGATAACATCATCATCATCATCATCATCATCATTACATCATCATCATTACATCATCGCCTGCTGGGATGTTCTTCCTCCGTCTGCTCACAAACATCCCCCCCCCCTCCCCCCAGAAGTGGAAAGAGTACAAAAATATTCCACTTAAGTAAAAGTACTTATTCTTGGATGAACTTTAACTTAAAGCTATAGTGCGTAGTTTCTGTCTCCCTGCTTTGAGGAATTCTAAGTAATGACAACAACACTGTCGGCGCTTCCACATGATACAAGTCTTCGTTGATTGCATTTCTTTGAACCAATCAGAATCGTCTTGGGCGGCGTTAAGCTCCGGACGCAGTGACGGGGGCTCTGCAGAATAGTCTCAGGAAGGAACTTGTTTTGGTGGAACATTTGCACCTCGCAAAATAAAACGCCACATACAATACTACATGAAGTTAACTGTTGACACAATACAGTAACGTGAGATATTTAAATCAGCTGATACATGGTTACACCTCATTAGCTCTTACCAGTGTATCTCCGTGTGTACTTCGTCCACAGCAATTCCACCAATCGGTCCCAAAACCTCCCAGTTAGAGAGGAAATGACCTCAACATATTCTTTGTAAATCTTTACAATCATTCCCTGAAAGAACCAAGCAGGTCTGACTTTGTTGCACCATCCAATTTGCAAATTTACGCAAGCCTTAGGTGATCGCACACCACCCCTCTTCTGCACAGTCGCTGTCAAATCAAGGACACGGAGGATTAAAAAAAACATGATGGACTCCTCAGAAGAGGTCTTTATCTTCACTTCAAGCTGCTGCATGTGAATGTTGCCGGACTACACGATTTACTAAACATACTGAGGAATCCAGAGAGAGTTGTGTGGAGCTGATAGTCTTAATTATCTTTGTAGCAACTCATTTGACAATGGCTTGAATGTAACGGACGTTTATTAATATCAAAAAGTTACGCACTACAGCTCTAAGTACAAGTACAATTACTGGCATAAAAATCTACTCAAAGTAAAAGTAAATAGTAGCTTATTTATAATTTAAAGTAGAAGTTACGTAGTTACATTTTAACAGCGGGAGGGAAGATTGACTTTTTTAAATATTTATACTTATTTAAAATCTTATTTATACTTAGTTACTTAAGTCTTCTGTGATTTGATAAGGGCGCAGAGACATTTAGCATTTCGTTTGTTGACAGACACTTTGCCAAAGCAACTTTTTTATTCCTTTTTCTACTCCGCAACGGATGTGATTTAAAATGTAGCGAAGTACAATACTTCAAACAAAACATACTAAAGTAAAAGTAAAATTAAAAAACTACCGTATGACTTTTGTTTTACAGTATCTCTTACACTCCTATTTTAATCTAGTACTTTAACTTTCTGGGCCCTATTTTAACGATCTAAGGGCACGGCGTGAAGCGCCTGGCGCATGTGCGTTTAGGGCGTGTACGAATCCACTTTAATGGCGGAAAAAAGGGTCCGTGCGCCGGGTCATGGTTCTAGAGGGTTGTACTTAGTGTCTTCATTAATCAGGTGTGTTTTGGGCGTAACATGCAATAAACCAATCAGAGGTCATCTCCCATTCCCTTTAAAAGCCAGGCGCGTTTGGACCTTGGAGCATTGCTATTATGGAGGATTTGCACTGAAATATTTTTATTAGTAATCTTCTGCATGTGTGTGTGTGTGTGTGTGTGTGTGTGTGTGTGTGTGTGTGTGTGTGTGTGTGTGTGTGTGTGTGTGTGTGTGTGTGTGTGTGTGTGTGTGCTGCTGTGCGTCCCTGTGTGTGTAACAAGCATAGTGTGCGCGCGCTGTGCATAAGCCTAGGAGCATTTTACTAACGCTCTGTTAAAATAACAATGAAATGCTGCGTTACTGACTTTAGACCAGGTTTTTGTTGGTCAATGGATCAGTTCCCGCTGCCTCAAGATAGCAATACGCCCAGAATGCACCTGAACACACCTCCCTGTAAGACCAGCACACCCAGAATGCACCTGAACACACCTCCCTGTAAGACCAGCACGCCCAGAATGCACCTGAACACACCTCCCTGTAAGACCAGCACGCCCAGAATGCACCTGAACACACCTCCCTGTAAGACCAGCACGCCCAGAATGCACCTGAACACACCTCCCTGTAAGACCAGCACACCCAGAATGCACCTGAACACACCTCCCTGTAAGACCAGCACGCCCAGAATGCACCTGAACACACCTCCCTGTAAGACCAGCACACCCATGGGCGCAGGTGGATTGGCTGTTTAAACAATGCATCGGTCTTAAACTAGCAAAGACTCTTGCGTCAGGCTCTGCGCCGTGTGCTAGATAGGGCCCATAGACTTCCATTCATTTCCTCACCTTTTGGCAGACTTTTTAAACTTAGTTGAGATGTGTAATCCATCACCATATAACCAATAAGGGTTTCCACGGGTCTTAAAAAGTCTAAAATGTTAGGCCTCAAAAAGTCTTAAATCCGCTGAAGAATTGTGTTCTAGCTCTTAAATTATTTTAAACAGGTCTTAATTTCCCTACGTCTAATGCTCACTGAAATGTTTATTTTTTATGCCGTGGCATTGTAGTTCTTTCTTTTGCTGGTCCAAATATAATTTGCTGTATATGTACAGATCATTGTTACTCTGTGTCGCCTTTATTCAATTTGAATACATTTATTTACTCTGCAACAACTTTAGTGACTGCATTTTGTTGTACTTCAATGTCACGATAAAGGTCTTAAAAAGGTCTTTAAAAAGGTCTTTAAAAAGTCTTAAATTTGACTTGTTAAATCCTGCAGAAACCCTGTAACAGTGACCATCAAGTCTGCACAGATGTTTGTCAATTCCGTTATCGCTGGGAGCTAACAGTGCCGTCAGCCTTTTAACTGCATTACTATGCAAAAAATAATGTCAGCAAAGTGAGAAGAATAGATTAGCATCTAACTTAACCTTCCTGTTGTCCTCGGGGCAAATTTGACCCATTTTAAAACTTTTTTTTTATATCAGAAATATGGGTTTCTTTCAACCCAATTACCCAAAATTAACATGGATGGTTCAATACAACGTTCCTCGCAAGTAAAATTAATGATCAGTTGAATTTTGGGGTGTATTATACAATTTTATAGCATTTGAGATTTATTTTAAGTTTCAAAACAGTAACTATACTTTGAAAGTCTGAGATATATCCATCAACGTATCATCATACATACACTAGTGGTAGTAAAAAATAAAAAAAAGCTCCAAAAATGTTGAAAAAAGTGACTAAAACGGTGAAAAAAAGCAGCAAAAAATGAATAAGTTACGATACGACAACACGAGGGTTAAGGCTAAACAGACGTCTTGCTTCTTTACAATTCAAATGAGTTTCCGTTTCCGGAAACCATTTGAGTGTCTGGTTGTGCGGAGAATACCAAAAAGTATTTTTTTAAGTTTAAAGAAAATGATTTTGAAAAAAACGTGAACACGTGGACATAAATGTCTATAAATATATAAGAAATGGATGGAAAATATGATAAATACTGAAAACATTGAACATGATGTAAATGTACACAGTACTAGCTTTCTTACATCTTAATTTGATACCCTGGAGTTTCCAGAATGTTTTTTGGCTTTAAAATATATTTGTGCAGGGCGCCCGGTTGGCTCAGTTGGTAGAGAGGGCGCCCATATATAGAGGTTTGCTCCTCAACGCAGCAGCTGTGCGTTCGACTCCGACCTGCGGCCCTTTGCTGCATGTCATCCCCCCCTGTCTTCAGCTGTCCTGTCAAATAAAGGCCTAAAAGAGCCCCAAAAAAACATTTTCATTCCATCATACACAATCAGTGTTACGTCTAAATGTCTCCCCAGAGGATGGTTAAAAGCCACACGCATGTGTTCCTGATGATAAATAAATAAATGAATGCTTATATTTTGACTCCAGTGAAGTCTGACAGACTGTCTCTGCGTTTTTATTCACGTAACTGTGTCAAAAACTTCATTTTCTGCATTCTGGTGAATTTTTCTGCATCAATTTATGGTCCAAATGTCTGTTTATGTAAAGGAAGTTATAATAGTTTCATTTTAGTTTATAATTATTGGGGGGGGGGGTTGTAACCGGGGCGGCTGCCGATCCCAGATCAGTTAAAAAATGCCCATATCGGCTCCGAGCAGATACTTGCGAGCGGGACATCCCTACAAACTATCAACATTTACAACTGCAGACCGGATCGATTATTGTAAAAACATTCACGCCAACGAATTATCAACACATTACACATTTTAGCAATAAGTTAATCTTTTTAACGTTTTTTTCCCATCTTTTTTTCAAAGTTTTTTTGCAACATGACACGACTTCACGTAAACATACACGCCCACTTTCTTAAGCCAAGTGGCGTGCTATCTGTACGCATTTTGAGCTATCCGTGTGTATGTCTACGCTGTCTACATCAGACTTAAACATATGTGGTGACTTCTAATAGTAAAGCTGTGATGCTGTATGAAGAGGAATCCGCCGACACTGATTCTTGATTATTAAAGGTTTTATTACAATTCAAGATTTTCAGTACCAATTTAAACAAACTCCTGCAGAGAGCTTGGAGAACAACCAACCCAATTCTTCCAATAAGTCGTTCTGCCTTTCCTTTGTGTGCATATGGTATATATTCTGTGCATTGCATTAACATGATTGGGTCAGAACTTGACCAATGATACCTTCTTATCTGGCTCATCTCCAAATAAGGCCTCTTCTGTCTAAGAGGGCTCTTCTGCTCATGTTAACAGTTTCCAGATGTTTCAGTAGAAGTAGGGTAAGGGTCAAAGGAATCCCTTACAAGAAAATCTTAAGTACAAATGTATATAAAGTTATGAACTGTTCAGATACCACACATACACGCTACGAGGCGTGTTATCACGAGAAAAAAGCGACGGTTGAGTTTAGGAAACATCACACGCGGGACGCGATAGCCGGTCTCCTGGGTGAAAGTTCTGTTTGACCCCCACCTCGATTTTCGCCCTTTCATACTACTCGCTACGGCGTCAATTCACACGCAATCGCGAGGTAATGTAAGTCAATGGAGGCCAAACGGTGTTGCTACAAAGCCAGTGTGCGTTTTGATAACACACCAGTAATGGCAGACGAATTGGCGTCATACATACGCCACTTCATGAGATCAGTCTTATTTTTATGGGTTTTGTCGATTTCGTCCACGAATATTCAACGTCCCTAATGATTTATTGATCAACAAAAATTAATTTCAAACTAGAAAACATTACACGTCATAATGTATTTAATCCATACTGTAACACGAGGACCAGGTCTACTTGGTACTTGGTCCGGGTGCGGACTTTGAGAACCCCTGATCTACAGTAATGCCTTTAAGTTATAAAACGGATTTAGACTTTTCACAAATAAGCATTTTCCTTGCATGTCTTGTCATCTTATTCAAACTTCAGATAGAAAATCAATCTAATCGTCTTATTAAACGCTGAACGCCAATAATTAAGTTGAGGGTCCGCTTCTAAAAACAAAAACTTGCATCATTGGTATTATTAAACTTCATACTATTATTCAACTTCAAGACATTCATACTAATTAAACCCATTCCCACTTTTCCCAACTATTCCTACGTCACCTTCCTTCTCCAGCCGATAGTAATGGCGGCTCGTTCAGAATACGATCTCATGTTTTACAAAATAGTTCACCGAAACATGTTTCTGAAAACATTTTAAGAGAGAAATAGGTCGTGCAGTTGCTGAATCTGTCTTCATTTCAGATCGACAAAGGTCAGTTTAAATAAAAATTCTTTAGATTTTGAGAGCCGTCAGTCACTCATCCTGCTCGCCATTTCCAGGTTAGCTCTCCACCAATCAGATTGGTCATTAAGTCCGACTGCCCACCCTCAGACCCGGCAAGTCAGGTCGGGCCAAAATGAAGGCCGACAGCTCCTCCGACCATACACAGTATATAAACTGGACCAACAGATCCTGTTGCTCTGGACCATAGACTGTATATATTAGTTATATAATAATAATAATAATATATTATTAATATTAACAGTCTATGCTCTGGACGGAGACCAGTGAAGGATGTTAGCTCTTTTCCGGTGATGGCTGAGCGTTACTGAGCAGCCTCCAACTGAGCTTGAAGACGTAGATGTGACGTGAGCAACCTGTCTGAAAGTTGGAAGTCTTCTGGTAGCTGTGCCAAGAGAAATCTCAATCATTCCCAATCTAGCAGAGACGGAGAGCGTAGGTATATGTAAGGAGATAACATAGGCACAGGCTAATTACTGATCACTAACATGATAGTTAACATTAGGAATTACACTTAAACAGCTAATGGAAGTCCAAACTGCCTGAGAGCTTCTCCTGGACTATACGGTAATTCCTCTACTATGAGACAGTAAGTCTCGTGGTTATGACCCAATCGTTAGCCTATTTTTATAAAACTGTCTGCTACGGAGCCATAACGTGAGCTACAAGGTGATTGAGCCTTTTATACATTGTCGTGTTTCTTTAGAAATAAACAATGGACAAAAAAAAAAAAAAAGTCTTTAAACGCTTCAGACGTAAAGTTATTCGCTGTCAAAGTGACGTCAAAATGAATGGGAGTCAATGGAATGCTAACGGGAGGTGATGGCTTGTTAGCATCAAAATGGCGTCATAGGAGCTACACGTTGCGAGGAGAAGCTTACCCCCTTGCCTCCGATGGACGACGACACGGAACGCACCGAACAGACTCAGAGTCACCGACCTCGCCAGACTGTCCGACGGCAGATTATCGGGCTGGTGCGTCAGGGCCTTTACACATTCAAGCTAGCAATCCAGTGCCAGCCTTTCAACATCCAGCATTCACACAGTGTGCATTCTCTAGCTCATTCAAACATTGTGAAGAAAAGAGGACACGACCCAATCTGTAAGTGCAGAGTAATTCATTGTCAAATAGCAGAAAACAATATAACAGCCACGCGCTACAAAGAGAACAGTGGTTTAAATAATGTACACCCACCTTCCCAACATCCCTCTCTCCTGACTCTCCGATCACGTGCGATACATGACACGAGCAGAGCATACACACATCTCGTAGAAAACCAACATACATAACGTTTGCATCGTTTTATCTTGAGCGTGAATCACACTCGCACACACACACGTACACACACTTGCACACACTGAGTGGCGTCATCAATAAAATATGTAATTTCCATGTGCTCTATTGCTTTAAGCTGACCCATCTGCCGTAAAAACAAAGCAAGGAGCAAGGGACCCCCTCGCCACATAGAAAAAAGCTCCACTGCGTGCTTTTCTAAAATGACAGCGTTACAATGTGCGGAGCTTCATCTACACACTAGTTTTCATATAACAGACTACAAGAAAAACCTTCAGACTCAACTGTTAGTATGGAAGCCCATTCCTGCCAAAACGATACGAAAAAAAAAAGATGCAAATGAAAAACTCTAGTTTTTCCTTTTAAGTCACTCATAAAATACTGAACTGAAGCTCAAATCAGAATTTGATTAACTGCACAAATTAATCAAATTTTTAGCGATTTCAGGCTCCCAACGATCAAAAAAACAATGCAATTGTTAAAATGATTATTTTGCACATTACGTTTCGCAAGTAAACTCTTATGGTCTCGTTTACTGACGGAGAAAGCATGAAGAGAAACTTCAAAGGTCAAGGTGCTTTCACTGTAATGGTGTCAAATAATCGTGATTTCTATATATATATATATATATATATTTTTTTTTTTCATAATCAAATTCGACTGAAGTTCAAATTCAGAGTCAAGATTATCATGAAAAACTATTTTCAGACTTAGTTAGATATAAAGTCCCAATTTCAACTCGACAAGTCAAAGCTGTAAACGTCATAGTGACAGTTTTGACAAAATCTAAAATTTATTATGTCAAAATGACAAAAGTCCATTTGTTTTTTATTTAAAATCTGTCTTTTTATTTTATTTTTTTTTGCTAATTCTGACCTTTTTATGCGTCTTTTATCTCCTCGTTTCGGTGGAAATGGGTTTCCATAGATTTACCTCATGTGCCAGGACACAGATTTAAACAAGAAAGAAAAACAAAAAAGGTCCAGGCTACATTCACACGAACAGCATTTTGGAATTATTGTGGCGTCAAAAAAAAAAAAAAAAAAAAATACATTTCTCCATAAAAACTTCATTGACATTCATTTTAAATGACAGCATTTTGGATATTGTGTTCACTGGAAGATGTTTAGCCCTGTGCTTCTAGATTTAAAGTCAGTCCACACGAAATCTGGTTCACACTCCTATCCAACGAGCTGGATGCTTTGACTTTGCAGGTTGCCGTGAGTTCAGCTGTACACGTGTCACATAACGTGTCCGTTCTGTATCATATAAAAACAGGCGGAGTGGGTCAAACTGCTTTTAACTGCTGCTAAGTCTACGAGAATTGGGTTAGATTGAGGCTACATTTACATCGCTACGTTTTGGTTTAAAACAAGTGTCTTTTGCTACGTTTCTCCTCCTGATCGGGTCATGATGCTTGGTCTCTGAGACTAATCTAACATTACTGTGGCAACTACCAGCAGCGGGCGGAGTCTCCACGCTGCCTCCTGTTTATGCCCAGTATACAAGAATGTTGAGATATTTTGGTTTGGGCGTGTTAGTTTAAACTGAGATTAGTTCTTCTACTGGAGATAAAAACATGTGCACGGAGATCTCTTTTGGCTCAAAACTCAAATGCTTAACCCTTGTGTTGTCTTCGTTTCAACCTTGAAAAAAAAAAAACACTTTGACATTTGTGACGCCTTTTTTCACAATTTGTTTTTGCTTTTTCCAACGTTTTACATTTTTAAAATTTCCTTCTACACATTTTCAGCGCTTATTTCTACGTCCAATATTTTCTGATATAAAACAAAAAATTAAAAACGGGCCAATGTGACCCGAAGTCAACACAAGGGTTAAAAACCAAAAAGTAGTGACGTAAAATGTAGCCGAATGGTTGCATGGAAAAGGAATGGGATTGTTTCATGATTTAGGCTTTCCCACCCTGGTGAGACTAAAAATCTGAGTTTGCAACATGTTCATGACATTAAAACAGACTGCAAAAAATGATGCACGATGCTTCCGGGTGTGAGAAGTGAAGCCGATGCTGAAGCTCCTTAAAGCTGCGTTCTCTGTAACGTCCAGCAGGGGGCGACTCCACCGGCTCCAAAAAGAAGTCTGTTTCTATAGAAGTCTCTGAGAAAATGAGCCTACTTCTCTCTTGATTTATTACCTCAGTAAACATTTTCATAATGAGTTGATGGTCTCAATCGCTAGTTTCAAGTCTTCTTCAACACAGCATGATGTTCATTTAGTGAATGATGCTCCCATTTATTTTAAAACAGACGATAAAGCAGGGGATGCTTTAGGACCAGTCAGTCAGGACAGAGGCTTAGCGGGACATTAAAATAGACCTCAACTTGTTTTTGAGTATTGACAATATTTTTATCTTAAACTTTGACCCTCTCACTGTGCGTTTTCACTTCAGAAATGTCTAGTTCAGTGTTCTGCCAACAAAGCTAGTCGCTAGCTGGAAACTTGAGGGAAAGTTTGCCGATTTTCTGTTCTGCCGTACATGCAGATGAACGGCTTCAGTACCCGGAGGTCTGCGTTTTCTCGCCAGGAAATCTCTGCTGGATGATTCCCTGCAGAAGGGTTGAAAATCAGCAACTTTCCCTCTTTAGCGTTCAGCGCAGCGCCATTGCAACCATAAAAAACACTGGCTTGGCATCCTCCCCAGCTCTGCCCTCTCGTCAAAAAACGCCAAACTCAAGGCTTTAAAACGTCAGTCCACAAACCGATGGGTAACGGCACGGCTGCTACGTCCACTAATCTTACAGTCAATGCATTAGCACTGTAAAATTGTGACTTACTATAAGTTTTAAGATAGCGCCTTCACTCCCCTGTCAAACCCATGTGTGGACACAGACTGTGTACTTTTCCAGTCCAATTAAAAACACAAATGAATGAGCTGTAGGCTCGACTGTACAGGAGCCGGATCAAACATCACGTAAGGTGCTAAAGGGTATTTTTGAACATAAGTGGGTTATTGTGAAAATGTAACAAGACTGTTCCGTCTGTTCCACAAAATGCATCACTCATATATTCACACTTTCCAACGAGCAAAACTTAGCAATTATGAACCTATAAAACTATAATTCTAAGCTATGTGACGTGACGGGGAAGACGAGCAGAAAACATTCAGCTCACAGTCTTTGGTTAAGGTCAGAAGCCCTCGAAGCAGCACTTTAGAGACGCTTCATTGTGAGCTCTTGCGGGAAACAAGAAAACATTTGGACAGAATCCCTGAAGAGCATCAAGTGACCACTTAATGCAATGTTTGAGTTGAGAAGTCACCATAAAAAGGGGAACATGTGGAGTGGATGTCCTGGTTTTTGGAAGGAGAAGAGCCCTTGGTACTGTAGGTCCAACCGACTGACTGGTGCTGGTTTATAGAGCAGGAATGTAATGGATGCTGGTATCAGGAGTGAAGACATCACACTGCATCCACTGGTGGACAAAAAAAAGCAAGTGGAGAGAATCCCAATCACTTTAAATCCCAGTTCAGTCTTCATGTGGGCGCAGGAAAGTAGAGAGGTACCCTCGGAAGCATCAGATAAAAGTGAAGACCTGCAGAAATGAAGGCAGCGGTTCCTGGAAAAAGCAAACGGATGAAATTGAGCCCCTTTATTATTCGTCCCGAGTGACGAGGATCCTCCTCGTCACTCGGGTAACGCAGGGAACAAACAAAGAGTTCTCCTTTCAGAGCTGAGTTTCCTCAGGCAACGCGGGGCGTTTTTGGACGACTCTTTCAGGTTTCATGGTGGTGTTGTCGGGTCCGAGAGAAACTCATCTCTTCCCTGACTTCATGTAGGACGGTATCGCTCCCCGAGCGGTCAGGCCCTCGAAGCGTTTGTAGGTGTAGTTGATGAAGACCCAGTCCTTGTTCTTCAGGTCGGCCTCGGTCTGGTTGGACACCGGGGCGACTGGAGGAGAAGAAGAAAATAAAGGAGGGGTTTTTAATTATTTCACACATCAAACACAAAACACTGAATGTGTTTAACAGAAACAGGCAGCGTACCTGTCGGTGTGAGGATATCCGAATCAGGGAATTCGTCAAAGTTTGAGGTGTCGTCGATGCTTTTGATCTCGATGGGAATGGCAGCAGGTCTCTCTCTGGAGAACAGATCAGGAGTTAGAGAACAGATTTTTCTTAAACCAGGTACACAGAACAGTTCATCTGGGGAGGGGGATGCAAAGTTAAAAGTGCTGCATTTCTTACCGTACTGACCCAAACATAAGATGAGTGAGGTCGGCCTATATACGGGCTCTGGACTTTAGACTCTAGATGTTATTTCGTTAAACAAATACATTTGTTCAGTGTCTGCATATCAGAGAAGATCCCTTATCCCTTCCCCAAACCTCATTTAACAGCCGGTACTTTAACACGCACACGCAGGTTAGAGTTTAAAAAAGTGCTCAGTCAAGATAAATAGCAAAAAGTAAAGTTTTTGAATTTGTTGTTGCAGCCAGTAACCGAGGAGCCATGGGAGTCAGTTTGGTTTGAAATGTGCCGGGTACAATGACTCATTCATTTTTTTTTTTTCTCTTTCGCACAGGTCTTGTTTTCAAAGACGCTGTACTGTAGCTTACTAATGTAAATGAATTAAAATGTAGGCCTATACAAAAACGTGATGATGTCCGACACGTTTTATGAAAAAGAAAGCGTTTAGTTTTCAAAAAGCATTAGACATATGACCCACTATGTTCTGCTTAATGTATCCATGTAGACAATGTGGCCAGGCACCTCTCCTTCCTCTGTGTGTTGCCGTTCTCAAACATCAACTTACTTCGAGCTAGCGAGCTACACGCTGAAAGTTTTGAAGAACATTTGGATGGTGCAACGAGGCAGGTCTGCTTGGTTCTTTCGGGGAATGATTGTAAAGATTTGCAAAGAATATGTTTAGGTCATTTCCTCTCTAACTGGGACGTTTTGGGGCCGATTGGTAGGATAGCTGTGGACGAAGTACACACGGAGATACACAGGTAAGAGGCAATGAGGTTTAACCATGTATCAGCTGATTTAAATAGCTCACGTTACTGTATCGTGTCAACAGTTAACTTCATTTAATATTGGATGTGGCGTTTTCTTCTGCAGGGTGCAAATGTTCCACCAAAACAAGTTCCTTCGAGACTATTCTGCAGAACGTTACTGCTGAATTGCTATCTAATTTCCCAAACTACAGAGGGACACGAGGCCCAAAAAAAGATTTTAAATGTCTCACTGTAATAACTATCCTTTAACACAGACGGGTGATAACTTTCCCCACCTGATATGGTCGTAGTCCACGAACTCAAAGAAAGGATTGGACTTTATCTCCTCGACCCCCGCAGCACCGATCCTGTGCTCCTCCTCGCAGCAGAACCTGCTCACAACATGCTTCACTTAATATCATACACATTCAACAACTCAATACAAACATTTTAGGTGCTCTGAAGTCCAGTTCAGACCAAAGACTTGCGACGAGACAAAACCGTTTCAGAACTTTGCAGGAAAAGTCTGAAGCGGCCCGTCTCGGCCGGTCAAGTCTCCAGAGGCTGGTTTTAGAACGTAAGAGACGTCTCCCGTTTCAACAGCCAATAGAGACTCAGCTGGTCAAGTCAGCTACAAACTATAGAAATAAATGATCCATTATCCGTTTTATTTCTACGTTACAAACTGTAAACTGGTGGAAACGGCAGAGTTTCAGACGGAGGCCCAACGTGTGTGGTGGAGCGAGCTAGAGAGTGACTGAAGAGAAGAAGCGGCGTTAAAACAAAGCAGTGAATCACAAATAAAATGTTTGCGCCGATTCACAGATATGAAAGTGTACTCCGTTGCTTTCAGTATTCTGGTAAAATACGACAAATTGCTTGTTGAAATTAAAACAAAAAGGAAAATAGAACATAGAATTGAATATAAAAAGGCACCACTAAAAAACAAGGACAGTTATATTTTAAAGTCTAGTTTTCTATTTTCTTTCAACCAACAAAATCTCTGAGTGTCTTTCGCGATATGTTGCAGCTTTCGCGATGTTTATTGCGCAAGTTGAGAAAGCGATGAGGATAAAAACACGATATGTTGTGCAGCCCTTGTAGCAAGTCTCTTACTATCACTAACGTTATCCACACTCCTATTTAGACGGAACGAATGATAGCCTGTATCCAGCTGCAAAAAAGCCTGACCTTGTCGGTGTGAACTGGCAGCTTTCACAACGCTGCAGATCGGCGCTTCGCAAGTAGTTGAAAGTTTCCACTCATCTTGTCGCAAATCTTCCATCTGAACTGGGCTTTAGACTTTGACGTGTTCAAAATAATAAATAAATGCATCATCTATCAGTTTACAAAACAAGTGATTGTGATGGAAGACGAAGAGAGGTTTCCCTGCCTGAGGATCAGATCTTTGGCCTTCTCCGATATAGGCACTTCTGGAGGAAAGGTCAGCGTCTCTCGCCAGTTCATAACCTTCCTGTACGTCTCCTGAGGCGTCTCGGAGCAGAACGGAGGGTAACCTGCAGACAGCAAGGGGAACAAAAAGATCAACCATCTTTTAAACCACATCTGGCCATTTAGGTAAATAAGGTGAAAACTGTTCCATCGTTGGCGTGTAACGGTACATCAGAGTCTCGGTTTTGGGGTCAATGTGGATTCAGTACAACAGGGAAAATAAACAAAGTGCAGGAAATAACTTGTTTTCCATTTTTATGTTTAAGTATTAACATTCAACGGTGGCTCATTGTCTATAACAAAAAGGTCCTCTTTACTAAAGATAGCATTTCAAGCAGCGCCAATGGTATGAAACGCTACACACTTCCTGTCTCCTAAAGGGGCGTGGCCTCGTTTGAACGTGTAGTGAACGTGTGGATGAATGAAAAGTTATATTTTAATAATATATTAATAACACAAGGACAACACAAGGGTTAAGCGTCACAGACGTGGGTTTTGTTAGGGCGTTCACGAACGTTAGCTGACGTTGGCTTCTCTGTGTTGCCAGATCTCGCAAGAGTTTGTTCCTGAGACAGAAACAGGTCGGGAACTAGGTGTTGAAATTAAGTAAATAATGGATGCATCGAACCGTGGACATGGACGATGCTGCATCGATAAATCGGCCGGGCCATAATCAATTAGTTCTGTTTACAATTTTACGTAGGCCTAACAACATTTCTGTTTACATATTCTGTTATGCTTTGCACATTCAGGAAGTGCCATGTGCTCAGTGCTGTAGTTTTATGTATCCAATGTATTTAGTATTAGATTGTTTTTTAAGCTTGAAAAGCTATGAATTAAATATTCTATATGGCTTCAATAGAAAAATTGATTTGACGCATCGCGATATCGAAAGATCAGTGAAGATTCACACCTCTATCGGGAACAAAGTTAATTTTCTCCTGATGTGTCCGTCTGAAAATAGCAGGTTAGTGTCAGAATGTTCTGGAGAGATGTGGATGTGGCTTGTCAGAAATGGGTCCAATATTTACTTTGGTGACTATGGGGCGAAATAATCGCTCATAATCTGTGTTCACGTTGACTTCTCCCGTTGGAATCACTCATACAACTTTAGACTCCTAAAGAGGGCGTGGCAGTGGACAACAATGTGACACAGATACAGGAAGTTACTCTGAGTTGGGGCGTCTCTGTTCTAAACCATCCGACATGTTTGGTTACAGGGCGTACCAAACCTATGCCGCATACCGATCCTAACGCCCTGTACCGAAACACTTGGGGACGAATACACGTACCGTTACAGCCCTATTCCACTGTGCCATCGAGTCATTACCTATCAGCATCTCATACATGATGACACCCAGGCTCCACCAATCGCAGAGCTTGTTGTATCCATTTTGCATGAAGACCTCTGGAGCGATGTAGTCTGGGGTTCCCACTGTAGAGAAAGCCTGTCGGAGAAGAGGAGCAGGGAGGGAACAACAGAAAGCTTTAATGTTAAAGATTAAAAGGCCCCTAAAACCATTTTTTGTCTGACTATGAGCAGTGAGGTTTTACATGAACCCACCGTTTACTGCAACTGTTTGGGTTTTAAGGCTATGACACACCAACCCGATGGCCGACCGTCAGCAGAAAAGGCCGTCGGACTGACTGCCTCCCCGAGTTGGTCCAAAAAGTGCCTCAGAACACACCGAAGAGACACCGACTTGAGCGTACGTTCTGCGTGAGACGTAATACGTCTCCATAACAGCAGACACCGCTAATCTGTATTGTCGCCCAAAAAATGAAAACCAGCAGCTGATTGGACGAACGCGTCACGTGGATCTGGCTGCTCCCTGATTTTACAACCGACCATAATGACGGCTCGTTCGGAATACGATCTTGTATTTTACGAAGATAGTTCACCGAAACGTGTTTCTGAAAACATTTAAAGCGAGAAATAGGCCGTGCTGTTGCTGAATCTGTCTTCATCTCAGATCAACAAAGATTAAAAGAAGATAAAGATTGTCAGATTTTGAGAGCAGTTAGTCAGGCTCATCACGCTCGTCATTTCCGAGTTAGCGCTCCACCAATCAGATTGGCCATTGAGTCCGACTGCCCGCCTTCCGATTCAACATGTCAAATCGGCCCAAATGAAGGCCGACGGGCTCCTCTGACTGACGACGGCACGGAACGCACCGAACAGACTCGAGTCACCGACCTTGCCAGACTGTCCGACGGCCGATTATCGGGTTGGTGTGTCAGGTTCTTTACACATCAGAGATATCTGGATTGGAGTCTCTCTGTGCTCTATTCGACCCTTCTTTGAGAAGAAAGGCACTTTTACCTTTATCTATAAACCATATGACTCCAGACATGACACTTGGCATCTCTTAGAGCCTGTGAAGCACACAAGTGTCAATAAACCGTCATTTGTGGGGCTGGATATGTTCAGTGATATTGCATAGAAAGGGTTTCTGCAGGTTTCACCAAGTCAAATTTAAGACTTTTTAAAAAGACCCTTTTAAGACCTAAACGAATGAAATTGAAGTCCTATATCACGACAAAAGTACAACGAAGTGCAGAGTCACAAAAGTACTTTCAAAGTTAATAAACTTATTAAAATTGAATAAACGCGAAACAGAAAAAATAACCTGTAAATATATAGCATGTTATTTGGATGAGCGAAAGAAAGAACTACAATGCCACAGAATAAAACCTTTCAGTGAGCATCAGAGGTAGCGTTACATGGACGTAGGGAAATTAAAACCGGTTTAAAACATTTAAGACCTAGAACACAACACCTGTGAAACAGCGAATTTAAGACTTTTTAAGGCCTTGTTTTAGACTTTTTAAACCCAGCGGAAACCCTGATGTATGATAGTTTTGGTATCCGTACCAAAGGTTAAGAGTAAAAACTTGCAATGTTGACATTCTCTTTTTAAAGTTGTGCTGTATTCATTCAAGTTTCATTCACAATAAAAAAAGCTCCAAAAGGCTGAAATCACGTCTCTGTTCGGACTTACCAGCTGCCTCCGGTTCCTCTTCCAGGTCTCTGCTTTCCTCTTGGAGTTCATGTTCTGAAAGGCTGTGGAGACAGGACCGCTCAGTATTAAAGCAAGCTGGGACCCCCACAATCTCTCACACAGGCTGATGTGTGCTGCATCTTCAATTAAATTCAGTTTATTTAAGAAGGGGACAGTGCAAATTAATACAATCACATGATTATAAGTGGGTTAAAAATGCCACAATTAGCCAAAAGGCTATTTTTTGTATCTGTAGTCCCCTGTAATCTTAACCAGTGTGGAATCATTTCTGATATATTAAGAAAACAGTTTTACAGAGATTAAATATGGTCAAACTCTTCATTTTTATATGTACTAGGGCTGACAATCGATTAAAATATTTAATCGCGATTAAATCGTATGACTGTCCATAGTTAACTCGCAATTAAACGCACATTTTTTATCTGTTCTAAATGTACATTAAAAGGGATATTTTTCAAGTTTGTAACCCTCTTATCAACATGTGTATAAATATGCTTGCTCTATGCAAATAATTACTATTATTGCAACAATTCAAAGAAATGACAAATACTGTCTAGAATATTCTCCAGAATAACCTCAAAAGGTAACGTATGCTCAAAAGATATGTTGAAAGCATAATATGGCAAACTCAAGCCCATCACACAGTACAATGTAGTGAAATTCTATTCTGCAATTTAACCCATAAGTATATTAGGAGCAGTGTGTTGCTCAGGGACACATTGACACGGCGTGGTTGGATGCTTGATTCGGACTGGACAATCAACGCATTCTCTGGTCTACTATTTCTGTATAACAGACTGTTGCTAGGTAAAATAGACCGTTGCCATGGACAAAGTTCTGATCATAGATTGGTGACTGGTGGTCAATTTTAAAATGAATAATATCATTTTAAAAATCAATATTTGTGCTCATACGGAGCCCATACCGTTGATCAGCGGATCAAAGGGAGAGGGTGGAGGAAACTGGGAACGTTAACAGTGCTATTGGCTACACTGCTAACAGAGCATCCGTTAGCTCCATGGTTAGCTCACTCAGGGGGAGACCTGACATTCGCCGGAGAGCCGTGGTCATCAGCTGTAAAGTTAAACGTCCCCACTGGGACGCAGGCGGGTAACCTCTGTATGGGTAGCCATGTGATAAGCGGTTACGGAATAAGGGAGGGGGGTAGCAGTGTGATAAGCTGTGTAATAAGCGGGGTAATGTAGAGCGACAAGAGAGCCGGAAATTATTGCGACTAGAAGTCTGACAGGATGACGCAGGACCCCGACATGAACTGCTGCATTGCTTCCCGATTTCCCGAACTACGAAGCGGCCGAAGCCCAAAACACGTCAAAACAATTAGTGGCATTAAAAGGAATTTGTGTTAAATGTGTTATCGCGTTCATTTTAACAGCCCTAGAATTTACATATAAAAATAACAGATTGAAGTCATAAAACATGAACACATGCAAGCTACAGTTGAAATAAAAGGAAGGGGTTGCCTGACTTTGCTTACTGAGGTCACTGGGCAGGCTGTGGTTCAGGTTCTTGTAGAACTCGGTGCGGTGAGCCCTCTTCAGCCCCGTGCACAGACCAAAGTCAGAAAGCTTCACATGACCCTGAAAACACAAAACACACACGATTAGAACTACTGAAGTCGGCAGCACACGGTGAGCGCCTCAATGTCATCAGTCTCCAGCTGGGCACATTATGGACGTTCAGTGTATGCTACAGATGCAAACTGGGGAGGGCAAGAAGAGGGGCTGTGCCTAGCGTCTGTGTAGCTTGGACTAGAGTAACAACCAGGTAACCAGACAAATTGACATTGAAAAAGCAAGTTTTTCATCCAGGACACGGATGTCATACGCCCGCTGATTGAATTATCATTCCTATCAGACACCCACCAATCACAGCCATTCTCACATCAAGGCGGTCCTGTTAAATATGACTCCCCAGGGTTTCCCGCAGCACTTTGCAGTTAAGGCGGCCGCCTTAGCAACACACGCCTGCCGCCTTAACTACGTTATGTTTTTGTGTGATATCTGCCGTGTTACTCCGTCCTGTTTTCCCCCCCTTTCATTCCAAACCACACAGTTGACGTTGATCGGTGTTTTTTTGTCCCCAACGGCAACCTGCAGGTGGAGGCGGTGGAGACCGGCTCGGACATACACGCCGCTGTGGACTTGTGTCAGTCTTGCAAGCGGTTTCAAGGAAAGTGGCTGCATGTGTCCGACAACGCACAGAACATTAACCGGTACAAGCCTACAGCTGTCCGGACATGGAGTGCGGAAAGTGTGTCAGAGCCTCCCGGACGGTAAACTGAGACTCCGTTACCTGTGTTAAAACAGACTGGTCTGTCTTTGCTGTCCACAAACGCCCTACTGTTAGCCTTAATCTCGCCCCGAGAGTTTGATTTCACAGGGAAAGGAAAAGATTTGGCTACAGAAACACCACGATCAAGAGACAGGTGAGATTTCTCAAAGGTGTCCCTGTGTGTGAGGTCGTACTCATCAGCCAAAAGAGCGGCATCAGAGACCTTGGATACCTTCTGTTCATTAATGTAAGTGGCCATTTTGTCTGGCAAGCAATTCTTAAATTCTTCCAGCAATAACAGATTACGCAAACCACCAAACTCAATGGCGTTCTTAGACTGGCACCAACGATCAAACATAACTTCCTTGTCGCAGCCAAACTCAACATAAGTCAGCTTTTTTGAACCGCCGAAACTTTTGGCGATATGCCTCGGGCACCAGTTCATATGCCCTCAGCACAGCCGCCTTGACGTCGTCATAATCCAGACTCAACTCCGGTGACAAGGATGCATAGGCTTCTTGAGCCTTGCCAGTGAACACACACTGCAAAAGCAGTGGCCAAACATGCGTAGGCCACTTCAATGTGTTCGCAACACCCTCAAACAAAGTGAAATATTTATCCACATCCCTCTCAAAAGGGAGGAACCAAACGAATACACTTGTTAATATCAAATCCATGTGACTGAGACACCATGGGTGAGGAGACGGAAAACCTCTCCTTCATGTCAAGCTCCTTCAAACGAAGCTGTCTGTCAACCTCAATTTGGCGGGATTGAGGTTCAAGCTCCTTCTCTTTTAACTCCAAGTGACGCATTTCAAGTTCTAACTCCTTCAGACGGAGCTGTACCCCCGCGTCATATGTTCTTGAAGGAGAACTCATGGTGGCAACACCGGTGTCAGAAGGCAACACCCCTTGAACAATTAAAGCAGCCACCAACTCGGATTTTAATACATTCTTCTTCGCCCGTTTAGGCACAGAGATACCACAATGATCGGCAATAACAACCAAATGCTCTTTCGTGCAAGGATGTAATTTATCAAGGCTCGGCTGCGCTACAAATTCATCAACAGTAAACTCCATTGTCAAAAGCGAACAGCACAACCCCGACTAACCGATCGCTATAAAAAGAATCGCACCCCTGCCGAGTCAGAGAGGTTACAACGGGCCGGAAAAATATACCACCCGAAAAAAAATATTGGCAAAGCACACACACACACAAAAAAAAAAACTCAAGGAGCAGCAGCACCAAAATCAATGGCATCCAAACGTGTGCATGAATGAACAAAGCACACAAAAGTAGGCAATGAGAAGACACGGCAAACACAAAGTATCAAAGTAACCATCCCCCCAGTGTCAAAACACGCTTCAATTAACACAGAGGGGAAAGAAAAAAAAAAAAACTATGATACAGGTTACCAACACAAGTAACTGCGCCAAAAGCAAAAAGAAATGCACAGCTACACGCGGAGGCAAAAAGCAAAAGCCATCAACGCTCCAAATATGTTACGGCCTCCATTTTAAAAAGGGGCAAACCAAGGCTCAAAAGGGATTGAGGGATGCAACATATAAAGAGGATGCCAGACACAAAGTTTAAGAATTAACCAACAAGCTTTATTAAATAAAGAATATTCCCAAAGTAACAAACAAGGAAAAACAAAAAGGGACTGGAGACCCCCGCCAAAAAGAACAAAAGATGGGAAGACGCTGGACCAACCTCGCAGTGGGCCGTCGCTCCCCGCGTCTCCCCTTAAACTACCTAAAAAATGGAAAACTAATCCTAATAGAAACAAAAAAGACGAATAACTACCGGTAACCTGCAGCCCAAACTAACCCAATAAACTAAAATAACAAAACTCCAGCACCTAAATGTGCTTGGAGGTCGGGGAGAACACAAACCTGCATGTTGTGAAAAAGAGATGAGGAGAAAACTCTTTACTGATGTGCTCCTAGTGTGTTCTCCACTCTCTGCCTTCTTATCACCTCCCCCACTCTACATGAGCACTGATTACACTCAGGTGTGCAACAGGCAGAGGGAGGAGGGCAGAATGAGAAAAAGAGAGAGAGAGAGAAAAAGAGAAAAAACAAGACACACAAGAGGCACATGTAGCACCTGCTTGTCGGTCAACGGTTAATGATCGTTAACTTAATTTCATTGTGCTTTCTTCTGGAAGGCTGGCTGCCAAAAATCGCCACTTACTAGCTAATTAATTAGCCTGAGGTAAACGCTAGCTATCAGTAAACAGAAGTGACGTGGTGGCAGGCGTCTGGTGTGTGCGCCAGTGCTCGTTTGTGTGTGTGTGTGTGTGTGTGTGTGTGTGTGTGGGCCCGCCCCCGCGAAGCTCCGACCTGCAGACAGCAGAGGAGCAGAAGAAAGTAGCTGCACCTTTGCCAACATGAAAACAGAATTATTTTGGTACAAACATTTACTCGCCATGTGGCAGATAGCCACATAGATAGATAGATAGATAATGATGATAATAATAATAATGTATTAATTATATATTATTTAAATTTAATATTGTGTTTAATAAATAATTTAAATAATTAAATAATATAATAATTATGTAATTTTACTGTAATTTAATAATAATTAAAAAGGTGTTTAACCATGACTCACCCTGGAGTCCAGCAGCAAGTTGTCGGGTTTGATGTCTCTGTGAATGAAGCCCAGCTGGTGGATGGAGTCGATGGCCAGCACCGTCTCAGCTATATAGAACTGAGTCGCCTCTTCTGTTAGAGTGTCCTTCTTCATCAGCAGGGTCATCATGTCTCCTGCGAGAAAACAGCAGAGACCACAGTCACACTAGCACTTATGTTGTAGCGATGGACAACAAGCATTTCTGACAGTCTGCTCCGGGGGTTTAACTTTCTGACAGGTCAGGGAAAAGCCCCCAAGAATTGTGACAAGCTTTGAAGAAAATTGAATTTCTGTTTCCGTCACGTGATGTCCTCTAGCCCATAAAGACTTTTCAACCTGGACCCTATGTTCCTATGCGTTTGTGTCGAAGTGACTGATGGAAATCAATCAATCTACGGTCAGAAATCCTTTTTCTATATTTACACCAAAATTTGGAATGACATTCCCCATCACATTCGAACATTATCATCCAGCACATATTTCAAAAAGTCATATAAACGGTTTCTTCTTGATAGTCATACTTGCACACACTGATTGCTTATGTATTGTTTTTAGTCTTGTTTTTCCGTATTTAATGTTTTATTTATATCTGTCTAGTCAGTAATAATAAATAAATAAATGTGCTGAAATTGTGTTCATTGTTCTATGTTGCTGCACAACAGGAACCTGCTGTAAACCAGTTTTTAAACTGAGTCAGGCCCATTTATTGTAACTTAATTGTTGCTTTTAAATTTTCCTGTATAATAAATGAAATGAATCTGTGACATCTGTCCAGTATTAAACAAGATCGCTGCAGTCGGCAGTGGCGAAACAAGCTACAATGTAAGTTAATAGAGCAACTGTCTAGCTTGTATTTACCTTCACAAAAGTGCTTGTTTTGCCGCTGACAAACAGGGAAAACGTTGTCACTTAGAATATTAATCTTTTTTACATTGTAGCTTGTTTCTCTGCTGCCGAATGCAGCGATCTCGCTTAATCCTGGACCAATGAGTTAGATTGTTGTTCCCATCAGTCACTTAAACACAAAAACATAGGAAAATATGGTTGAAAAAAAAAAAAAAAAAGTTTTTTACCCTTCAACCCAAATACGTACATGGTGAAAGGGACGTCTGTGAAATCAGTGGATACATTTTTTTCCCCAAGCGTCACAACTCCCGCAGAATGACTCGTTTCACTATCAGATCAATTCTGTCCGATAACATTTGGAAAGTGCTGCACGTTAAAATCATTTAATACCCATTGAAGTTAGCGCAGCGCTAAAGACGAAGTAGCCAGCTCGGCCGGTGGAGGTCTCTAGCGCGCCTGCTCTATGGGCCGCACAATGTGGAAGCATTTTTTGGCTCCATGACGGTTCCATGCTCAAGTCTCTGAGCTACAGTCTGCATAATTTTGCATTCAGAGCGTCTTTACTTTGGACCTTGTTGTATGAAGTTTTTAAAGCCAAATCTTCTGATGAATGGCACAGCAGCTGCCGGTGCGGTCAACATGTTTGGTGTCCTCTCTCATGTGTGGCTGTGCGCAGAAGATACGTTACGTATTACATAGGTAGGTTATAGGTTACGCGGGGGGAAATAACATTCAGCTCATCATACGTTTTTTTAAAAATAAACATTATTCACGAGTGCCGCATCTCGAGTCTCAAGTCTGAAGTGACTGTGTGTGCGACTCAAGTCCGAGTTTCAAACTCGAGTCCCCATCTCTGCCAGAACCCCAGTGTTAGACAACGGTTAGCTGGCTGGGGATGCGTTCTGGTCTCCCTGCAGTACTGTTCTGTAGGGTTAAGGGCTCATACCTCCAGGCAGGAACTCCATGATGAGGTAAAGGTTCATCTTATCCTGGAAGCTGTAGAACATTTTGACCACCCACAGACTATCTGCTTCTACCAGGATGTCCCGCTCAGCACGGATATGACCAACCTAACAAACAGACAGGGACACACACAAGTTAAAAGATATCCCAACTGATCTCCAACAGCAGCAATTCAGTGTGTAATTTTTTGCCTCACCTGTTCTTTCTCAAGCATGTCAGCTTTTCGGAGGATCTTCATGGCATAGACGTGACCTGTGTCTTTCTTCTGCACCAGACGAACCTGGAGGCAAACACAGCAATGCTCACACCAATCTGCACGGCCCCCTTTTTGTAAGTACAAATATTTTCAAGCCTCCCCCCTCCGGGACAGAGAAAGCAAGACAGAGCGAAAGAGATATATATATATATATATATATATATATATATATATATATATATATATATAGGCCTTTATGTACATATTAGTTATGCTTAACCTATTTTCATTCATATAATTGATTACAGTGCGTCACCGCTCTGTTCACACGCGCTGTTTCTCCATGAAGTGGCGCGAGAGAGAGAAGAGAGAGAGAGAGAGAGAGAGAGAGAGAGAGAGAGAGAGAGAGAGAGAGAGAGAGAGAGAGAGAGAAAGAGAGAGAGAAAGAGAGAGAGAGAGAGAGAGAGAGAGACGGAGAAAGAAGGAGAGAGAGAGAGGGGGAGAGAGAGAGACAGAGGGAGGGAAAGAGAGGGAGAGAGGGAGGGAAAGAGAGGGAGAGAGAGAGAGAGAGATGCACGCAACGATAATCTGTTTTTCCATGAAGGTATTGTCAACGAGACAATGCGATTCGACTGGAAGATTGGCAGTCGGCTTCTTGGACGTTATAGGAGCCATGTATATATTATAGTAGACACTATCTATCTATCTATCTATCTATCTATCTATCTATATATATATATATATATCTCAATTCACCTATTACGTAATGTTGGACATCAGGGGGGTTGGTCTGACAATAATCATTGTCTATTTATACATCTGTGCACCTTCATGGCGGAGGCCAGAGAGGGGGTGAATTTGGGTTTTTGCATTTTCTGTTGACCACAAATGCAAATTGCACCGCATCCACGTTCACCTTCACACATTATTTTTCACGTGCAACTGGATTTTGTGGTTTGTTTTTTCTTGTTTTGAAATGGACAAATCTTTAAACGCATATCACAAAGTGGAACTGGATTATTAAAATGGCGTGTCATACAGGTGTTGATTGTTCCCTGACTCATCCTCTCAGAGGCTTATGGAGGTTTTAAAGAAGTTGTTACGGATGGATTGGGCCACCGCTTTGTATTTTCTTGCCTTTGTTTTGGTAGGTGTGGTGTTTGGTGTAGTTTCATCGTCTGCTGTACGTTTACCTGGCAGTCCTGTGACAAGCTTTGCTAGCAGTGCAGCAGAACAATGCTATATTTATTGATATGTTAATATCAATTTAATATGTAGCCCCCCCGTTCTAACGCCGGCACAGTTTGGGAACAACTGGTCTAATCTAATAAGAAAAAGATTACATGTGTGTTTCAACTGATACAGGGTGGATTTCAGACAAAAGGATGTTTGAAAGAGCAGACAGAGAAAGAACTGTTTGATCACAGTGATGAAATCAGCGAGTCTCTCTCTCTCTCTCTCTCTCTCTCTCTCTCTCTCTCTCTCTCTCTCTCTCTCTCTCTCTCTCTCTCTCTCTCTCTCTCTCTCTCTCTCTCTCTCTCTCTCTCTCTCTCTCTCTGCTAAAAATAAACAGTATGCTGTGAGAATTACTTGCTACTGTTCACATTATGTCTCCAGACTTGTGATACATAGATATGCTTACTAACTCAACAAGCCACAAAACACAAATCTCTTACTTGACAATGAAACAAGATTTTACATGTTTTAAAAACTAGAAAAGTCGACACACACACACACACACACACACACACACACACACACACACACACACACACACACACACACACACACACACACACACACACACACACACACACACACACACACACACACACACACACACACACACACACACACACACACACACACACACACACACACACACACACACACACGTTTCACTATCTTTGTGGGGACCTGTCATTGACATAATGCATTCCCTAGCCCCTCACCATCACAACTAAATGCCTAACCTTAACCTAATTCTAACCCTAAAACCAAGTCTTAACCCTCAAACAGCCCTTTAACCTTGTGGGGTCCAGCATTTTGGGCCCCACAAGTATACTGTATTCCCCGGTTTTTGGACCCCACTAATCTAGTAAAGCACACAGCCCCACACACACACACACAGCCACACACACACACACACACACAGCCACACACACACAGCCCCACACACACACAGCCACACACACACACAGCCACACACACACACACACACAATTGCGACCCAGATGTTTTTGAAGCTATGTTTATGTAAAAGGTTGTTACCTCTCCAAAAGCTCCTCGCCCAATCACCTTCAGGGACTCAAAGTCCTCCAGACCCAGTCGAGTACGTTTCAGACGCAGAAACTCTGTCTCTTTCCTGGCATGCTGAGAACGCCGGATACGTTTCTGCAGAGCACAGACATCACTTTGAAATACACCATTGTGTGACGCACACTCGCTATTTAACATCATTCATAACTGCACATCTTTAAAGCAATAAATAAGATTCATTATTATACAGTCCCTCCAGGAAGAGGGACTGTATAATTCTCCGAGTGGCACGCGTGTGCACTCGCGTTGTGAAGCGCGTGTCCGCGCTATTTTCCGATGTGCTCTCTAACAATCACTGCTGATAAATGGCTTTTTGTACATTTCTGATACCGTGGCGGGAGAAATCTAACCGTGGTGGACCGCCACTTGCCAATCAACATAGAGGAAACACTGACTGATTCAACACCCCTACTTCTCAGGCTACTTCCAGGGTACGTTTTGCCCCCAACAAACCCACCCGTACAATAAATCGTATGCACCCAATTCTCAAAGAAAAGAAGGATGAAATCAGAGCTGCTTGATTATGAGAGGGAAAAAAATCGGAATGGCAATTATTTTGATCAATATTGAAATCACAGTTATTAAAAAGGTGCTCTAAGCGATGTCACACGTTTTTTAAGCTACAATATTTTTTTGTCACATACTGCAAACATCTCCTCACTATCCGCTAGCTGCCCGTCCCCTGAACACACTGTAAAAAAACGCAGTCTCTGTAGACAGCCCATGCTCCACAAACGGCAACAAAAACAACATGTACTGGAGCCAAAGAGGAAAGGCAAACACACTGCCATGACACAGAGCTGGATTTAAATCAGCCAAATATCTCTTAAAATTGGCAACTAACTACTTTCTTGGCAAATGTAAAATAGGGCTAGATTAAAATAATCCATTCTCCAATTCAAACCGATCTTTGTTTGAGAGATATGATATCAGTTAATAAATTCTCAAAATCAATCTTTTAATGTATGCCTTTTCAACCCCTTTTTGTGTTCAATTAACCTGGTACATTATAAAAACGTTTTGAGGGTTGCTTGTACTAGGGCTGCACGATATGACGAAAATATACATACTCTTCGTTCAGAATGGTTAGACACATATTATGCCTTTAACAAGAATGAAATAGATTCAGGAAATCATTGCTAATACCCAGCCCTTCAGGCTACATTTTTGCGGACAATCTAAATGCTCACAGTTCACCCGAAGAAAATAAACATAAAGCACTGTATATCAGTGTTCCAGCAGATCTGAAATTCCTACATTATAAAACAGGGACTGAGCACAACTTCAGGTGAATTCTCCCGTACAGCCACAAAGCATGCTGCACGTGTGCGTTTGTCACTCACCTCTTCATCTGCCAAGCCCTCCTGATCCATCACTTTCTCCAGCTTCTGCTGCCTGGAGAGACACAAAGTAGTGAATACAAATCCCATCATATCAGTTACCGCTGGTCAGACTTTTTTTTGGTTCATAATATAGTGCCAGAATTCACAAATATGGTCGGACATTACTACAGATATTCCTGTAATCGTACATTGCAACGTCTGCTGTGATGTATTATCATCAGCTGGAGCGTTCAGTGCGTGTTTGACGTCGCTGTTTGCAGAACGTTATTGTTCAGCAGTGTGGATGCTCACATCATTGATTTTACATAATTGATTTTATGAGTTGCATGTCCTTGTTTCTATGCCAGTCCTTTACACATTTTGCACCGTCGGTGTATTATGTTCTAAATTTTATTGTGTATTTATTTTGTGTAATCTCGGCTACATTAAAAATGAGGGCTTGCCCTCAATAGTACCTCCGAAAAATAAATAAAAAGGTCATCATCAGAGTGAAATCTGTTAAAAAAAAAAAAAAGAAAGAAAATCACCCAGCCTCTCTACTACACCAACCACAATGATGACATGTTACAACAGGAAGTGGTCTTGCTTCAACTTAATTTAGACATAAGCTACATCCCCAATGAAAAACAAATAAAATGTAAATGTTACATAAGTGTGTGCGCGCTTGTGTATCAACTTATGAGCAGAAGCAGATTCCTGTATCAGTTTCCCTGTGAATACTTCAATCGTTGAATGTTTTATGGAATTACAAGATCATGGGCCTAAATAAACATCTGTGTTCAAAGCAAAGTTAAGCCCAACTGCAAAAGGAAACCACTGAGCAGCCACAGAATGACTTAGGTAGATCTGAAACTTACCTCATCTCTCTCTCTTCGTGCTGGGCGATGAGGTTACTGTAGAAGTTCTCCAGGGTCACTTTGGCCATAGTGACCCGCTCCTTGGTGTGGTTACTCATGGAGGAGCACGAGCTCGGGCCAGTCATTGCCATGCTTTACCTGGAACGACACACGGACAAAGTTAGCAGTGAGAACGGAGCGTGTCCATGGTAAAATGTCTCACTGTTACACTAAATGCTTAGCCCAGAAATCTACACGCACCCTAGTGGCAGCAAATGTAGTTTGCAGCCAGGGTTGTCTAGTAACTCTCCGTTGGCTTGCGAGCTGGAAAAACCAAACTCTAGTCAGGCCAATCACATCGTGTATAGAGTCGGTGGGCGGGGTTTAACACAATGACGGCAGAGTTGCGACGGTTCCGCATGAATTCTCTGCTACTTGAAAACAAAGAAGATGGCTGCTGCTGGTGAACAGCGGTCTTTGGAATCGGCTTTGACCGCGACTCTGGAAGACTTGGAGTTCAGCTTTTCTTTGAGAAAAGAACAAAGAACGGCACTGAAGTCATTCTTAAAAAAGGAAGATGTTTTCGGAGTTTTGCCAACCGGATACGGCAAAAGTTTAATCTATCAGCTAGCGTTGCTCTGGTTCATTGTAGCGCTATCCTATTGCATGCAGAGGGAATTTGACAGACAACAGTTTATCCCGCCCCTCGGATTGAGCCCTGCCAATGGGGAGTTCCCAGACCCAACATCTGGATGTGGGTCGGGCTTGTCAGCGTACTGAATGCATGCTCTTGGGGAAATTATTGGAATTGTTGGGTTTTTGTAAATTATAGAGTGTGGTCTAGACCTACTGTATCTGTAAAGTGTCTTGAAATAACTCTTGTTATGATGCGATACTATAAATAAAATTGAATCAAATTCAAATACATCCCCCTGTCAGTTCACGCTGTTGGAAATATACTGTACATCCATTACACCAAACAACTTTTCGAGCGATTCCACTGAGACAGATTTCCAATATCGGAATGAAATCCTGAGAGTCTTGCCAGAGTCGGGGAGTTCCCGTCGTCTCAATAGTTTGGTGTAAGGCGGTCATATATTCAGTCCAAGTCATGGGCGATTTTAGACCATTTTTAGGGGGGCTTAAATTTCATCTCAGCCCCCCTAAAAAATTTAAATCAATTTTAGTGCTTCACGTGAGAGTTGGCGAGCTTGTCTGTTAGTGACAGAGGACAAACAATTACAGGTTCAAAAGGTCTTGAAACAGGTTTAACATCCTGTGTGGCTGTCGCCGATGCTACGCACCTGTAATCCGGTCAAGGAAAGGGTTAACAGAAACGTAGTGTTAGCCAATCAGAATCCAAAACACTTTTGCAAGGCACTGTATCCGTGTCACATTCTCATTAGGGGCTGAGCCCCCCTAAAGGTCTGATCCTAGGATCGCCCCTGGTCCCAGTCAGTCTTTTTCCCGTCTGGACGTTCTGACAAAATCAAACGTGTTTGATATTATCCTACGTTTTAAGTCTTGAGGGTTGAAGTTAAATCATGTGAACATTGTCAACAACCAATGGGTGCTCTCCCTCCAGCACCAAACAGGAAGCAGCAAACGGCTAGAGCCAGTGTTGTTTATGGTTGCTTTGGCGCCGCGCTAAACGCTAAAGAGGGAAAGTTGCCAATTTTCAACCATTCTGAAGCGAGTCAATCAATGGAGATTTACACGGACCTCTGCGTACGGCCGCCATTTATCTGCATGTACGGCAGAACAGAAAATCTGCAAACTTTCCCTTTAGGGTACCAGCTAACGTTAGCGGAAGTTAGCTAGCTTGGTTAATGATTTCAAAACAAATCTAGTTGTAGTTCAGTTTTCTGTCACAGAGGAGAGAAGAAACTAGAACATATTGACATTCAACAAGCTGACATCAGAGAAGTTTTACTTTTCTTTCTTAAAATGTACTCAAACCGATTATTTGATTATCAAAATAGTTAACTAGGATTAAATGCACGTTTTAAGAACAATGTAATCTGTCACTTTCTTATCATCTCTTGTTCACACAGAAAATAAAATCAGTTTAATGAGCCAGGAAACCATGCCAACTGTATGAAGTAGCGTGGGAGGTGTTGCCTTCATCAAATGTGATCTCTTTTTATATCTCTATGAGGCTTAATCTAGAAACATATTCAAACTCAGCTTACCTCAAAACCACATCTTTCTCTAAGAGACATTAGTGCTTGCACAAATCAGATTTCGTCATTATTTCTTCATAACTGCACAATGTTATCAATGTTTCTCTGCTCACACAGCAGAGCAAGGCTGCTTTCCTTCCTCTTTTTCTGGGTCAACAGTCACCTCATTTCATAGTTGATCATTGTTGTCAATGTTTAAGTGCTGAGCTCGGTTAGCGTTGTAACATCTAACCCTCGCCGTGTACTCTGCTGCTGCGTTAAGCTCTCTATTATCCCATCCCACCTTATGCCTACAACAAACTAGAAGACTCTGAAAAGACTAAAGTCTGACACCATCTCACATCTAAAGACAATCTGTCATGAAGTCACTGAGGTTTTGGGAGATCTTGCAGGGTCACCATTTGGATGAGAGGCTGGCTGCTGAAAATCAGACGCTTCAGCGCTTGTATTTTCCTTTAGCGCTGGCTAAAACCTCTTTGGGGATGGGGGGCGCCAACACTTTCTCAATGCAGGAAAAACCCGGGTCCATTTAAAATGCTGCCACACAGCTAAGAGAAAAACACTGCACCACTGACGAATAATGCCGACCTTACACCAAAACGGCTTTTCAAGCAGACAAATTTCCAATACGGGAATTAAATCCTGAGTTTTGCCAGAGTCGGGGCGCTCGGGTTTGGTGTAAGGTGGTCATAAAACTCAGTCCCAGTCAGTCTTTTGACGTTGCAACAAAATCAAACCTGTTTGTATATTATCATGAGTTTTAAGTCTTGGTAGCGAAGTTTTCACTCTTTTCTGACATTTTATAGACCACGCAGATAGTTGTAAGTGCTTATTCAGACTATGACACATAGGCTAAGGATATTAAGTTAAGTAGGATATTGAGCTAACATAGACAATTTAGACAATAGCCCAAAAGTGGCTATTGACCAAAGCAACCAGCATCTTAAAAAAGGCTCCACCCACCCACCCATGTCACAGCCTGTTCTCCGATACCGCAGCCTGCGCTGCAGCACAAGACAAGACCGAAAAACAGCTCTTACCCAGCTGCTAGGAGACTACTAAAGTTAACTAAACACCCCTAAACTGTGCTTTACTATGTAAATAAGGGGTATAAATAGAGCTCTATGACTACATTCATATAGTCATAGAGCTCTATTTATTACCCTGTTTTTATCTGTGTTTTTAAAAAGGAGCCATGCTCGTAATTCATGCTGAATGACAATGAAAAGAATCGGGATATCTTTGATCTGATTTTTACATAATGGAAAGCATGTTGTAGAACCTGTTGTAGCGTTATTGGTCCGAATTTGGCATGCCGGCTAAATTACAGACACTTCAAGAAGCATTTTCTATGGAATATCGAACTCCCTATATAAAATACTTTGGCCATCATTTACATTAGTTGATTTATTGTCAAATATGCGTTTGATTTGGTGCAAAACGGTTCACAACAGCCCAAAACAACAGCCTTTACCGGCCCAAAATCAGTCTGGGAATGACAGTAAACTACACTGTAAAAGTCGCCGTTTCAATTAGAGGAAGTCAACGGTTATGCGAAATCTAATACTGATCACATAGGTGTAGATTTCGGAGGGGGGGTTGCAGGAGTTATGTCATCCCCAATATTTAGAATATTTTTCTCCGCGAAATGAAGCCGCCTTCAAGTGCGTCGGAAAGGTGGCCGGGTTGGCTCAGTTGGTAGAGCATGCGCACATAACGCAGAGGTCCAGGGTTCGAATCCGACCTGTGACAATTTCCTGCATGTCTTCCCCCCTCTCTCACCCAGCTGTCCTGTCCATTAAAAAGGTGGAAATGCCCCAAAAAATATCTATAAACGATCTGACAGAAAACAGTCATTGTTTCTACTTACATATGTAGATTTTAACTTTGGAGCTTCTGGCTTTAAGACGTCTCATTTTCAACAAGTATTGTTGTTGAGATGTATGCGATTCCTTAAAAAAAAAAAAAAACGTCCCGAAGCATGTGTGATGTTTTGCATATGCAGGAGAACAATACTGCAAAGCAAAAAGACCGTAACTCAAATTTGGTCGAAAATCAGTTATTGTCATTTTTGGAACATTAAAAGATCTGCTTTATCATGTGGACAAATATCTCGAGTCAACTTTATTGTTTTGGGGAGAAAATTGTGCTTTGTCTTTGCCGTAACTTCAAAAGCCGTAGAGAAGCCAGGGCAGAATACCGTCAGTTAGGGAAAGATACCGCTACGCTCGTTACTGTAAGTATACTACAATAAAACCTAAAAGTAAATACGTATTAATACCCACTCACCTGTCTACAGGCATACACATGTAGGAAGCGATATATTTCAATCTCTGTCTGGGGAGTCCACTCTCGTCCACCGCGCTGTTTACACAAACACAGCTCTACTCTACTCTAAATAGCAAATTCTGACAAACAAGCTAAAGCGAAAGCTGTCGGTTTGTAGTCTAACTTAGGGCTATATCGATATTATATCGATATCATGATATGAGACTAGATATCGTCTTAGATTTTGGATATCGTAATATGGCCTAAGTGTTGTCTTTTCCTGGTTTTAAAGGCTGCATTACAGTAAAGTGATGTCATTTTCTGATCTTACCAGACTGTTGTAGCTGTTCTGTTATTTGCCTTTACCCACTTAGTCATTATATCCACATTACTGATGATTATTTATCAAAAATCTCATTGTGTAAATATTTTGTGAAAGCACCAGTAGTGAACACTACAATATCATTGCGGTATCGATATCGAGGTATTTGGTCAAAAATATCATGATATTTGATTTTCTCCATATCGCCCAGCCCTAGTCTAACTGTTTCTTAGTTTTCCACGAATCTTGAAATTTGGACAAATTCTTGTGAACTTAACTGCTGGCTAAACTAACCATCCTCTCTGCAGAGCATCTATGGATGTATTAGACCAAAACAGACCAACGTGGCTACTTAATATGCACGTGAATGACGGCATCTTTATGTTCACGTATTCATTCTTGCAATGAGTCTAAATTAGTGCCCGATATCCAAACAGAAGAACATGCTTTATATGCATTAAAACATCAAAACACTCTCATGCTTAATTCTGACGTCTGTCAGAGAGAGTATGAATCAATCATGCGACTGCCTGTGTGGTACTAGTACGAAATACAGAATTTTTTTTAGCAATATATCATTTTCATATGATGTTGATAAATGTGAAGCCATTTTTATCATAGTGAGTCCAATAGGATTAATATTGCTTACATTTTAAGTAAAAGCTTATCATTGTTATCATAACATTGTGCTATAAAATAGAAGTTAAGGTCTTTTGCCTTGGTATGACCGACTGTCATTTTGTGGGCAATGCTAAGGCAGAATACAGTAACTTCCTAAAAAGGGTCAAAGGTCAAATTTGAGTTCAACATTTTTTGTCGATAGATTAATACAGGTATACACTACAACATGTGAAAATACCAATATTATACCTATAACTCAATTGTCAGGACATTAAGATAACTTTAAAGTCATTTTTCTCAGTTTCACACTCTGGCGAGTTAAGGTATTCTGTATTCTGCCTATGTAGGGCAGAATACAGGAGAATAATTAATAATAATAATATTAATAATTAACGACATTTGCACCACAAATTGATGCAGAAATTGTTGGATAAAAATTCACCAGAACGCAGGAAACTAAGTGTTTCAATATTGACACAAAAACTACGCCCTTACCTGACGATAAAAGAATAAAACGTATTTAGAGTTACGAGTAATATCGCGAGAGTTCATCGTGTCAAAAACAAACAAGACAGACAGTGTTGGAGATTATTTACAAAACGGGAATGACTAAGTTTGGCTGTTTTTTTCCAGCTCCTGTCCAATACAGACTGGCCAGCTGGATAGTGTCAACAACACGTAGATACCAAAAGTGGTTAGTTTCGGTTGCACCGAGACGTTAGCCATAGTGCCATAAAATAAACGAACGTTGACGTTACCGAAAGAGTAACGTAAAGAAAGCCATTTACCTCGACCCTTTACGTACTGTTACGTAACATTGGTTACATTTGTGTTCATAATATAAAGTCCGCGTAGTTTCCGTTAACCTATAGCATTACAAACAAATGGTTTAACGTTAACCAGCTAACATTAGTTAGCTAGCTAGTTAGCTATTAAAGTTCTTAGCTACATCAAGTCAGGCAGAGAAAGTATGACATACAACGGATGTTTCCTTCAAAGTAAAAGTGTCACGTTTATAGGAAAGACTGCTTCGTCGCATATTTGTTATTCTGAGTTTTATTTTGAAAGTCTTACCAGAAACTTAGTATATCCGTTTTCACGAATTTGACAACTTGAAGTTACCCAAAGCGAAAAGCTAAGGAAAAGTTAGCTAGTAAACGTTAGCTACTTATCTGCTAAAGTCCTTTGTTTTTAAATAAAACAGAGCACGTTAACCGACCATTTAGTACGATAATTAACTAAAGAAAAAGTGCAACATATTGCCTTCTAGTCCTTTCATTCTGTGTTTTAATAGTTGGTCTTTGTTCACTTACCTTGGTCGAAGGTGCGGTATCTGCCGTCTCTTCCTCTGCTTCGCCGAGGGTTGCGTCACCATCTGCTTGAACTCACCGCGACGCCTAGTGGTCAGTTGCTATAACTTCAACCGTAGAGCAGACAGCACCTCCCATAGATTTGAATAAGGCGGGGTCAGACAAGGTTGCTCCATTTCCCCCTTTTCATATATTTTGGTTATTTCTATTCATCCTCACCTTACTCATCTGTATATCTGTGTTTATATACGGTCTATTTATATAAGGGTGTTTATATGTTTGCTGTTATTACTATTATTATTATTATTATAATTAATTATATTCTTTCTATTTCTTATACTTTATGTACATTTTTTCTCCTATGTCTACTTAATGTGTATTTGCGTTATTCTGATGTGTGTACATTTTTTTCTTTTGAGCTGCTGTAGCACAGGAATTTCTGTTTATCTTATCTTATCTCAAACTATTATCCCTAAATATTGCACATTATCCAGATTGTAAAGGCATTTCTATATTTACTGGGGAATTAAGAATTCGCAACATGTAGCTCTTTGTGGTTGGATGCTCGCTCAGATTTATCCAACAGTTTACAAGCAGTTGTTTTTGACAAAGATGCAGTGGCATTTCTCCTGTCTCAACTTGAAGTGCACACACTGTTGAAGGAAAGGCCAGGCAGCTTTATTTGTAGAGCACATTTCAGCTACAGGGCAATTCAAAGTGCTTTACATAAAAGAGCAGTTAAAAACGATACAAAAAAATTCAAACATTAAGGACAGATAAAAGATGAGAATAAAATTTTGCAATTCAGGTTCCAATCCTGGCCTCCCAGAGGACTTACAGATCAACAATTATAAAAAAAAAAAAATGAAAAACAGATAAAATACGTAAATAAAAGTTACAGTGCAGTATAAGACATTAAGAAATGAACAATTATTTAAAGAAAGGCAACATCAAAAAGAAAAGTCTTCAGCCTTGATTTAACAGAACTGAGAGTTGTGGTGGACCTGCAGTTTTCTGGAAGTTTGTTCCAGATATGTGGAGCATAAAATCTGAAGTTGAAGTTCTCACTGCCCCTAAACACACTCTCAGAGCCCGAGTCTGTAACACACTCAGATCCCGAGCCTGTAACACACTCTCAGATCCCGAGCCTGTAACACACTCTCAGATCCCGAGCCTGTAACACACTCTCAGGTCCCGAGCCTGTAACACACTCTCAGATCCCGAGCCTGTAACACACTTTCAGATCCCGAGCCTGTAACACACTCTCAGATCCCGAGCCTGTAACACACTCTCAGATCCAGAGCCTGTAACACACTCAGATCCCGAGCCTGAACACACTCTCAGATCCCGAGCCTGTAACACACTCTCAGATCCAGAGTCTGAACACACTCTCAGATCCAGAGTCTGAACACACTCTCAGATCCAGAGTCTGAACACACTCTCAGATCCCGAGCCTGTAACACTCTCAGATCCCGAGCCTGTAACACACTCAGATCCTGAGCCTGTAACACACTCTCAGATCCCGAGTCTGAACACACTCTCAGATCCCGAGCCTGTAACACACTCTCAGATCCAGAGTCTGAACACACTCTCAGATCCCGAGTCTGAACACACTCTCAGATCCCGAGCCTGTAACACACTCTCAGATCCAGAGTCTGAACACACTCTCAGATCCAGAGTCTGAACACACTCTCAGATCCAGAGTCTGAACACACTCTCAGATCCCGAGCCTGTAACACACTCAGATCCTGAGCCTGTAACACACTCTCAGATCCCGAGCCTGTAACACACTCTCAGATCCCGAGCCTGTAACACACTCTCAGATCCCGAGTCTGAACACACTCTCAGATCCAGAGTCTGAACACACTCTCAGATCCAGAGTCTGAACACACTCTCAGATCCCGAGCCTGTAACACACTCTCAGATCCCGAGACTGTAACACACTCTCAGATCCCGAGCCTGTAACACACTCTCAGATCCCGAGTCTGAACACACTCTCAGATCCCGAGCCTGAACACACTCTCAGATCCCGAGCCTCTAACACACTCTCAGATCCCGAGCCTGTAACACACTCTCAGATCCCGAGCCTGAACACACTCTCAGATCCAGAGTCTGAACACACTCTCAGATCCCGAGCCTGTAACACTCTCAGATCCAGAGTCTGAACACACTCTCAGATCCCGAGCCTGTAACACTCTCAGATCCCGAGCCTCTAACACACTCTCAGATCCCGAGCCTGTAACACACTCTCAGATCCAGAGTCTGAACACACTCTCAGATCCAGAGTCTGAACACACTCTCAGATCCCGAGCCTGTAACACACTCTCAGATCCCGAGCCTGTAACACACTCTCAGATCCCGAGCCTGTAACACACTCTCAGATCCTGAGCCTTTAACACACTCTCAGATCCCGAGCCTGTAACACACTCTCAGATCCCGAGCCTGAACACACTCTCAGATCCCGAGCCTGTAACACACTCAGATCCCGAGCCTGTAACACTCTCAGATCCCGAGCCTGTAACACTCTCAGATCCCGAGCCTGTAACACTCTCAGATCCAGAGTCTGAACACACTCTCAGATCCCGAGCCTGTAACACACTCAGATCCCGAGACTGTAACACACTCTCAGATCCCGAGTCTGAACTGCTGTAAATTGTACAAGCAAGAAGCAACCCTCAAGCGGCGCCTTGGAAGCTCACCTGGTAGAGCGTGCGCCCCATGGACCAAGGCTCAGTCCTTACCGCAGCAGCCCAGGGTTGGAATCTGGCCTATGGCCCATAGCTGCATGTCTTCCCCCGCTCTCCTCCCACTTTCTACAGCTGTCTTAATCATTAAAGGCAAAATGCCCTAAAATTAAATTAAAAATAAGCAATCCTGAAATATTTTTTTAATTAATGCACGCAGGTTAATGTTTACATCAATAATTGACGCTCAAAAAAGGCAGTAGGGCCGAAAAGGCATATGTTAAAAGATTGTTTTTAATCGATATCAGATCACTCAAAGATGGATTTTAATTAGAGAATAGATTATTTTTTATCGATTCCCAGTAAAATTAAAAAATGGGGTACTTTCCATAAGATCATCTCTCAATGCAAATCAAACCAGCTATTAGGCTAACTGGAATACAACCATGCCAGTCTCTAGGTATGGTGAAGGGGATGTGATGATGTGGGGTATGGTGAAGGGGGTGTGATGATGTGGGGGTATGGTGAAGGGGATGTGATGATGTGGGGGTATGGTGAAGGGGATGTGATGATGTGGGGGTATGGTGAAGGGGGTGTGATGATGTGGGGGTATGGTGAAGGGGGTGTGATGATGGGGGGGTATGGTGAAGGGGATGTGATGATGTGGGGGTATGGTGAAGGGGATGTGATGATGGGGGGGTATGGTGAAGGGGATGTGATGATGTGGGGACCAAGGGAACTTTATCAGGATGCATAGTATCCTGGATCCATGAAATAACTGGCCTTTCAAAATAAAAGTCTGCCTGCCTCTATGGGAATTTAACATAGGGGTGGACTGACTTATGCCCCCTGTATTTTAAGGAAGAACATTTATTTATTTACAATACATAATTCATTCACAAAGAAAATTTGTGTCCTTAAAGGTTGGATTTTTCCTAATTTTTTTTAATTAAGGCATTAAGATCCACACACACACACACACACACACACACACACACACACACACACACACACACACACACACACACACACACACACACACACACACACACACACACACACACACACACACACACACACACACACACACACACACACACACACACACACACACACACACACACACACTTCTCTTAAAATCAGAGACTGTAGGAGCATTGACTTCAAAAACTAGTCTTTATTTGAAATGATTTTCCTGTTTAAGTCTCTCATTCTGCCAGTGTTACACAGAGTAGCAGCCAACATAGCAGTACAGTAATTCACACATTGGTACACACTTGTTTAAAGGCAGGGTTGGTAATGTTAAAAAGCCAGCAAGATTTGAAAGTAGCATCTCCTCGGGGCTGCGTGTAACTCCTCCCCTTGTCCTCGGGGCTGTGCCCCCCACACACACACACACACACACACACACACACAGACAGACGTGCACGAGCACCGCTGCTACAGAGCAGAGCTGAGAGACCAACGCAGTTTTACTTCCTGTCTCATTCAGTGGTAAGCAACACACACCTAATATTATCCTACTGAATGTTTAAAATAAACACGACTACTGTCAGCAATGCGGCGGCACGGGGAAAAAGCAAAAAACTTTTCAGACGCTGGTGAATTGCTGCAAATTGAAT
>CM042318.1:4255471-4367971 GCA_023566125.1 Zingel zingel
GTACTAATGTTACTCGGTACGTAATGTTAGCTCCGTGATGTTGTACTAATGTTACTCGGTACGTAATGTTAGCTCCGTGATGTTGTACTAACGTTACTCGTTACGTAACGTTAGCTCCGTGATGTTGTACTAATGTTACTCGGTACGTGACGTTAGCTTGGACCCCAATGCTTGAACCTCACAATGCCTTGTGTTTCTCACTCCTGCTAACTTAATAAAACGTGACATGAATGACACATGCGGATAGGCCAAGGCGAGAAGAGGGAGATTAGCTAACATTAGCCAACATATTTATAAAAAAGTCACATTTGAATAATAATTTCAGCTTTCAAATAGTATTGATTTTTTTACTATTCGAATTATATTCGACTTTCGGAATTCGTTCCAACAGCCCTAATATAGATACAGTAAAGATAAATGCTAATATAACCCAAACTTCTTCATAAATTCTCAAGCTTTAGAAACAAAGTAAAAACGCTTTTTTTAACAACTAGAGCTGCTCGATTATGGTAAAAATCATAGTCATAATTTAATCGCAATTATTTTACTTGTTGACTTAAGGAAAGATGATGTATTTATCAAAGTTAAAACTGTTAAACAGTTAAACATGTCAACAGTAAAAACACACCTTGAACTGTGACATTTCCAGTCATACTTGGTTCATGTTGAACTTTTTGAATTCCCGTTCAGAACACGAGACAAAATGAAAGTTCACTTGCTAAATCTAATCTGCAAACTCATTTAATTCCACTACATTTCCTGATTCAACATCAATTGGGTAAGGGACATTTCACTTACAATACCAATGTTGCTTTAGTATAAAAGAGATTCTTAGAGAACTTAAGTTGTACATTTTCAACTATTAACAACATTTTTTATAAAATAAATAAATTAAAAAAAAGCTAAATTTCTCTGATGTCAGCTTGTTAAATGTGAATATGTTTTGGTTTCTTCTCTATGGGAAACACTGATCCACATTTTTCACCATTTTCTTACATTACGAGACCCAACAACTAATCCATTAATCCAGAAAATAATCACACATAATCAGTGTTTGCACTGTTTCCCCAGCCAACACCTTGCAGTTGCACAACCTTGCACTCAATCGGCTGCCAAGACAACATGCAAAATACAGCCTACAGCTAAAACTTTATTAAGGCTGTAGGGGCTTTTCTTTTAACTCTTGACATAAGAGCTGCAAAGATGAACCGATTAGTTGTCGACTATTAAATTAATCAACTATTTAGATCATCAATTAATCGGTTTATGTCATTTTTTATGACAAACATCTCTGATGTCAGCTTGTTAAATGTGAATATTGTTCTAGTTTCTTCTCTCCTCTGTGACAGGAAACTGAATATCTTTGAGTTGTGGACAAAACAAGACATTTGAGTTTTAAAAACTAAACAACTAATTCATTCATCCAGAAAATAATCAACAGATTAATCGCAGCCAGGGTCCAAAACTAACTTTTTCGTCCACCAGCCAAAAGGCTAGTGAATGTTTAAATTTGACCAGCCACTCAATAGGAAACCATTGTTTCTTTGGCTGGTGAGTAAAGCAAATGTAGCAGCCACTCGCATATTTACCAGCATTTGGCTGGTGGATTGGTGCCAATTTTGGACCCTGATCGCAGACCTACATACTGTATGTTACATGTGGTGTATATATCTATGGTGGTAAACAATGAAAAAATCCTGCAATCATGGTGAAAAGGCATATATTAAAAGATCAAAGAAGAAGATTAAAAGAAAACCGCAAATCGAATCGTAATCACAATATCTGGCTGAAAAATGGCAAAAATCGGATTAGAGAGTTGCTTCAGTGGGTAGAGCAGGCGCACATATACTGAGAGGTTTATGCCTCGACGCAGAGGTCCAGGGTTCGAGTCCGACCTGTGACGATTTTCTGCATGTCTTCCCCCTCTCTCTCTCCCCCCCCTTTCTCACCGAGCTGTCCTGTTAAATAAAGGTGGAAAAGGCCAAAACATAATCTAAAAAAATAAAAATAAAGAGATTAGAGACATTCGGTTGAACACACCTTGGAGAAGAGGCCGAAACAAGCCAGGGTGCTGATGATGCAGTAAGCCTCGGGGGGCCGTGCTCCTTTCCCTCCCGGCTGCAGATTGGAGAGTGATAGGACAGGATGTTTACTGAACATTGGGAACAATGAGATCCAAGTGATGATGACACGGTGAAGACCGCTTCAGTCTACTCACTGACCAGTAACCTCCGGCAGTATCCGTTTCTTCGGCTGCCGTCGACCTCAGTCAGAACGAAGGAGAAAGTCTCACTGAGAATAAAACAGGGAAAAACTCACAACCAGGGTACCGAAACCCGGTTCCACCATGTTAAATATTATACCGTTATATATTTTATACCAATATATTAGTTTTTCAAGAATCGGTTCAGGAATCGTAATCGTTTTAAAATTACCGGTTCGGCATCGGAATCGTAAAAATCCAAAAGATACCCAACCCTGCTCAGAACCAGGACGCACACGGAGTACGTACGTTTACACGTACACTAATATTCCACTATTATTCCGAAAATGACAATATTCAGAATTTGATACAGTTCATGTAAACAGTATATCCTGGTTGGATATTCAGAATAAGGCCTTTTTCCGAATATAGCATTTTCCAATTAAGACTTGGGATATTCTGGAATTATTCAGGTTTACATTACAGTATTATTTTTAGAAGCATTCTTTGGACATGTGTACAGCGCATTCAAAAACAGTAAAAAAAAAAGTAAACAGCTTAGTTGGAATATCGTCCTTTTCGCAGTAAGGGCAAAAACCGGAACATTATGTCCATGTAAACGTAGTCACGGTTAATACAGGAATAAAAGAACGTGATAAGACAGAGGAGCAGTTGTACCTGTGATATTCTGTCAAAGGAGCCCAGTTGATGCCCTCTGGGAAACAGAAGAGGGTGAGCGCCTTTAGTGTCTTCTCCTCCTCCTCCTTCTGAAATTTCGCCATCCCATCTCTCTGAAAGTAAACAACCACACACCTCTGTTAATTCATTTATTTAAAAATAATATGTGTATTTTAGTGTGTGAATTTCTGTAGTATATGTATTTCTTTTTTCAAAAACGGTAAAGTGTCTTTGACTGCTGCAAAAAGCCCTATATGAATAAAATGCATCATCGTCATCATTAGATAGATAGATAGATATTTGTATTCATCCTAAGGGAAATTTTAGGCATCCAGTAGCTTAGACAACCATAACACAACAAACACACATACACACATATATCTCATATCCATAAAAATCACTCACAGAAATCTGAAGAGTTAGTTAATTAGTTAAAAATCTGTTTTCTTAGGGCGCTTTCACACCTGTAGCTCGGTGGACTCAGTGCTCCACGCAGAGCTTTCGCCGTAGCCTACTTAAAGTGCTCATATTATGCTCATTTTCAGGTTCATAATTGTATTTTGAGGTTGTACCAGAATAGGTTTACATGGTTTAATTTTCAAAAAACACCATATTTTTGTTGTACTGCACATTGCTGCAGCTCCTCTTTTCACCCTGTGTTCAGGTCTCTGTTTCAGCTACAGAGTGAGACCTCTCACTGCTGTAACATCTTTGTTGGCAGTCGCACATGCGCAGTAGCTGTGAGTTTTTGAATTTTGAACTTGAATTTTTCGAGAGGTGCACGTCAACTCCAAGTCTTCCAGAGTCGCGGCCAAAGCCAATTCAAAAGGACGCTATTCGCCAGCAGCAGCAGCCATCTTCTTTGTTTTCAAGTAGCAGGTAATTCACGCAGAACCGTCGCAACTCTGCCATTATTATGGTAAGCCCGCCCACCGACTCTATACACGATGTGATTGGCCCGGCCAGAGTTTGTTTTTTTCCAGCTCGCAAGCCAACGGAGAGTTGCTAAACGACCCTGGCTGCAAATAACATTTGCTGCCGCTAGGGAGCGTCTAGATTTCTAGGCTACCATCACACTGACCTTAGGAAACTGGTAGGTGATCTGAGGTTCGTAGCTGCTACCATCTTTGGTCTTCTTGAGGCTGACCACCACCAGATACTCAAAGAAGTACTGACCGCTGGCGTAGCGGTGCTGCCTGGATGCGTTGTCTGCCACCACCGGGCCCAGCGGCTCTGTCGGCTCAACGTCTTTGACTTCTACACAGAAACGTAGAAATACAAGCATGTCAAAAAATCTCTAAATGTTGACTATAAGCACAGATGCCGATAGATGTACATGGGAAAAGGATTTAGACATGATATAAGCAAAGCGGACTGGTCTTATTTATGAGGCACAAACTTTCTTTACTTCAAAACTCTACATAGAACATATTTCACACCTGAAAAACTTGAAATGTCCTTTCTGTGCTGGCGTTGTAAAAAACGAAAAGGTAACTTTTATCATGTTTTTGTCCTGTGATTTGAACATTTTGGATAATTTTTTTCAGGCTGGCAGCGTTGTGTCTCTGTGTGTTTAAGGCCTGCTGGTGCTACTCCTACCACACTTATAAATACATTTAGACACTCCAAACTCTCCCATGTGTAGTTAGAGGATCAGTAGGCATGATTTGCCTTCCAAAAGGTTTGATTTAAATAGATATATGTTCCACTTGTATAATAAGATTAGATCACATCTTTCCTTTTCTGTTTCTGAAACCTCCCTACATGCAATTGTGTTTTCAACAATGTCCTACTGTCTTCCAATCTGGTCTCTTACCACTAAGGAAATTACTGAACCAATAACACGACTATACAATCGAGCTCTTAAGATCCACTGTAATCTTCCAAAGTGGTCTCACCATTGCAATCACACGCTCAAACACTGACTTACCAGAACTACATAAACAGCCACGCTATTACATTTTATTTTCAGATTCAAAATAGCACTTCACCAACACTTCACCACGTCAGTCTCACAGGCATTCATTCCAGTCCCCCCATACAAAAACAACTATGGTCAGAAATCCTTTTTTCATACATACAACATTTGGAATGACATTCCCCATCACATCAGAGCACTACCATCCATCACATATTTCAAAAAGGCATACCAACTGTTCCTTCTCGACAGTTACACTTGCACACATTGATTGTTCATGTATTGTCCAAGTCTTGTCACTGTCTGTATTGTTGCTCTAGTTGTCTCTGTCTAGCCCATGCTAATGTCCTGTACATGCGTTTCTGTCCTCATGTGCTGTAACTATGTTTAATGTTCTATGTTTCTGCAGAACAGGAACCTGTTGGAAACCAGTTTATAAACTGAGTCAGGCCCTTTTATATTGTAACTTCTAACTTTCCTGTATAATAAATGAAAAAATAAAAATAAAAAACCTGTCCCTCTGAAGTGATTTAACCCTCTGAGGTCTGAGGGAATTTTCACACATCTTCTTAAATTCCCCTTTTTAAGGTATTTGCGTATAACTGATCCCTGTGTGTTTCATATCAAAATGTTCAGAACAAACTCAGCTTTCCGTATAGTGACGCCCACATTTTCTCTAGAGCGATGTGTGAAGAGATAATTTGGTGCTGAAGCTGAAACGTTGATGTTGTCTTTTTGAAACAACAAAACAAACCTCAACTTCTGACGTGTTGTACGAATTGTTTCCGTGCTTGAAATGAGTTTAGAAGAGAAGTCTTAGGTTATACTGTATGTGATTGAATTAGTAGATAGTGTAAATGTCTGAAATAAAATTTTGTAATATGGCTTTTTTAAGTAGGAGTTTCGTCAAACATCGTGTCAAAGTGAGTCTGATTGGTTGGTAGCTACTGTGATACTCAGAACTTTTCAGATCAGCAAGGACGTGTTAACCCTTGTGTTGTCTTCGTTTCAACCTTGAAAAAAGGACCTTCAGCTTTTTTTCACATATTGTTTTTGCTTTTTCCAATGATTAAAATTTTTAAATTTTTCTTCTACACATTTTCAGCGCTTATTTCTACATCCAATATTTTCTGATATAAAACAAAAATTTTAAACGGGCCAATGTGACCCGAAGTCAACACAAAGGTCAACTCTGGTTTACCGCTCCCTCATTGAATCAGTTCTCACTTTCAATCTCTCTTCCTGGTACAACCAACTCACCATCAAACACAAAACAAGACTCTCACGTATAGTGAATCACACTGCCAAAATAACTGGCTCACCCCCCCCTCCTCCCCATCTGAGCTGTACAGCCGCTCAGCGATCAGGAAAGCCAACCTGATCACAGAGGACCCCTCTCACCCCCTCCATCACTCCTATCAGGCAGGCGTTTTAAGGCCGTTACAGACCAACCAGACGGCTTGGACTGATCAGTCTCCCCGAGTTGGTCAAAAAAGTTCCTCAGAACACACCGAAGAGACGAGACGTAATAAGTCTCCATAACAGCAGGCGGCACTAATCTGTATTGTCGCCCAAAAAATTAAAACCGGCAGCTAATTGGACGAACGCGTCACCGCCCATTACTGGCGACTCATTCAGAATACGATCTCATATTGTACTAAAATAGTTCACCGAAACGTGTTTCTGAAAAAAAATTAATAGAGAAATAGGCCATGCAAACACTGAATCTGTCTTCATATCAGATCGACAAAGGTCCGTTTAAAATATTTTCGTCAGATTTTGAGAGGCTTAGTCATGCTCATCCCGCTTGCCATTTCCGGGTGAGCTCCTCCAACTGACGACGGCACGGGACACACCGAACAGACTCGAGTCACCGACCTCGCCAGACTGTCCGATGGCCGATTATCGGCCCGGTGTGTAGCTGCCTCAAGGTACCACTGGCCCGAAAAAACATCTACAAGAAATCCTTCATCCCCTCACCAACAGCCGTACTGAACACCACAGTCAGCTGATACCTCAACGCCCCCATGTCTTGTTTTTATATGTCTGTGTGAATGTCTCTTTGTGACTGGAGCCTTGTCAAAGAACATTTTCTGTAACCCTTGTGTAACATACAATAAAGTATTATCTTATCTCTTATCTTATACTCAGCCGAGTAAAGTTTGGGTAAAAACACTACAGTAGCATGTTAATTGGAATGACAGTGAGTCAGTTGTGTTCACTTGTCCTCGGGTCAAATCTGACCCGATAACGTGGATGGTTCCCTACAACACTCTTCACAAGTTAAATAAATAATCTTTTTGGGGTTTTGTGTTCCTTTTTGATATTTTATATTATATACATTATAAATATATTATATATATTTCACTTCAGGCACCGGCACCGTTTTAAAAGTATCAATTTAGCACCAGTATCGGAAAAAAGCCAAACGATACTCAAACCTAATCTCATGATATCTTTTCTCTATGAATGTTCAATTCAACTTGTGTTTTTGTTAAAGAAGGAAAAGTAAATCGTAATACTCAATACTATCGAATCGCAACACAAATCCAATCGGCACCCATGTATCGTGAAAGAATTGAATCGGCAGCACATCGTGATGTCATACTCACTATCTCTTTTGCCTTTGCGCAAGGAGGGGAACCTGGCACTAAAGCGCTTGAGGGCTCCTTGTCGTCCACCTTCATCGTGTCCGGATGGGATCGCTGCTGGAGAAAAAAAATCAACACTGGAACGTTCACAAAACCATTCACTTACCCTGCGAGTTTGGTTTGTGATTACCAAATTTTTTCAATTTTCATTTTTTTAACTAAATACTAAACATACAGCTCACAACATGATCATATATTTCATTGGTTCTTTCCAAGCGGACGGCAAGGCAGTGATTGAGGAGGGAGGTTGGGGGGGTGGGTTACAGGATTACAGCAGCTAATAGATGACGGATCTTTTTCGCTTCTTTATCAGAGCCCAGAAGTTATTTATTGCTGTCGGGGTGCAAAGACCATCTCAATAAATACATTAAAAAGTGAATACGGGAAATAGTTACCACCCCTGCCTTCAAGTGTCTGTAAATGGTTTTATATGCATTTTTTTGCTGTCATTGGAATCGATTCTAACAGCTCCTCTTCAAGCCTACAACGGAGGGTAAAATACTCCAAAAAAACTGAGTTTTGATCCTTTAAAAAGGTACACTGTGTAGTGTTTGAAGTATTTTATCAGCTGAAATCAATGTCTTCATTCAGAAATATGTCCTCATTGGTGTATAATAACCTCTGCCAGTGATCTGACTTATCCTCGTAAGCGAAGAATTTCTTAGCTGTATTTACATTGGACGGGCAAGTCCAATGTAAATACAGATAAGAATTTACGATGTAATGTATACTTATGCTGAGCCACAGGAGAAGGAATCCTCGTCGCCAAAAAAAGGAATTAAAAAGGAAACATCACCCATAACGGCTACCGTAGTTGCAACAAGCGAGGCGCTAGAGAGCACTATTCGTTTGAATGCAAAATACAATTTCACTGCTAGATGGGAGAAATTCCTACACAATGTACCTTTAAGACAATTATGAACCCTTTATATGACTATCCAAGGTAACATGATTAAAGCAAATCTTATCTTTACAGTCAAGAGAAAAGAGTATAAGAGAAACTAGCCCTTGTTCCTCCAGCTCCTGTACTTACTGTGTTTACCAGCCACGCCAGAGGAGAGGTTAGCTTTGGGCTGCTCACCTGGACAACACAGAGAAAGGCTTGGTGAATACACAGTTCTGACACACACACACACACACACACACACACACACGCACACGCACACGCACACACGCGCACACGCACACGCGCACACACCTTTACTCCACAGCCCTGTGGAGATAGAGCTGGCAATGTGAGACTGTGTAATTTTAAAGCGTGTTACTAAATCCCTGTTGTGCCCCTATACGTCCAGGACATATCACTTCCTACCAGAACGACGGCAAAAATCTGAAAGTTAATTGAGAAAATATGCACGCTATTAGCTCTCTGAAAACTACTTGACAGATGGGAACTTTATTTTATAATTGTGGGTATTTGTCTGTTTTAACAGTCTTTTCAAAATAGAAGTGAATTCTTGGGCAATACGAGACTATTTTGGAAAATATGATATTTTCTAGAAGATTAAACCAACCACAACAGCCGTCTTCCTTATAAGTCTCCTGTGTATACTGCAGTGACAGTGCTGAATCATCTGTTTATACTTCAGACCCTGAGGAAAGAATTTTCAAACTTGTGCTGCATTCAGGTCATGTGGGGAAAAAACAGCTTTCTATAGGAACATTCTGCCTGCCTCATCTTTCAGATAGTAAATGAACGGCATTAGCAAAAAGCTGGTGAATACTATTCAAAATATACAATTGATGTCAGGCATCAGTTCATTTGATTTCATATTTAAATCAACTATTTGAAGTGAAGAAATGTTTTTCATATTCATTTTGTAAACCTCACTTGGGAACTCACAAAACTCTGATTTCCTAAACGTTGGTATTACAAACAAGAAAATACCTCACGTCTTATGAGAAAGACAAAGAAAAAGAAAGAACAGAGAGGAAGAGAAATGTATTTTGCCAGAAAATTACCCAAGTAAAAAGATTTTAAGGTGCGAACTCATTATCAGAAGCGGTGGAAGAAGTATTCGGATCCTTTACTTAAGTAAAAGAACTAATACCACACTGTAAAAATACTCTATTACAAGTAAAAGTCCTGCATTGAAAATGTTACTATGTAAAAGTATGTCAGTATCATCAGGAAAATGTACTAAAGGTGCAGTAGGTAAGACTTATAAAACTAACTTTGTTATATTTCAACATGGCATCATGACTTTGTGAAAAGAGACGGAGGGACTGAGGAAACAGTCAGCTGTTCCACAAACTCCCGGGCAGGTGATGTTTCCTGTTTCCTGTACGGGACTCTCACACCGCCTCAAACCACACTTACAAGTCTGATTGCAGGTTATACATGTGGCCACGGCAGCGTGCATCGGGTTGTGTTTCTCCAAAAGTTGAGTCGGTACTGTATGTGTGTTTGTGTGTGTGCGTGTGTGTGTGTGTTTGCGTGTGCGTGTGTTTGTATATGTGTGTGTGTGTGTTTGTGTGCATGCATGTGTGTGTGTGTGTGCGTGCGTGTGTGTTTGTGTATATGTGTGTGTTTGTGTGTATGTATGTTTGTATATGTGTATGTGTGCATGCATGTGTGTGTGTTTGTGTATATGTGTGGTGTGTATATGTGTGTATGTTTGTATATGTTTGTGTATGTGTGTGTTTGTGTGCATGCGTGTGTGTATATATATATATATATATATATATATATATATATATATATATATATATATATATATATATATATATATATATATATATAAAGACTTTTCTCAGATCTAATGATTGCAGTTGGACTTTTTTTTAGCAAAGTTTTGTCCTTAAGCATTTTGAGAGTAATTTATTTATTATCTGCTCTAGCTTCTCCAACGTTTTAGACAGATATGGTGATAACGGTCCAAAGTGATGTGTAAAAGAGACGCAAAATCCCACAAAGAGACACAAATTGTATGGGGGAAATAGATTTATTTATTTATTTATTTATTTTTAATTGAAAAACTTCATTTTCTTGAGGAAGGACGCCTAAACCCCTCGCCAAATACGCGCACCTAAGTCTTTCACAAACTGAGAGAAAACACTGCGATGTATGTGTTTAGTTACAAAGTTAAAAATCTGAATGAGCAGAACATGAAGAATTAGTTAAACTGAATGTGTCCTAGATGAGCTACAACTGGAGTAGAGCAAACAAGACACTGTCTACATTTCACTTTCTATCTGGTTTCTTTACACAACAACCTTCACTGAAGCCCAAAGTTCGCCTTAAACAACCTCTGTTGTCACGACGATGTGTTTGCACTGTGTCAATAGCAATGGCACTGTTTCCCCAGCCAACACCTTGCAGTTGCACAACCTTGCACTCAGTCGGCTACCAAGACAACATGCAAAATACAGCCTACAGCTAAAACTTTATTAAGGCTGTAGGGGCTTTTCTTTTAACTCTTGACATAAGAGCTGCAAAGATGAACCGATTAGTTGTCGACTATTAAATGAATCAACTATTTAGATCATCAATGAATCGGTTTAAGTCATTTTTTATGAACTTCTCTGATGCCAGCTTGTTGAATGTGAATATTGTTCTAGTTTCTTCTCTCCTCTGTGACAGGAAACTGAATATCTTTGAGTTGTGGACAAAACAAGACATTTGAGGACGTCATCTTGAGATTTTGGGAAACACCGATCCACATTTTTCGCCATTTTCTTTTTTTGCGCAGTTTTTTTGCACAGTGATAGCATTAGAGAAGGCTAGCTGTAGTCTCGCGCTGAAGTCCCGGTGTAGCAGGAAAAAGGTAAACAGTGTGCAGATCGCTCCGAGAAGCAATCCTTGCAAGCCACAGACATCATTTGCCCCGTTTTCAAGGAGTTACATAAGCTACTTTCCGACCAAGTAGTTACAGGAACGTAGTTATAGGAAAAGTCCACTTCTACTAACTACTCTCCCCCAACACCGTTTTTCCATTTGCATTTGCACTGGCCAAGTGGCCATAGGGACTATAGGAGGGGTAAGGGAGTGATGCAAGCACGGAAACGGTCTTTATAGCGTTAAAATCAGAAAACAAATACACCAAACAAAGTATGAACTAAATACTACATCTACTGTATATAGCATATTTGTCATAATTTAAACAAGTCTCCCGAAGAGCAACGGGTATCTCTGGTGGAACGGGAACAGCGAAAAGAGCCTGCCCAGAAGAAGGAGCTGAAAGAGTTACAGGAACTAGAGTCAGAGGAACTTAATAATCCCCAAATTGATCCAGTCAGAACACGAGAAAAAAAGGCTTCTAGGAACGTTATGTTCTAGGAACTGCAATAATCTCTCTGGTCGGAAAGCGGCTATAGTCACTGATATGGTCATAACCACTACAGTGCTCAATTACCTATTTTTGAGGGGGAAATAAACTTAAAGTTTTCGTTGCGAAGGCATGACCTGTCCTCTGGAGGACATAGCCACACCACCGGGCGCTAAGTGGGTTGTTGTGAGAGAGCGGGAGGCGACGAAGGCGGGGAGAAATCAGAAGCGAGGATGTCGGTTGGGCCTGCTAGCGCGGCTAAGCTAAGGAACTACCACACAGGTTGACAATGTCAAGCCTACTACTCACCAACACCAGATTGATCACACACAAAATGGATGATCTACAAATACACACGGAACTGCTGCGTGATGATTTTCACAGAATAAGCCTGGCTAAACACACGGCAGCTAGCAGCTAGCAGGGCGAGCTAGCTACCGGCAGGATAGAGACAGGGTAGGTGAATTTAAACAAGAGTTGAAAACGCATCTTGTTGTCACGTAAGGGCCCTGTTCATGTTGCACAGACATTTTAATTGCATTTTGTGTCCGTTAAGAGACACAAATGCACTCTAAAACCTGCCCCGACAACTGCCGTTTTAGCTCAGTGGAAGATCGTAGAGGTAGCTGCAGCTACTCCGTGTTGACCGCACCGATTTGGCTTGTTTTTTTTTCTATCAACTGTATTCTCATATTTATGTCTTTATTATCACATAAATGAAGACATTTCCACCATAAATTGGTGCATAAAGTGCATCAGAATGCAGGAGTGTTTGATGCATGCTCAAAAAGAGATATATATATATATATATATATATATATATATATATATATATATATATATATATATATATATATATATATATATATATATATCAGTTGGTAGAGCGGGCGCCCATTTGTAGAGGTTTACTCCTCGACGCAGTGGACCCAGATTCGACCCCGATCTGTGACCCTTTGCTGCATGTCATTCCCCCCCCTCTCTCCCCTTTCATGTATTCTGCTGTCCTGTCAAATAAAGGCCTAAAATGCCCCAAACAATTTCTTAAATCTTCAAAAAATAAAATAAAAAAAAATAAAAACCTGCCCGCTTACACCTTAAACCCTGTTAGGGCTGTGCACTTATTGGAAATTTGATCGCAATCACAAACATGAAAGAACATGCTACCGTGCCTTTGCTGTATAAAATGAGGGCCTGCTACTATGTTTTCATCGTTCAGACATGACAACTATGTATTGTGCTTTTCAATATTTGTGTATGGGTGTCTTGTGTTGCACCCCAGGAAGAATAGTCTTCCCTACGGTGATAACTAACGGGGATCCTTAATAAACAAGAACAGAAACAATGTCATTGAGAAAAACTACTATTTTGCACGTTACATTTTGCAAGTAAACTCGTATTTTGTCTCGTGTTCTGACGGGGGGGAATTCCAAAAGTTCAAAAGTGAAACTTCACAGTTCAAAGGTGGTTTCACTGTTGATTTGTTTAACTGTTTCACTGTTTTTTTACTTCAACAAATGCAACATCTCTTCCAGAAGTCAATAAGGAATTATCAACACTGACCAAAATAGTTGTGATTATGACTGTTATTGACAGTGGTGGAAGAAGTATCCAGATTCCTTTTAATTACTCTGTTACAAGCTAAAGTCCTGCATTGAAAATGTTACTTGAAAGTCTGTAAGTATCATCAGGAAAATGTACTTAAAATATTCAAAGTACTCTATGCAGAAAAATCCTCCCATTTGTGTGTTTAATGGTCTGATCATCTCAGCTGGACTTGTAGCCGTTATATTGTTGGCTAGTTTACTTTATAATCAAACATCATTTTTTATAAACTACATGCGTTTTGTGTGCAGAAATCTTAATGTGTACTAGTACTCTAAGGCTACGTTCACACCGCAAGTCTTAATGCTTAAATCAGATTTTTTGCTCAGATCCCAATATTTGTTTGGCTGTTCATATCACCTTTTAAAATGGGACTTATATCAGATTCCAGCGTGAACGGTTTATGGTTTCGATCTGACCCGCATGATAAAAAGAACAATACCAGTGACATCAGACGCAGCAGCTGTCGCACTAAAGTTAGGGAGGTTATGGAGGAAGTCAGCATTTTCGCTTTTAGAAAGAGAGACAAGTTGGTTATTTTGGCCTTTTGCGGGGCTATGGCTGCAAATTCACTACAGAGGTCTGTGTGGAGGCAGAGACGGAGCCAGGAGTGGTGGGACTGCGTTGTGATTAGCTTCACAGAGACTCAGCTTATTCTAAACTTTTGGATGCCTAGTCAAGTTTGTAATGTTACTGTCTGTGTCTACGGTTAACTCCCACCGACGCGTAATTGTGACAAATGTCGATGTAGGTTGACGTAAAAGTCGCATCAAATCCGCCTTGGTTGTTCACACTGCAGCGACATTGAAATAAATCTGACCTGGGTCTGATTCAGGACCACATATGGAAGTGGTCTACATCTGATTTGACAAAATCAGATCTGGGCAAGATTTGAGGGTTCACACTTCTTCTGAAGAAGTCTGACCAGGTCACTTGACCCCAAAAAGAATCTGATTTGGGCCACACTGCCTGCAGTCTGAACGTAGTAGCCTAAAGCCATCAGATGAATGTAGTGGAGCAAAAAGTACAATATTTCTCTCTGAAATGTAGCGGAGTAGAAGTAGAAAGTGGCATGAAAAGAAAAGACTCAAGTACAAGTACGTAAACATCTGTACTTAAGTACAGTACTTGAGTAAATGTACGTAGCTACATTTCACCACTGATAATCGAGTAGCTCTACAATTACATCAGAGCAGACTTGTCTACAGCTTACTTGCTTCTGCCGTTCAGCTATAATGTGGGTGTAAACGCCCTAAAGGCTCCTGAACAAGTTACAACACCATGCTGTCAAATCTATAAGAAAAGGAATGGCGCAGTAACTAAATCTGCCTGGGTACTGTAACTTCACGTGCTCTTTTTCTTTCAGAATACCTGCAACCTGTACATTAATAAAAAATAAAAAAAATACAAAAAGCCGTCCGTGATTTTAGCTTCTACATTCTGTATCATCAGTGATCCTTTTCTGTGTCAACAGCCACATTCCTGGCTCAATATGTAGCCAGCCATGAAGAGCCTCACATGGGGTTTGCTGGGAGAAAAGGTGTTCGACTTCAAATATTAAAAAGGTGGCTTACTGATTATAGGCGGTTTATTGAACTGACTGCAACAAAAGAGACATATATCTGAATTTCTCTTTTTTTTTTTTTTTAGCTCCCGAGGCTCAGGTATGAAGTTAGACAACATGCTGAAGTAGGCTAAGTGCACTTATCACTTGTCACGGTCAAAAGTCTGGCTTTATATTGACACAGTGAACCTTTCAGTTAAGCTTATCAGACACGTCAAAAAGAAAAGAATAAAAATCATTGTGTAATATTATTATTTTTTGTATGACATTATTTTCTTTTACATGTTCGAAATACAATCAAATCAATCAAAAAAACATGTAATTAAAATGTTTTTGTTTAAAGAGGAAAAGAAATAAAACATTAATTTAAATTCCAATACCCTCCTCTTCTTCTATAATCACACCAAACTTAGTTTAGAAACAAGTGGATTTAACATCTGTAATCACACCAAACTTCAGTTAAAAACAAGTGGATTTAACTTCTGTAATCACACCAAACTTCATTTAAAAACAAGTGGATTTAACTTCTGTAATCACACCAAACTTCAGTTAAAAACAAGTGGATTTAACATATGTAATCGCACCAAACTTCAGTTAAAAACAAGTGGATTTAACACATGTAATCACACCAAACTTCAGTTAAAAACAAGTGGATTTAACTTCTGTAATCACACCAAACTTCAGTTAAAAACAAGTGGATTTAACATCTGTAATCACACCAAACTTCAGTTAAAAACAAGTGGATTTAACTTCTGTAATCACACCAAACTTCAGTTAAAAACAAGTGGATTTAACTTCTGTAATCACACCAAACTTCATTTAAAAACAAGTGGATTTAACACCTGTAATCACACCAAACTTCATTTAAAAACAAGTGGATTTAACTTATGTAATCACACCAAACTTCATTTAAAAACAAGTGGATTTAACACCTGTAATCACACCAAACTTCAGTTAAAAACAAGTGGATTTAACACCTGTAATCACACCAAACTTCAATTAAAAACAAGTGGATTTAACTTCTGTAATCACACCAAACTTCAGTTAAAAACAAGTGGATTTAACTTCTGTAATCACACCAAACTTCATTTAAAAACAAGTGGATTTAACACCTGTAATCACACCAAACTTCATTTAGAAACAAGTGGATTTAGTGTTGTCGTCTGAAGTTCTATGGTCGCAGCGCTAACGTACAAAACAAATAATCGGAGTCCATTCGGTGTGTTTATATTTCAGCATGCTGCTCTTTATTTCCGTTCATCAAAAAAAAAAACATACAGTAGGGACCGTGAATTAACCAGCTAGTTTTTCTTAACATAAAGTGGTTGACCATTTTATTCGCGGATATACAACTTGCTCGAGGCATGTCAACATCGCACTTGTTCCGACAGGTATGCTAGTGGCCTACGTAGTCTATAAAAGAAACATCGTTGCACGGTTACGCAAATCATCTTTGTAACCGTTCTTCTGTGCGTTTTAAATCTGGATTTCACGTAGAATGGGTACAATGTAGCCTACGTACACTAAGTCAGTCAAATACAAAGTGGATAACATTTGAAATTGGGAAAAATGGATAACTTCGGCTGTGTCTGTTCTCAGATACTTACTCCATCTGCTCATAAAGTTCGTCAATCCGGGTCCTTTTCTTCTCCTTATAGTCGTTTCACTCATTGCTGCTTAACCCCACACACGCACTGTAACGTGTTAGTACTTTCAGCTGTTTTCGTCGGCAAACTTAGTAGCACAACAGCGGCACTTTGTGTCTCCATTCCCGTACGTACATCATCCAGCATCCTGGCTCGCACTCACCACTGACCGGCGTGCTTCACAGACTGCAAGAGCCCTCTGCTGGAGCGTGCCCAAGCGGTCCTCTCTTGTGTTGCGTTCAAGTTAGGTCCGAAAAACGGGACATCATGTTTTTCCTACTGTCGTTCTATCAGTTCAATTCCTATCGTCAATAGTGGGGAATCTGGTTCGCTACCAGTGAACTGAATCGAGTGAGTCACAAGTTTAAAATAAACAACTTAAATATGTCATAGAAGCTCGACAGCTGAACAACAATATAAACTAAAAGTAACTCCCTCCAGGTGTAACCCTGAACCAACAAACAGCTGGCAGTGACTCATTCATAGGAACCTGTTAAATGTCAGGGAACTAACTAACTAACTAACCATCCTCCTTCTTTCTTTCTTACTTACTTTCTTTCTTTCTTTCTTTCTTTCTTTCTTTCTTTCTTTCTTTCTTTCTTTCTTTCTTTCTTTCTTTGTACTTTGAAAAGGCTTTTAAGACAGGTTGAGATTGAGCTTATAAAGACAGAAATACCCACATAACCGTTATAAAATTAAGTTTACATCTGTCAAGTATAGGGATGTAACGGTATGAAAATGTATCCGAGAGGTTATAGTGACCAAAATTATCATGATTTTCTGTATTATCGCAGTATTTTTAAAAGTGTGTTCAGTATGTTCAGAAAGCACCGATAGGCCTACATAAGCTGAAATAGTTTCAAAAAGTGTAACAGTGTTTATTATATTACAAAAATATAGGCAAAACCTTATCAAAAGTGCAACTTTTAACATCAAAGGAACAAGGGTTCAGCATGTAAACAGTAGGGGAGGCCTTACGATCCGATATCATCACGATACTTATGTCACGATACGATATTATTGCGATTTTAAACATATTGCGATATTCTGCGATATATTGCAATTCATTACCTTTTTCCCAACTTCAAATTTTTCCCAATTTCAAATGATGTCCCCAAAAGCAAACTTTGTCAACATCCGTTTTACCTAAAAAGATATATTTCTCTGTTTGTTCATCTCACTTTAACTGTGTTGCTGCAAAATGGGATTGTCAAGCAGACAAATTGACCAACACGTATATAATAAAAGATCGATATTTGGCGTCTGTGTATCGATACAGTATTGCAACGGAAAATATTGCGATACTATGCTGTATCTTTATTTTTTCCCCCACCCCTAGTAAACAGCTTATTTGTCAGGAACATTTCCAGTAGCGCAGATTTAAATTATACAAATCCAAACATTCAAGCTAAGACATGAAGAAAAATATGTAAACAAATCAAAGCAACACCACTAATTATATACTTATTTTCTTCATAATCAAAATTAAAATATAAAACTGTACACATGAACACTTAAAGGAAAATTAAATTATCACGTTTTCAGTATTAAAACAGTAATTGTTATCGTCAACATTTTTATCACGGTTTACCGTTACACCGGTAATTGTTACGTCCCTAGTCAAGTAGCCTTTGACCCTGTTCATATAAGTTTTCAGAGGGCTGATATCTTGCATATTTTGCAATTAACTTTCAGATATACTGGTAGGACGTGATATGGTCTGGATGTTGGACATATACAATTGGGGGACTTGCGATAGACTAGACTCTCATAGCCAGCTCTATCTCCACAGCGCTGTGCAGTAAAGTCTGGCTACACCACAGATGCATTCTGGGATAGGAGAAAAAAAAAACGCTCTGGGTTGTTTGCATTTCTTTAAACCAATCACAATCGTCTTGGGCGGCGCTAAGCTCCGGATGCAGCGATGGTGGCTTCTACGGGAAGTAACTTGTTTTGGTGGAACATTTGCACCCCACAAAAGAAAACGCCACATCCAATATTACATGAAGTTAACTGTTGACACGATACAGTAACGTGAGATATTTAAATCAGCTGATACATGGTTACACCTCATTAGCTCTTACCAGTGTATCTCCGTGTGTACTTCGTCCACAGCTATCCCACCAATCAGTCCCAAAACGTCCCAGTTAGAGATGAAACGCCGTAAACATATTCTTTGTAAATCTTTACAATCATTCCCCAAAAGAACCAAGCAGACCTGTCTTGTTGCACCATCCAACATTTCTTTCAAACTTGCCATTTTCAGCGTGTAGCTTGCTAGCTCGAAGTTTGTTGTTGTTTCCCAAAGCGAAGTGTTTGAGAGCAGCGACACACATATTGCAGAAGGCCAGGGGGCTTTATCCTGCATATGTACTCCTGTTGATCCAGACTAATGCAAGCGTGACTTGACAGTGCGCTGCCTCAAAGAATCCTAGGCTTCATGTAGTATGCCACACACTCTGCTCCTGTTACCTTCACATACCTGTGTTCTTCACCAGGTCCTGGGGACGGTAATGCTGTGAGGCACCGTCTTCATCTGGGACTGACTCTAGGATTAGAAACAAAAAAAACTGATGTCTACAAGGTTTCATTAAAGTCCGAGACACACTAAGTCGATAATCGGCCGTCAGACAGTCTGGCGAGGTCGGTGACTCGAGTCTGTTTGGTGTGTTCCGTGCCGTCGTCCAGATGAATCCTGTTTTGTCATGTCATTTTGTAATTAAATCTTTTTGTTAAATCTTCATTGGACCCGAGCCTCTCCTTCCTAAAAAAACAAAACAAGAAATACGCAACGGGAAACGAAATTTGGTCCGAACAAATGAAGTAGTCTCGGTCCGGATCAAACTGAACCGGACTTTCGGTCTGACTTTCAGGTGTGAAAGCCCCACCGGAGTACGTCCAGTCTCAATTACCACTTGAGCTTTAAAAACTTGAAAAATATCCCTTTTTAAAGTACATTTAGAACTGATAAAAATATGCGTATAATTTTCAATTAATTGTGAGTTAACGGTGGACAATCATGCGATTACTCGCGATTAAAAAATGTAATCGATTGACAGACCTATATCTTCATAAGGGAACAAACCTTATGGTTACCTTGGTAGATTCAAGATTGTAAGAGAAGTTGACTTTTTGGGGAATTATAAAAGTATAAATTGTTTACCCTTTCTCAATGTCTCCCGTACTGATGAAAAAGACAGCAACCCTCTCCGCCATGTAAATCCGCCTTCTTCATTACTGTTGTGCCTCTCTGGGGAAATTCACATTATGACATAATGTTGAGTTATCAATTAATTAAAGACTGAATTGTCTTCAATTAAATCCAGACATTTTACATCACTGTGATTGTGTATTGATATATATATATATATATATATATATATATATATATATATGATCTTACTTTTTATACGGAGAGATGAGAAGCTGAAACTCCTTCTTGTGTTTGAAGACAGTTGCTGCTCCGACTTCTGAGAGAAAGGGGAATAAAGACACATTTCAATTAAATATAAAACTAAGACGTGAATTATACAATCAATTAATGAACCCAAAATAAAGGATTAGTACAATTTTCTGCCTTGCTAGCTAAATAAAAAAGCATGTTAGTCTGTTGGTCAGTATCTCAACAGCTACAGTAGCCTACTGCTCATGCGACATGAATATTCAGAGGATGATTTTGGGAGACTGTCCTCCCACGAAAAACACTCCCAGACAGAAGTCGTATGGGACTCCTGCGCGCTCAGATTTTTTTGTGTTACAATGCTCTCAAAATCCCCCCAACCAATAGAATGCCAGCTGTAGTGTTGACCAGTGAAATTATCCCTGCCCCGTTGAGGGTGCGTTTGCTTTACGTTAAGCCAAAGAATTTCTAATAAGACCGGCTTTGGTTGAACTGTCTGTTGCAGGCGGCTGATCAACCGAGTTTATTTATCCCCTCCGTCGATTGCTTTATTATTAGTATATGTCAACAATGTGCACAGAATGATCAACACTCTTTCACCTGCACCCATCATGAAACGGGAGAAAGCTTTGAAATGGGACATATCAAGTTAGGTCCACAACTACGATGGTGACTAACATAAATTAAGCACGTAGCATATGGCGCTAGCATATAGCCTAGCTTGATGTCCATAAACAATTAGATTTTCTTTATAGAGTTTAGCTAGATTGAACGACATATGACGGAGAGTATGTATATGTGATGACCCCACTTGTTCCTGGGGATTTGGTTAATTTCATGTTAGAGCCAGTAGTAAAAACTAAACTGTAATATAACTGAAAGAACAAGAAACTGGATTGTTGGTGTCAGTTTTTGCATCACTGTTATTCATGAGAATTTAGTCTTCATTCCTTCATATAACATTAGTCAGAAAATGATGAATTCATACAAGTCTGTTTAAAAAATTGTAACATTAAGTACAATTTTACCACTATAATAAAAACAATTCTAGAAATGATATGCTTTCTTATTTGCTCCTTAAATAGTGGTTATTTTTTTTATTAATACAAAGCAAACTGAACTGAAAAAACAAGTTTGTTGTTTTACTTTCTTTTCTTCCAGGTGTGACTGAAGGGCTCGACCACTGTTGAGCTGCTGCATGGCTGGCTACACACTACAACCATCTGCTCCAGATCTACCTACTGTACGGCTGGCTACACACTACAACCATCTGCTCCAGATCTACCTACTGTACGGCTGGCTACACACTACAACCATCTGCTCCAGATCTACCTACTGTACGGCTGGCTACACACTACAACCATCTGCTCCAGATCTACCTACTGTACAGCTGGCTACACACTACAACCATCTGCTCCAGATCTACCTACTGTACGGCTGGCTACACACTACAACCATCTGCTCCAGATCTACCTACTGTACAGCTGGCTACACACTACAACCATCTGCTCCAGATCTACCTACTGTACGGCTGGCTACACACTACAACCATCTGTCCCAGATCTACCTACTGTACAGCTGGCTACACACTACAACCATCTGCTCCAGATCTACCTACTGTACAGCTGGCTACACACTACAACCATCTGTCCCAGATCTACCTACTGTACAGCTGGCTACACACTACAACCATCTGCTCCAGATCTACCTACTGTACGGCTGGCTACACACTACAACCATCTGTCCCAGATCTACCTACTGTACAGCTGGCTACACACTACAACCATCTGCTCCAGATCTACCTACTGTACGGCTGGCTACACACTACAACCATCTGCTCCAGATCTACCTACTGTACGGCTGGCTACACACTACAACCATCTGCTCCAGATCTACCTACTGTACGGCTGGCTACACACTACAACCATCTGCTCCAGATCTACCTACTGTACGACTGGCTACACACTACAACCATCTGCTCCAGATCTACCTACTGTACAGCTGGCTACACACTACAACCATCTGCTCCAGATCTACCTACTGTACAGCTGGCTACACACTACAACCATCTGCTCCAGATCTACCTACTGTACAGCTGGCTACACACTACAACCATCTGCTCCAGATCTACCTATTGTACAGCTGGCTACACACTACAACCATCTGCTCCAGATCTACCTACTGTACAGCTGGCTACACACTACAACCATCTGCTCCAGATCTACCTAGGGCATTTAATGTAAACATTATGTTGTTCTGAGTCTATTAAATCTTGGTGGGGGCGCTCTGGTAGCTCACCTGGTTGAGCATGCGCCCCATGTACTAAGGCTCAGTACGCCGCGGATTCGATTCCAACCCATGGCCCTTTGCTGCATGTTGCCCCCCCTCCTCCATCTCTACCAACTTTCCTGTCTTCATCTGTCTTATCAAATAAAGGCCAAAAAGCCCCCCAAAAAAACAATCTTGGTGTACAGGCTCACGCTTTAATCGTTTCTTTTGTTCTGCTGTGACCTTAGAACACTTGTCAAACTCTAGGCCAGCGGGTCAAATCCGGTCCCTCGCAGACTTTGATCCAGCCCGCATATCAATATAGGATCACAATACATTTTGGACCGCATGTTTTTTTTTTGTTGCTTTTTCTGTGTTTTTTCCACTTTTTCTGACACTTTTCCAGCGTTTTTTCGATGTTTTTGTTGCTCTTTTCAGTGATGGCTAAGGAACTTTTTTACTGACTTTTTTTTTAGAGCTTTATGTCGACCAAACTGTAAGTGAGAAGACTATATGAGACATGCAATAATACAGTCAAAGATATTTGACTTTTCTCTAAATACATAAGAGCATGTCAATAAACTGTACGTCTGGCCCTCTCTACGTTGTGTGAATTCTGTCGAATCTTTTAAAAACAATTGAAGACTCTTTTAGGCTTCTATTGTGATATTCAAAGCCAGGCTCAAAACCCACCTTTTTACATTGGCCTTCCCGGCATTTTAATTGTCTTACTCTGCTATGTTTGTAATTAAGTGTTTGTCTTTTGATGTCGTTTTAGCCTAAACCACTGATTTGTAAGTGTACTTTATTTTTATTTTGTTTCCCTGTGGCTAATGTGCTATGTACAGCACTTTGGTCAGCGCAAGCTGTTTTTAGATGTGCTATAGAAATAAACTTTACTTACTTACTTACTTACTTTAGTTAGTCGAGGGGTTTTTATGGTTGATTGTTATGTTTTCTATTTTTATTTAAATCTTCTTGTATTTTAATTTGTTGTATTGTATGACATTTTATTGTGAAGCACTTTGCGATTTTTATCTGTGAAAGGTGCTATACAAATAAACTGTACTTACTTACTTACTTGCTTATTTTCCAGTGCGGCCCTTAGTGAAACTGAGTTTGACACTCTTGCCTTGGAGCCTGAAGTCAGTGTATAGCCCAAGTCACTGACACTAGCTAATCCTAGTTAACGGATACCACTCCTTAACTGTTGTTGCTTTGGTTTGTTGCTGCAGCTGTTAAAGTTAGTTGTGCTAATGACTCTTGTTTGAACACTCAACTGGAATCTCATACTGCATGAACTGTGTATGAGTATTATTGGTTGTTCTGCATGGGAAGACACGACCACTATTTATAGCCGACCAAAATGACAGGACATGATGATGCCCTATGGGAAAACTCCCCAGCAATATAAACCACCAGTGTACAAGAGGAATGTGTCAAGGCAGGGTTAGTGGAGCACGACATGGAGTTAGGTATTTGTAATATGAGTGTGTTTATAGTTGTAAAACATTGCCATTTTGCTTTCCCATTTTTTTGGTTTCTGAAAGCTTTAGCATTTGCTTTTCAGTCAGTCGTTGAGCTTTCCTGGGAAAAGTCGTCTGGCACAGGAAGTGATGAGTTTTAGGTTTCTTGTTTGTTTTGAATAAACCGGTTAGTGAGCATGAGCAGGAAGGAAAGCAAAGAGTACCGCCTACATGCTTACATGCCTACATGCCTATGCTTTTTGTTTTTTTCCATTCCCTTTATTGTGTTGTATATCTTTTTGTGCACGTTATATGTTTACAAAGTGAAAAAGCCCAAAGTCCCCCCCAAAGGGACTTACCATCTCCAACAGAAAACACTGTTCACAAACTGCTCCAAACAGCTCTGTTGTAGTCCAGCCTTTACTTCAGAGACAAACGTGGTCACTTTGGAACACACGTTATAGACCTCAACAGTCCCGCCCACAGCCGACTCCAGAAGTAAGAATACAATACAATTTCTCCATTGACAATTGGATATATATAAGCCAAGCTAGCAGTCCTTACCTAGGTACTGAGCATGTGCGACTCCCAACAAAGATGGAACAGCAGTGAGAGGTCTCACTCTGTAGCTAAAACAGAGAGCTCAACACACAGGGTGAAAAGAGGAGCTGCAGCAATGTGCAGTACAACAAAAATATGGTGTCTTTTGAAAATTAAACCATATAAACCTATTCTGAAATAACCTCTAAATACAATTATGAACCTGAAAATGAGCATAATGTGAGCACTTTAAGTCAAAACACTTTACCAGAAAGTCCAAGAGAGAAGAAATACCACCGTACACTGAATCCGACTGAGGCCCCGTTCCAACCTGGTTTTAAAATCCGATCCGAGAGATCGGATCAGAAGTGGACAGCTCTAGGTATGTGGGTTAACACCTGGCAGTAGAACGTTTCTCCAAATGCGTCCTGAGTGACCACTTGTGATCGGAACAACGCACAACAGTAAGCATGATCGGTTTGCGGACAGTGTTACCTTATTTTATTTTTTTGGGGCATTTTAGGCCTTTAATAGACAGGACAGCTGAAGACATGAAAGGGGAGAGAGGGAATGACATGCAGCAAAGGGCCGCAGGTCAGAGTCGAACCCGCGGCCGCTGCGTCGAGGAGTAAACCTCTACATATGTACCCCCGCTCTACCAACTGAGCTATCCGGACACACACAGTGTTACCTTATTTGACAGAAATCTACATTTCACGTTTGACAATTTGAACAAAAATGCCTATTATGCTTGAGTAAATTAAACCCCAATTAACAAAAAATAATAATATTCATATTTAAATACTACCGTTAAAATCATCGAGAGTCCGGTACAGCCCGACTCTGGACGGTAAAACGGAGATAACGTTCCTATTCAAGTTTATGTTCTGCATGTTCAACAGTTGTTGGGTAAATGGCTGATAAACACACTTAGAGAAGATTTGAATTGCAATTTGTCCTCAATTCTTATTATTTTAGCACTGGTGTTCCTCTGGGGCTGGCTAACACTTCCTATATGCAGGAAAACCCCCGCTGATTAAACACGATTGAAAAAAAGCAAAGCAATGAGTGATAAATGGAAACTAAAACTTGTGTGTGCATGCATATCGTAGACTGTAAGATTAGTCGACATAGCATCTGTGGCGTTACCCATTGGTTTGTGAACTGCCGTTTCAGGCCCTGTTTACACGTACGTGGTTATTTTGAAAAACTGAGACATTTCCCTTCGTTTGTTCCCTTAGTTTACACGCAAACGGAGAATTTGCCTCTGAAAAGTCTTTCTAAAAACTTCCGGGCCAGAGTGGAGATTTTGGAAAACTTTGTTTGCACGTAAGCTGAGACAAACTGAGGTTTAGGCAGCCGAGGAAGTGAAGAAGAGAAGAAAGAGGAAGTGATTGGTTGCTGTTGTTGCTATTTTCGGGATTCTGATTGGCTAACGTGGGCTTGAGCTTCTCGTTACACTGCCACCTACAGGTCTGGCATGCTCTTGACGGCATTGACGGCATATATACACGGGTACATGTAAACAAACACTTTTCTGAAAACGTAGAGGTTCTAAATGTCCGTTTATGAAAATAGCCGGCCACGTGTAAACATAATCTTAGAGACTCCAGTTTGGCGCTATGTGGTCAAGGCTAGAAGGGATACAGCTACTGCGACGACAGTTAAGTTTAGGAAAAAGATCGTGGTTTGGATTACAACACTCCTGAGGAACGAACATGTGTTGCCGGGTGAACATATCAAAATTATATTATTAGATTAGATTAGTTTTTTGCGAGATTAGATAAACTGGCCGTAGCTGTATCCCTTCTAGCCACAACCGAGATACGTGCGTAGCCATCTTTTTTTTTTTTTTTCAACCAACTGTGATGATTTTTTATGAGAAGTTGTTTTTTCTGATTTTTTCTGTATTTGTTTTTGAAGTGGGCTGCACGATAGCTCAGTGATGAGCACTAAGAAGGGTCTGGGTTCACATTGCTTTATACAACTAAAGCAGAAGCATTTGGATGACAAACAATACAACACTTTTGTCCTCTAACAATTTTTAAATAATGCAGAAGGTTAGCGAGAAGCTTGTACAATTGTCGCATCTCTTTAATATCCAAACAAAATTGGTTTTGCAACTGAAATATCCCCAATCGACATTGAATCATAAATTAAATCGGAAATGTAATCGAATCGGGACCCTGTGAATAGGAATCAAAATATCAGTGGCGATACCCAGCCCTATTGCTGATGGTGATGATTTCCTTGCTTTCTTTGCAACTAAAGCAGAAGCATTTGGATGATACTTCTGTCACACCCAGCTGATATGTGTGAATACGTCTAAGTGGTGTGAGAAAAGGGCCCTCCACTCTTATTCAAACTTTTAAGTTCCTTTTTTAGGTAAAACTGGAGCCTGTTCTCAAGTGGCCTTTTTCTTTTCTTTTTCAAATCCCGCCGTTCCCAAACTTCCCAACCGTATCTGACTCTTCACAGCTTTGCCACATCAGCCCCTCCTGACCTGCACAGCTGTTAGTCGTTCTGCTAATTATCCCACACCCTATAAGCTCACGTTCCCCTGCTGTTTCTGCCTTAGCAGACTGTCAGACTCAGCAGTACAGTTAGTTGTGTTTGCATGGCCGCCAAAGACACAAAAGTAGTGGAAGTAGCATCTGTGGCGTCACCCATTGGTCTGTGGACTGCATCTTGGTTTTTTGCAACCGGATGTGACGAGTTTTGACGAGAGGGTTGCTCTGGTGAGGATGAGGCGGCCAAACCAGTGCTGTTTATGGTTGCAATGGCTCTGCGCTCAGCTAAAACGCTAAAGAGGTAAAGTTGCTGATTTTCAACCCTTCTGAAGAGAGTCATCCAGCGGAGATTTACCGGGGATTAACCCTCTGAGGACGAAAGACACACAGACGCGTCCAAACGATGTCTGACAAAACTCCTACTCAAAAAGCCATACTACAAAATTTCAGTTCAGACATTTATTTACTATTTTACTCACATATAACCTAAGACTTTGGTAAACTCATTTCAAGCACCGAAACAATTCGTACAACGCATCATAAGTTAAGGTTTGTTTTTTAAAAGAGATTTGAGGAATTTCAAAAAGCGAACATCAACGTTTCAGCTTTAGCATCAAATGATCTCTTTACACATTAGTTGAGAAAAAATGTGGGCGTCACCAAGGGCGTAGCACAAAATTCTGGGCCCTGTAGAAAGGCATTTTCTATGGGCCCCTCCGCGCATCCACAGCTATTCATTCTAGCATCTTTTTGGGCCCTCCTCACATGAGGGCCCTGGGTACTCAGTCCCCTTTAATTCCCCCCCAGTCTGACGCCCCTGGGCGTCACTATACGGAAAGCTTTGTTTCCACAGGGATCAGTTATATGCAAATACCTTTTAAAAAGGTAAACTAAAGAACATATGTGAAAATGCCCTTTGACCTTGGAGAGTTAAACATGGACCTCTGGTACTGCAGCCGTTCATCTGCATGTACGGCAGAACAGAAAATCTGCAAAAGTTACCAGCTAACACTAGCGCTAGCTAGCTAGCTTGGTTGGCAGAACACTGAACAAGACATTTTTAGGCGACCAAATGTTCCAATTAACTTTGATGAAGTGAAAACGCACAGTAAGAGTCAAAGTTTAAGATAAACACGGGCAACAACCAAAAACAAGTTGAGGTCTTTGAAAGACAAAAAAGTTCAGGGTGCTTAGGAAGTTCAGTCAAATGTTTGAAGGTCGGGAATTCAATTAAGTGTAGAAAAAAAGCTAAATCCAAGGCACTCTTCTTCAAAATGATTTAAAAAGCCTTTATTTTATTGGCTATTTCATAGTAGAAAATTTAAAAGACATAGGGGGAAGCAACCCACGCGTAGCGGCACAGACAGCCTTCTTCAGGGTGGGCTTCCCAGACAAACAATTTCTCCTTTTGTGTAGGCTTATTGGAAACGCCTGAGTGACATGGTGAGTTACCACATGAAAACATGCCAAAACAATCCAGTAGGTGGCTGGCTGGCTGTAAATGTTCACATTCAAACAAGTTGAGGTCTATTTCAATGTCCACAGTGTTAGCATGGTTAGCATCGCTAAGCCTCTGTCCTGATTGACATCCCCTGCTTTATCGTCTGTTTGTAAAATAAATGGGACCATAATTTACAAAATAAACAACATGCTGTGTTTGGATATTAAATTTTGATGTGATGTCATAATTAAACCTAATGTTGACATGGCACACTGATTAAAAAGACTTTATATCAAAAGGTTACCGACCCATGCCATACATAGAGGCTTTAACTGAAATCAAATCCTGCTGCTGCCTCTAAACAGCTCGCTCCAGCCCTGAAAAAGCACATCAGGCCACCAAAATGCAAATGTTATTTTAGGCCTCTGGCTAGTGGCCGTTGGAGTACTTTCAGACCTGTGCACACTTGTCCTTCCTCTGGCTTATCATTCACTTCAAAGAACAGATGGCTTCAGTGGCTGTAGTGACCACGCCTGTAAGTACACAACACAGGATGGGATTTATATACGCTGACTCCATCACACACGTTTATGACATAATTCAAGTCAAGTCAATTTATTTATTTATAGAGCACATTTAAAACCAACCTAGGCTGAACAACGTGCTGTACAAAGTTATATTATGTTATAAAAACAAAGGAAGACAATAAAAATATAGACACAATGAACATCATACAAATAACACACTTCTATACAAATGTCCTTAAACTAAATCATACGCCAAAGAATAAAAATGTGTTTTAAGACGAGACTTAAAGATCTCGGCGGTAGAGGAGGTCCTAATATGAATGGGAAGTTTGTTCCAGAGTCTCGGGGCCACAACGGAGAAGGCACGATCACCCTTTGTTTTCATCCGAGACTGTGGAATAGCTCAAAAGGAACTGATTAGACGATCTTAGGTTCCTGGAGGAGTGATGTAGGGTAAGGAGATCAGCAATATATAAAGGGGCCAATCCATGTAATGCCTTAAAAACAAGTAACATTACCTTAAAATTGATTCTATATTTGACCGGTAACCAGTGAAGAGAAGCCAATATTGGGCAGATATGATCCCTCCTTCTGGTACCAGTCAACAATCTAGCAGCCGCGTTCTGGACAAGCTGCAGGCGTGATAAAGATGACTGGCAAATCCCAGAATACAAGGAATTGCAGTAGTCAATACGAGACGAAATAAGAGCATGAATAACCTCCAACTCCTTACGACAGAGGAAGGATCTTAGTTTAGCTATAGTCCTGAGATGAAAAAAGCTACATTTGACAAAAGAACTAATTTGTTTGTCAAATTTTAATGCTGGGTCAAAGATGGAATCTAGATTTCTGGCAAAAGGGCGCACACTTGAGGCTAAAGTCCCCAAATGTTTCGTTCGTCAACTGAATTTGGGGGGCCAAACAACATGACTTCTGTCTTACTCTCATTAAGTTGGAGAACGTTGTTAGCCATCCAGCACTTAATGTCTTTCAGGCAGTGAAAAAGGGACTTTAAAGAGTGATAAGATATGTTATGTTATGTTATGTTATATGTGAAGAATGAAGCCCAATGGGAGCTTGTACAAAGAGAATAAAATTGGCCCTAAAATCTAACCTTGAGGTACACAGCGTTTACCTCAGCTCTTTTTATGTTTACAGCGTTTGTAATTACTGCCGAAGAGGAGGAGATATTTCCAATTTCAACAGAAAAGGTTCTATTTTTTAAATAAGAATTGAACCACTGTAGAGCAACAGCCTGGATCCCTACCCTATGCTGAAGGCGATCCAACAAGATGGCATGATCAACAGTTTCAACTGCAACACTAAGGTCCAGCAAGAGTAAAATAGCACAATTTCCTCCGTCACCGAACAGCAACAAATCATTTAGCACTTTAAGAAGTGCTGTTTCTGTGCTGTGGTGTAGTCTGAAACCAGACTGAAAATTGCCCAAGACATTATTTTCACTTAAAAATGAAGAGAGCTGAGCAAGAACAACCTTCTCCAAAATCTTTGACATAAACGATAATTTAGAAATAGACCTAAAGCTGTTAAAATCAGTAGGGTCAAGGTTGGGTTTCTTAATTAGAGGCTGAACCACAGCATGTTTAAAGCTTTAAACATGCTGTGGTTCAGCCTGGCAGTGTGGCATTCATAAGAGAGCTATTTATTACAGACAAGAGGCTGGGACCAATAGTATCAAATACCTCTTTCAAAAGACTGCAGGGGACAATATCTGAAGATGAATAGGTAGGTTTCATGTGTGATACATTATCCATCAATGCTGACAGGGCCACAGGCACAAAACAATTCAGAGAAGCTGGGCATAGGATTGATTTAAAAGGGCCAGGATCAGTAGGTGAAATACAAGATCTGATAGTGTCAACCTTGTTGATTAAAAAAGCTCAAAAATTGTTCTGTGATTTCAAACGTAGCATCAGGGAGTGCAATAGCATGATTTAGTGCAGTATTGCACGAAACACATTTTTAGCTATGATATCAGAATAATGCTTTGCTTTAGATGCTTTGACAAGGCGTTGGTAGGATACCTGGTGATCGCTCAGTATCTCATAGGACACTTGCAGTTTATCTTTTTTCCCATTTCCTCTTTTCTACACTTTTGTCTTAGGGCACGAGTCTCATTGTTAAGCCAAGGTTGGGCTTTGACTTTGGGTCACTTCAGTTTAAAAGGGGCAACAATATCAAGAACATCAGTGACAGTGCTATTAAACTGAGTAACTAGCTCATCTGTAGACAGAGAGGTGGAGGTTATCTCTGTAGGGCTAGCAAAAGGACAAGCTATGAAAGCATCAGAAAATTGCCTAGCAGTGGACGGGTTCAGTGCTCGGATGTAGCGATCTGGCAAGCAAGGTTTAGGTAATGGATTAGAAAGTGATGCATTAAAAATGACAGGTTTATGGTCAGATAGACTAGCAACATCCAGCTCAATATTTAAAACAGGAAAACCTAATGATAAAACAAGGTCCAGTATATGAGTGGGACCAGTTAGAGACGGAGTGTCAGAGATATGGCTTGGACCCAAGTGCAGAAAAGCTAGGAGGGAGCAGCAGTTAGAAATAATAATTTAATAATAACACAAAGTGAACTTAAAAAACACGCAAGCTGGTAATGTCCAAACACAAGAAAAACCAAGGAACACGGAAGGAACGGGGAAATCAAACAACATGAAAATATAGCTTACACGGGAAGGAACTCACACACAAGACTCATGACGGATGACGAATGACAATCAACCAACAACAGACACAGAGAGCACAGAGACTAAATACACAAGATTTGATTGGACAACAGACATGGATATTAAAATCACCAAGAATTAAAATCTTATCCGAGTTGGGCACAATCAAGGATGGAAACTCCAAAAATTCACTGATAAAGTCCTTATTGTACTTTGGGGGTCTATACACCAGTGCACAAATAATTGCAGCGTTTCTTTAGCTTATCTCTTCAACTTCAATAAATGAAGTTGTGTTCTCTGCTATATAATCACCTCTGTTATACCTTTACGAGGGCAGAAATGTAATGTTTAACTAAACTCTTAATTGTGGAGTTTGAAGCTAGTGAGTGTGTCAGGTTGCAGCGAAGGTTTGGACCCAAATGCAGTTCAAACAGAGATTTATTCCAGTTAAGAGAAACCACAACAGGCAGCACACAACAAAACAGGAACCACGCCAACAGAACTACACACTAACAGAAAGTAAGAATCCGATAACAGACAAGGGAAACAGAGAGACTAAATACACAGGGTAATGAACACTAACAAGGGACAGGTGATACAAACAGGTGGAACACATCAGGGCGGGGCAGAACAATCAAACACAAGACAAGGGAGAACAAACAGATTTCAAAATAAAACAGGAAACAAAAAGTCACAATCGTGACAGTGTCCCATTTTCCATTCTGCATTCCTGCAACGCGTTCTCATGAAGTAGGAAATCCACCGAAATTAGGCAGGCGCTGGCTGGTCACGTGACGCCGGCTACAGAGCTCCGTGAATTGTTGTTCGTACCAGCAACCGTTGCTAGCCGACAACAAGTGAGCGTCATGCGGTGGCGACAGTTAAGTTTAGGCACCAGAATGAGTAGTTAAGTTTGGGAAAAAGATTGCAGTTTGGATTAAAACACTCCCAGGACACAAACATGGGTGAAAGTCTTGCGTTTTCCCTGGGAAGCGAAATCCGCTCCCCAGCTCGAAAGCTCAACCTCTCAAGGTCAAGTCTCAAGTCTTTGAGCTAGAGTCCACATTTTGCATCCAGCTATTCTTTAGTTTGAGCCTTGTCGTTTAAAGTGTTACGTGTTACACAGGTAGGTTAGAAGTTACGCAGGGAGGGGAATAACATGCAACTCATCAGACGTTTCCTTAAAAATAATGATTGTAGGGGCGCCCTATAGCTCACCTGGTAGAGCGTGTGCCCCATGTACCTAGGCTTAGTCCTTACCACCAAGGGCGTAACTTTGGGTTCAACATTGGGGGGTTGAGATCACCACTTTTAGGCAAAACTTACATTTTGAGCATATCAAACACTCCTGCATTCTGATCAATTTTTCTGTAACAATTTGTGCCCTTTCTGCAACACGTTATGGTGCAAATGTCTTTATTTTTGTAGCGTAAAGGAAATTATTATTAGATTTTGCTTACCGCAGCGGCCCAGGGTTCGAATCCAGCCTGCGGCCCTTTGCTGCATGTCTTCCCCCTCTCTCTCCCCACTTTCCTGTCGGCAACTGTCCTATCCATTAAAGGCCAAAATGCCCCAAAAATGATCTTAAAAAATAAAGCTTGTTTACGAGTCCTGCATCTTGTGTCCGAGTCGGGTCTGAAGTCTTTTGAGGACGAGTCCTGCATCAAGTCTGAAGTCACTCTGTGTTCGACTTAAGTGTGACTCAAGTCCAAAGTCTCAAACTCCAGTCCTTATCTCTAGTGGAAACATAAATACCCTGATAAAATTATGAAGTACTCTGTTTTTGTTTTGCTTAGTGATGGTATGAGAAGGTAAAGATAAAGATAAGGTAAACAGTGGTGGAAGAAGTATATAGATCCTTTCCATTCCACCACTGGTGTGATGTAAACAGTGGATGGACTAGACCTCGGTATGTCGGTTCAGGTTCAGGTTACTTTATTTGTACCCGTAAGTAGATTTGTTGTGCAGCAAGAGAATGACATCCATCATGACACACAACTACAAAAAAAACACCAAACATTGACACAAGTACTCACAATCTAATCCAACTACTCAAGATTCCACCAATTAGGACATATGAGAGCGAGAGAGAAAAGAAATATTCACATATATAATCTCTCAAATAAAATAAAGATAAAAGCAAGTTTACAACCAAATTAAAATGCTTCTATCATATCTGTGCAAAATCACTACCGCTTGTTAAGCTCGGTGATAGCAGCAGGAACAAAGCTACTTTTGTACCGCTTTGTACTGCTCCTTGGGAATAAAAACCTCTGTCTGGAAGAAATAAGCTTACAATCATTGCACAAAGGGTGGGAGTCATCATTTAAGATAGATGTAGCTATCCTCTGTACCTGTCTGGTGTACGGGGATGCCAGGTTAAGTTGTGGCTCCCCAATCAGCCGACTGGACCATTTCACTATCTGGTTTAAGGAATTCCTCTGAACTAATGTTAACTACTCTTTCTTTCCTGGTCGCTGGGTTGGAATCCGGCCTGCAGCCCTTTGCTGCACGTCTTCCCCCTCTCTCTCTCTCTCTCTCCCCCCACTTTCCTGTCTGCAACTGTCCTAGCCATTAAAAGGCCAAAATGCCCCATGTACTGTACAAAGGCTCAGTCCTTACCGCAGCGGCCTGGGTTCGATTCCAACCCGCGGCCCTTTGCTGCAAGTTACGCACTTAAACTTTAAATGTGTCACTAAAATCTGTCTGTTGCACTTTTGTACTTACGTTGAACTGGAAAGCTTTGCCAGTTGAGACAGGTCGGCAGGAAGTTGCAATTGCAGATAATAAGTTACCAAGATTCCCCCCCATACTGGGGGGGAAATTTCACTTCTTTACATATGATTACCCATGAAATGGAAACACACACACACACACACACACACACACACACACACACACACACACACAGGTTTGTGTCACTATCTTTGTGGGGACCCGTCATTGATATATGATGATATATAATGGATTCCCTAGCCCCTTACCCTAACCTTAACCATCACAACTAAATGCCTAACCTTAACCCTTACCCTCACCCTAACCATAACCTAATTCTAACCCTAATCCTAAAACCAAGTCTTAACCCTCAAACAGCCCTTTAAAGTTGTGGGCTCCAGCATTTTGGCCCCATAAAGCTGTCTGGACCCCACAAGTATACAGTATTCCCAGTTTTTGGACCCCACGAATATAGTTAAACAAGAACACACACACACACCACACACCATCAAAATTGTGTGCACTTGTAATGCGGTCCCAACCACAGGAAGTAAAAGTTAGGTTGTTATGATAAAATGTTTCTATTCCTCCCGTCATGTGATATTCACAGAAACTGTCAGTGTCTCAGATGTTAACCATTTTTAAATTTCATTCTTTAACTTATTGTTCTGGTTTTCAAATTGCAACCGACTGTTCAGAGCATCGCGCCTTCGTTTATGATAGCTGTCAGACGCTGATATCAATGAATCGTACCAAAAGTGAGCATTCAAATAAAAAGAAAAAAAAGACAAATGGCAAGTTAATTACAGTTGAGCCTGTTCAAACATGCGAAGCAGCCTTGATCTCAAAACACAGAGCATGGTTAATGGAAGGAACACGCTCACCACCTGGGCTTGCTGTGACGCCTTGTCCATTTGTCTCGGCTGAGCAGGTGAATGAAATCTTTTTATTCACAGAATCCAGTTCCTCTAACGCTACGACTTGTTAATTGCTATGTCATAATTTTATTCCTCCGTCAATAAATACCAGCTTAAAACGTTGTCTTCCACAGCATATGCAGGCAGTGTAAACAACTGTTGTTAGCGACGATGAAGCAACAAGCAGATGAGGAAGTGCACTTGTTGAAACATGCGGTTGGTTGACGGACTTCAGTCTTAGGCTGGGATTTCCTCTTTCAATGTTAGACCAAAGGTGACACAATTGGGGGTGTGTGTGTGTGTGTGTGTGTGTGTGTGTGTGTGTGTGTGTGTGTGTGTGTGTGTGTGTGTGTGTGTGTGTGTGTGTGTGCGCGCGCATGGCTCTCTGCGTGTACTGTGCATTGAAACCTGTTTGTCAGCTTTACTTTATGTACTACTTGGAATTGGATAACGATTAAAGGGTCATTTTGTTTTTCAAGCTGGACCTGTCAGGATGCAGCGAAGGTTTGGACCCAAATGCAGTTCAACAAAGATTTATTCCAACTAGGAAAATCCCTACAGGCACAACACAACACAACACAACACAACACAACACAACACAACACAACACAACACAACACAACACAACACAACACAACACAACACAACCTGACCCACACTAACAGAAAGTAAGAATCCGACAACAGACAAGGGAAACAGAGAGACTAAATACACAGGGTAATGAACACTAACAAGGGACAGGTGATACAAACAGGTGGAACACATCAGGACGGGGCAGAACAATCAAACAGGTGGAAAAACAGAAAAAAGGAAGTAAGCTAGACAAGACAAGGGAGAACAAACAGATTTCAAAATAAAACAGGAAACAAAAAGTCACAATCGTGACAGGACCCTATTTTCCCATGCATTGGTGTCTAAGTGACTTATTTGAACACATGCTTTTTATATTGTGCTGCAATGTAACACTATAGAGCAAATGTTCACTGTTAATTAACGTCCACTAAAAGTGCTGTTTTGCCACAGACTGGCTCAGATTATTATTCTCAGTGTCTGACAGCATTATGGAAATGATCCTACAGAGATAGACCTTTTTGTTAAAGAGTAAGATCCTTTTCGTTTAAGCAGAAACAGCCCTGTACTTTTTTACATTGGTTCTCACTTCACGTTTCACACAACCCTCTTAAATTGTAATTTCCTTCTCTTAATTTCATTTTCTTAATACAAACAGGAAGAATTTTCTTTCTAACTCGACAAAGTATGTCCAATGTTTTCAAATATCTAAAAACTTTAAGGTGCATTACCCTATAAATAATTGATTAGTAGAGGAACTGCAGTTCTGGTTTAATAACACACACATGACAAACAACATTATCAGCACTACTGCTAAACTTAAAGGTCCAATATGTAATACTGACAGCTAGCGTTTAAAATAGTTGCTGCAGTCCAAATTCAAAATACTGGAGAGAGTCGTCTCCCCCCCCTGCCCCCTCTTCCCCAGACTCGAAGTTCACGGAGGTTGCCAGGTCGAGAACCCAGCATCCACAACAATGTTGACAGAAGCTAGTCTCACATAGCTAGACATTACTCCACAGCGCAGTGGAGTAGCTAACGTTAGATGCTGGCTACGTTGACAGTCAGAAAGATAACATAAGATAAGCCTTTATTGTCTCCGATGGGAGAAATTCATCTTGGGCATTCCAGAGAAACGAAATGGCGACACATCATGCATAAACACACAATAAACATACAGTTAACCTACATAGAAACATAATCATACATTATCTCATCCAATGCTTCAATGAACATCTAATAACCCACACAACACCCCCCCTTACCTTTCCCCACAATCCCGGAAGAACAGAAGAGAATCCACAACACATCCTCCCCCTCATATTGCACTTTATTTTGATGATTGCACATTTTCCGTTAACTCATGCTGTGGTGAATAACTTCTGTATTGCACAATGCCCAATTGCATAATACCATATCAAATATAACATAGCATATATATTAGGGCTGTCAAACGATTCATTTTTTCTTAATCGCGATTAATCGCTGAATTTCTATAGTTCATCACGATTAATTGCATGTTTTATCACATGATTAAAAATTCTATTATTTTGCATTTCAGAACCGTTTTTAGGTTAACAGTTAACAGTTTAACATATTAACAATGGAAAGCAATTCTTACCAGTGTATCTTGATTGGGAATCAAATGAATGCAAATAAAGTTGCTTTATGAACTTGACTTTAAGATTTGTAGTTGTTTGTTATTTATTTATTTACTGTAAACAAAAGAAAAATGTGTGAATCCTGCAGCAGCATGATGTGTTACAAGGAAGTATGGCAGCTTGATGATAAGTAACTGTGCTGCAAAGGGTCAAAATAGCAGCCTAGCCCCAAGAGGCCGTAGATTCTAGTGATTTTAGAACAGCTAAGGGGCGTTGTTAGGCACGACGCAAAGCCGAGTGAAGTGTAAAATAAATTAATAAATGGTGGCATGCGTTTAAAAAAAATTAACGCGTTATGCTCGGCCCTTAATCGCATCGCGATTAACGCGTTAATGCTGACAGCCCTTATATATATATATATATATATATATATATATATATATATATATATATATATATATATATATATTGCACCAGTACCCTATCAGGCATTGCACATCCTATAACCATAATGGTAAGTACCACAAATATAATTTAGTTGTAGGCCTATTAGTCACACATCCATCACTGCAGCCAATACACACACACATCTTATCTTTTATTATTCATTAATTTGATTGAAAGCGGCACAAATGAGAATTTATACCTGTTAAGCTTGCAGTTTGGTAACCTATACCTTTTGCCTGAAGGCATCAGCTCATACTCACAAAATTAGACCATTCCCTCGCCGTCCTCCCTCCCCGACTGACAGACTAACTCGAGTAACGTGTTACGTGAGTAACTCTATAAAATTCAATGTGTGTACACAAATGTTGAAATGACTGAAAATGCCCTTAGTAGCCGTGACAAATTAGCCTGAAGCTATACCTCTTCAGGAGGAAATTAACCAACTCGGCGTCTGCTGGAGCTGCTACCCCCGCGACCCGATACCGGATAAGCGGACGAAGATGGATGGATGGCGTCCTTTTGGGCTCTAAGCTGTCTCCATCTTTCACATACATCTCCAATATACTGTATACCCGGGGTTCGTTACGTTTCTGGTCAACTGTTAGAAACATGTCGAAGTCTTTTAGGTTGGTATCTATCTCCGTTGATCCCATTGTTTGTTTGCTAATAAGTTTTGTTCGTTTTTTACAGAGTATCTGGCAACCGGACCGGGCTGTCAGATGGTCATTTGATAACAACACATAGGCCAAAACACAAACAGAAATTCCGTCACGGAACGGAAATATATTACATGTTGCACCTTCGACCCACGGCAACACTTTAAAAAGTAGCCCAATTCCGCAGGAAAACCCAAGGGGGTCAGCTTCTCCTCAGAGCTCGTACCTCCTATGGCGCCATTTTGATGCTAACAAGCCATCACCCCCCGTTAGCATCCCATTGACTCCCATTCATTTTGACGTCACTTTGACAGCGAATAACTTTACATCTGAAGCGTTTAAAGACCGTTGTCCGTTGTTTATTTCTAAAGAAACACAACAATGTATAAAAGGCTCCATTACCTTGTACCTCACGTTATGGCTCCGTAGCAGACATGTTTGTGAAAATAGGCTAACGATTGGGTCATAACCACGAGACTTACTGTCTCATAGTAGAGGAATTACCGTATAGTACAGGAGAAGCTCTCAGGCAGTTTGGACTTCCATTAGCTGTTTAAGTGTAATTACTAATGTTAACTATCATGTTAGTGATCAGTAATTAGCCTGTGCCTATGTTATCTCCTTACATATACCTACGCTCTCCGTCTCTGCTAGATTGGGAATGATTGAGATTTCTCTTGGCACAGCTACCAGAAGACTTCCAACTTTCAGACAGGTTGCTCACGTCACATCTACGTCTTCAAGCTCAGTTGGAGGCTGCTCAGTAACGCTCAGCCATCACCGGAAAAGAGCTTCTAACATCCTTCACTGGTCTCCGTCCAGAGCAACGGGATCTGTTGGTCCATTTCTTGAACTGCCTATGGTATATACGATGTAGCCTACATTTTACTCCTGTATACCATAATGCAACACGGTCGTGTTTTCCCGGAGGAGGAGAAGAAGAAGAAGCAGAAGGACCCGCGAAAACTAAAAAAAGGAAGAATGGAGCGGGCTTTCGTGTCTAAACACTGGAAATGTAACATGCAACATATATATCTCTATGGCTCTGGTTGTGAGGAGACGCTTAACCCCTTGCATTATGTCGTCTCTTCTAATATAATTCACTGGTCTCCGTCCAGAGCATAGACTGTTAATATTAATAATGTATTATTATTATATAACTAATATAGACAGTCTATGGTCCAGAGCAACGGGATCTGTTGGTCCATTCTTATATACTGTCTATGGGTGCAGCAGGCTGTCACTGAAGGAGTGTCCATGAGTTGTTCTTAAGAACAAAGCTTGATTTCATACGGACTTATGGCTTCTACAGGAGCAGAAACCTTCGTTTCACAATCTCACTGCTCGTGTTCAGTCTACCTTGGATGTTTGTTTTTTTAGACATTATGGCTAATCACCTAAATCATTATGATGGAAATTAATGGGATATTTACTTCCGGAACTATTCAACCAACCACCCGGAACTACATTGCTGTAACAGACCGGAAGGTTGATGTAACGGACGTGATACAGAAACGGAAGCCCCAGAAGAAAATTGTCGAGTGAAAAATGTTAAACGGGCGTTTATTTAGTCGACGGTTGACCCCCCGCGTTGCTATAGACAGCCTCTCCGTTTAGCTACTTTATGGACGGAAGTAACCCGCACATTGTGCCGTGAATTATTCTGTCTCATTAGACTCTTTAAAGCTGCTTTTGGATGGGAACATTACCAGCCAGGTCCAAGTGGTTAGCTACATGATGTTTCCCGCTACGAAAAACATGGATTCTATTCACAGGTAACTATGGTTACAGTCAACGTTGTTACTTTGGTTTGAGAAGCGGGGGCTGGGGGGCGTCCCCCACAAACAAAAGTGCGATTTCAACCCCATTTTTTGCATTTACATTGACACAAACAGTGTTTAGAACAATACTGATGAGTAGACCGGTGTCGTATCAAAACGTGATTGACGTATGCGCGAGCGTCCTGTGACCTAGGTTATAAACAATCCATACTTTTTCCACTTGCCATAAAGTGATCCCAGCCCCCAAAATCAACCTTGTCACTGAAAGGTTGATTTTTTGCCTCACAGTTACTTGCTTTCTTTAATAATGGTTATATCTGACAGATTATAACCCATCCATTACTTTTACCAGTTAAAATACCTTTTGGGGGGGGGCAATACAACCCATAAAATGCACTTTTCCACTTGCCATAAAGTGATCCCAGCCCCTACCTTGTCACTGAAAGGTTGATTTTTTGCCTCACAGTTACTTGCTTTCTTTAATAATGGTTATATCTGACAGATTATAACCCATCCATTACTTTTACCAGTTAAAATAGCTTTTTGGGGGGGCAATACAACCCATAAAATGCACTTTTACACTTGCCAAAAAGTGATCCCAGCCCCTACCTTGTCACTGAAAGGTTGTTTTTGCCTCAAAATGACTTGATTTTATTCATCTTGCTTATAACATGATGGTTATATTATTATTAGTGTACTTTATTTTTTTTAATTCAACGGTGTATACATCTTAACCCTTGTGTTGTTTTTATTTCAACCTTGAAAAAAATAATAATTTTTCTGACGTTTGACGCCTTTTTTCACATTTTGTTTTTGCTTTTTCCAACGTTTTAAATTTTTAAATTTTTCTATTACACATTTTCAGCGCTTATTTCTACGTCCAATATTTTCTCATATAAATAAAAATTTAAAACGGGCCAATGTGACCCGAAGTCAACACAAGGGTTAAGATGTTCACTCCTTCCTCTCATTATCAACAGCTTTAGTTACTTTACAGATGAGGGTTTTGTATCCCCTTCCTGTCCAGTGAAAACCATGTACCTCCAGGTTTGTTGATGTTGAATGTTTGTGATAAACTGAAGGAAGAAGTGTTGGGAAAATTCTCCACCTTCTTAAGGTAAATAAAGTCTTTAAAAAGCCTCGTCCATCGTCAAAGAAGCTGAAAACAGGGCTGTTTTTCTGACGCCACGAAACATTTTAAAACTTTTTAGAGATACGTGGTTCTCACAGGACAGCGACACAGCTACAAACATATGATGTTCTTATACACTGTGATGCATTGCTGTAGATTAAACTTCCCGAAAGTATATAAAGGACTTCATTTGAGCTAGGGTTGCAAAGGGGTGGACATTTTCCGGTAATTTTCCCAGAAACTTTCCTGGGAATTAATGCAAATTATGGGAATTAATTAGCCTGACAGATTGTAGTCCGAATGTGAACTTCCCGACCTCGAGTGTTGTGGGCGGGGCTAAGTTCGACTGGCATCCAGGCTAGGAATGAATGGGAATTTACGAGAATTAACTGCAAATGTCGGGTAATTCATACAAACTCCATCTCAGTGTTTCCTCTATGTTGATTTGACCGTGGCGGCCCCCCACGGCAACATTTCTGCCCCCCACGGTATCAGAAATAGGGCTGCATTGTTAGAGTGCATGTCGGAGAATAGCGCGGACATACGAGGATAACTAGCCAGTTGAGATTGTGTGTGTGTGTGTGTACGTCCTTGAGAGCTGTAAGTCGTATAACTTATGTTGTCACTTCATTTAAGCCTGGTCTTGCAAATTTAAATTAAGTTAACTGGTGATTTTCGTTGTTTGTATTCTTTACCTGCGAGCTAAATTGCACGTGGCTGTTGATTCGATAGTGATGGCTGAACGCCCTCGCCCACGTATGTATTTTAGGTGCATTATTTACATGCTGAAGTAGTTACACTGCATTACGATAATGTAATTAATAGTGGGTTTACTGTTATTTGCTACAGAATGCTTAGCCTGTATGCCAAGATCAAAGTTGGCCTATATAGTAACACAAAAAATACAGTTCAGTCACAACAGAAAATATGCCTCATTGTGTGTGTGACTAGAGGTGAATAAATATATTAGTTTGTGTTGCAGTGAAGTGTCAGTTCCGTTTCATGGGGAAGGGTGCGGACCTGCCCCCACTGCTAAAAAAAATCCTAAAGGAAACACTGCATCTTATACAGACATAAATATAAACCTTTTGTTTTGTAATAAGCAGACAGGCATATACAGTGAATACAAATGTTGAGTGGGTATGGCCTCAATAGCCCTGCAGTAGCCCAAATCATTGACCTTTAGCTTAACATATGAAGGTAGCTAGCATGCTGCCTTTGATTTGCTATGGTTATGGTTATATATGCGTGCTAAGCTAAGCATCAGCGCTGTCTATTGTTTCCAGCCTATCAAGAACAAGTGGGCTATACAATTAACACACATAAGTTAATAGTAATGGGTCATGTATCCCCCCCCTCTCCCCCCCCCCCTACAAAAAGAAGAAAAAAAAACTTCTGTATTTTAAAAACTAAAGATTGGCCAGTACGTAGTAGCCTATGCTGATTACTGCGTGTGTGCATGTCATTGACGAATATAGGGAGGCCATTCAACTGAAGTTGCATTAAATCAGGTTGTTTAAACCAAGATTATGCTGGAAGATGTTTTTTTTTCAACTACATTTAAGTTCCCTGTTATAGACTAACAGTATTATAACACGCAATATTAAAAAATATCCTGTTTGTTCCCATTAATTCCCGTTTATTCCCGTTAATTCCCATGGAAAGTTTCCGACTTTGAAAATTCCCGGAATTTTGCAACCTTAAACATCTACAGCAGCAGTAGTAGTTTAGTACTTCAGTGAGGTTTTGAATGCATGACTTTTACTTGTATTATATTTACTTGTATTTTCAGTGGATTATTTTCAGTGTGGTTGGTATTAGTACGTTTACTTAAAGATTAGATTTGGATTAGATTCATTTTTATTAATTTATAATTCTTTGTACATACATGAAGAAAATTGGGAAAAAATGTATTCCATCACCCACTTGCAGTGCAACAGGCAATCATACATACGTAGACAAGAATACGGAGACTGAAACAGGGGTCTTCAATGTTTCTTTAAGCCAAGGACCCCTTAACTGAGAGAGAGAGACGGAGCAGGGACCCCCCACTACATATATTGTAGAAAATGAAGTTGCATATTAAGCTGGGCCTACAATAATGTGTAAGGCGGCCTAAAGCCTTTACACATACCTTTTTAGTGCATAGAATACTAAGCTATTAAAATAATCTTGCATCCGGCGCAGCGCAAAGCTCGACGCAAGTGTCTTTGCTATTATAAGACCGACGCAGTTGTCAATTTCCCGTCCAGCACCCGCATTGTTTAACCCTTGTGTTGCCCTTCCGGGTCCAAATTGGAAATGATATTTTTGACGTTTTTGTCACTTATTTCGCCGCTTTTTTTCTTGCATTTTCCCCCGACTACCACCAGTAGGCCTATACACTAACAGCAACTTATTACCACTATTTTTTTTGTGTGGAATTTATGGTCAATATACCTCATCTAGCCTATATGAAATCATATCTAATTTCTTTTTCCAACTTTTTTTTATTTCAATTTTAACAATAAATGACAACATAGGTCAAGGCGAACAAAGCATAGTTAAAACAGTATGTTTAGTAGTACATCATATCTAATTTTTGAGTTTAAAAAAAGCAGAAAGTATGAATTATTTTGACAAATATTGCAGATCAGAGGATGTTGAGGGATAATCACAGAACGTTTAGCCAGAATAATGCTGTAAAATTGAATAAAACACCCTAAAGTCAATGATAGTTGTGAACTGATCCTTCTTTTGACTTGGAAAGAGCGTTTCATGGAACCATCAGTGATCATTTTGGGCAATGAGGTTGAAAGTAACCCCAAATTTCTGCTATAGAAACTTTGAAAAAGGGTCAAATGTAAGGGTGCTCCGATTGATCGGGCACCGATCGTTATCGGCCGATAAAAGCTTTAAATAGTTTGATCGGTGGTCTCCATAAAGGCCGATCAGATGACGCACTACTCGTGAGAAAATGTTCTATATGCAGCTAAGTTACACACCAACCAGATGGCTGACCGTTGGCAGAAAAACCAGTTGGACTGATCAGTCTCCCCGAGTTGGTCAAAAAAAGTGCCTCGGAACCAGGGTGGGACATTAGCCTTGTATCCTTGTAATGGATTGGACAGTTTTTGTCAAAGAATGCTGTTGCTAAGTAACAATGCACAATGCTTATTGGAGTCGCGTTACGTTACTGCTAATGAATCCCCAACATTTCCGGATTTTGTTGCTTCTTAATAAAAACATTCAAATACCAAAATAACGGTGGACTTTTATTGTGAAGAACTTACAGGAAATGAAACCGTTCACAGCCGGGGCTTTGACCACACATAGTCGAGTAGCTAGTTTTCAGCGCTAGTCCGGGACGCCATGTAGCTAGCTAGCTGAGCTGAGGTACAGACGAAAGGAAAATTATCTGTTAAAAAATGTGGCGACATATCCCCGGTGTTAAGAGGCCCGCCGCGCAGTCAGCAGTAGCTATGGATGTACAAGCTGTTGAGGGCGAAGTAAAGAAAAAGATAAGGTACTTTTCGAACAAGTGGCGCATTAACAAAACGTACAGCGAAAGACCGTGCAAAACATTTCAGACCGTCCTGCCGACCTGTAGACATTTTAACGTCAATGTAGACTGGAACGATGTTTAAGTCGCTTGAAAGCTCCTGCTGTTTTAATCCTGTTGGCTCTCTGCTGCTCAGTTCTACCCCGCACTGACGAGACACACACACAGACACACACACACACACACACACACACACACACACACGGTGGATGCAGGAAAAACTGGAGAGGAGACGTACAGGACGACTTAAATTGAGGACAGCTACACTTAATACATCCATGAGCTACACTCGTTATTGTAGATCAATAAGTTAAAGTCCAATAAGTCCTTTATCAAACCGTATGAATGTGTGTCCCAGGCCAGGATAGGAAATTAACTAGCAATGTAAAGATCAACAAGCTCCTGACACATAATAAATTGTATTAATAATAAAAAAAATAATAATTTAATAAAGCAATTTAAAATATGATAGTGCACTTTCTTTTATAAATTTGAATTCTGGAAAAAGTGGCTGGTAAAAATTTTAAGTGTCCCCACCAACAGCCCCACCAGCAGCCCAACCAGCAGCCCCACCAGCAGCCCCACCAGCAGCCCCACCAACAGCCCCACCAGCAGCCCCACCAGCAGCCCCACCAGCAGCCCCACCAACAGCCTCACCAACAGCCCCACCAGCAGCCCCACCAGCAGCCCCACCAGCAGCCCCACCAACAGCCCCACCAGCAGCCCCACCAGCAGCCCCACCAGCAGCCCCACCAACAGCCCCACCAACAGCCCCACCAACAGCCTCACCAGTAGCCTCACCAGTAGCCCCACCAGCAGCCCCACCCTGCTGGAACACACTGAAGAACACACTGACAGTTTTTTTGTATTTATCCCGAATAAGGCTTTAGCTCTATGTTAAGCTCTAAGCTGTTTGAGGTGTGTTTCTAACAGAGGAAGTGGAATGTTGAACGTTTCCTGTCAATAAAAGTAAACCGTTGACAATTCACAATACATTATCTTCTGTTCATTTTAATACTTATACATTGTTGTTAAGAATATTAAAATTAATATATGATAAATGTATGACATGATAAATAGAAGGTATCAAATAGACCCGGTGATCGGTGATCTGCATCGGTCGATACTACTCCCAACAATCGGTGATCGGCCCCAAAAATCCTGATCGGAGCACCCTTAGTCAAATGTGACCCAAAGACAACATGAGGGTTAAACAGCAAATGCATCTGTGCGCTAGGGGTGGCACGGGTCACAAAATCCACGGTTCAGTTCCTATCACGGTTTTAGGGTCACGGTTTTCGGTTCTGTACGGTTCTTGTTACTTTTTCTTTTAATCTTTAACACTCCAGAAATATACTTCAGCATATGATATATAGCTAAAATTAGCATATTGAATGTATGTTGCACAATGCTTGCACACAGCGGCAGTTCTCTCTATTGTTTTATTTCCCGCTGTCATCATAGGTAACATGAAATCTAAAATGTTCCCACACACCAGACTATACACGATGCTGGAGCATCCTCCAGCCTTCCTCATCATCATCATCATCATCATCATCATCATCATCATCATCATCATATTCTTTATTCAGGACACACAAAAAAAATGGTCCATAGCACAATACAAAACATAGCAAAAGACAGACAAATACAAGATAAAACACAAACAATAAGAAATGACTACAACAGTCAAGTTCCACAATACACAAAAGAGTGTTCAGATATTAGCATATAGACTAAAACGCCAATGGTTCCACAATCTCGAAGTACACCTGACCGCACTCATTGCAGGGTTCACTAGTGTTGCATTTATGCTGTTGAATGACTCCGTTAGTCTACACACACATCTGTACATGAGATTCCTGAGTACAGCAGGACAGGTGGATACCTCAACACTTACAAACATTTGGCTTGCACTGCTCCATCGAGGCATTTTAAGCAGCAGCCTCATGCCATCATTATACAGTATGCCACATTGAGTTTCTGCATACTGCTTTTTTTATAGCGCCGCCACAAGTGGGCAGTATACATTGGGGTGCAAAAAGCTTTAAAAAGTGTGGTCTTCACAGACAATGAACACATACTAAATTTGCGATTCACCATATTAGCTTGTGCATACATCATACAGTACTGTCTATGAATGTCCCTATCATCAGACAGGTCATCAGTTATATAGTGCCCTAAGTATTTGACCTCATCACACACTTTAAGGACAGTACCAGACAGAGAGAAAGCAGGAAATGACCGTTTTTTGTCCTCCCTGCTTCTAGCAATCACAATATTCAGGGGTGTGATTCTTCTGGATAAATCCGGAAATCCGACTTTTCCGACCTGAAAATGAAGCTCTCGTAAATCATGCAAATCCGGGGAGGGGGTTGCAAGCCACGGGTCGGGGGTATTGGTTAACATAATGACCGGGCACCGCTGTCAACGTTTTTTGTGCCTCTGATTCATGTCTTCATATCACTCCGCAAGTGGTCCATTAATTTGTCACTATGTAACTTCATTCAAAGCACAGCTCCACCAAAGAGCCTGCAATCGTTGCGGAAGGTTATCTGAATAAGAATTTTGGATGTGTGGGGGGCGAACTATCTTCTTAGCTGAAGCCGACAACGGGACAATATTTTTATTTTATGTTGGCAATGCACGCTGAAGCGACGTAGCAGATGACGAAAGAGAAGTTGCAGTGAGGAATATTTTAGGAGCACCGGCAGTGCAGAGAGGTAGTGGCCCACACTAACTTAGTGTTGAGCCGTGAAACATGGCTATAAAAGAACTCTACAGCGAACAGATGTGCTGGGCGAGCCGTCAGTCGGTGGAAGCTAACAGAAGCTAGCTGGCGTAAGCTGACAGCTGACCAACGCTACCAAGTGATCGGCGGAGACAGGGAGTACATGTATTTGAAAGAGTCCGGCAGTTGTGGCAGACGAAGGTCCAGTCGGGAGTTTGGATGGAGAGTCCACTGAAGTCCACTGTGGTCTGAAGGGCTAATCCTCGCTAGATCACTAGCTAGCGGTAACCGTTAGTCGGGAGGTTGACAGCTAACGTTAGCCAGCTGAAGCTAACAGTCGCTGAATGGTGAGTAACGTAGCTACGTTACACAGGCTGGCAGGAGCACAGAGTCCAGAGTTGATAAGTGGGGGGGTAGAAAGGTGTTGAGAATGACCAACACCTAATCTTCAAACTTAGGGTACTTAATTTACTACGACCCAATCAGAGGTTACTTAAATTGGGACGTTCAGTCAAAATCTAGCATGTCACCTTCAAACGGGATCTCCGTTTGCAGGGTTCAGGCTGTACCGGACCCTCCCGGTGATAATGCTGCTCTGGGGGACCGGCTGCGCAGTGAGAAGCCGCTGCTGACAGGCGCAGAGCTCTGCCGGTGTCGTGCCAAGGTACTTACCCCCGGCAGGATTCGTATCCCCTGGCCGCGGGAGCGCACGTGCACTCAGAGCAAAGTTTAACTGCTGCACTTTGAATTCACCTCTTAAATGGAACAAATAGCGACGTCTTTCTGCGTAGTAGTAGTTTTACATTATGTAGGTTAAACTCTACAATTAATCTGCGGTTCACATGTATGTATGAACTGTGGTGGTCCGTTACGCTGTAGGCTATATTCAACATCACTGATTAAGAAGCCAAAGTCAATCTGACATTTTTCCCAAGGAGCAAAACATGCTTATAAAAAAAGTTACCATGAAGCCCTGTTCATGCTAATTAAACAACTGGACCTTGGGGTCAAGTGTTGTCGTATGTCCCAGATGTGAAAGCCCCCTTACTGGGCTACGGAATATAATATTCCATTATATTTTGTATTTTGAACTGTTACCTGCCACCAGAATTTTGTGATTTCCTTGCAATAAATATTGAAATTTTTACCATAAATTGGTGCATAAAAATGTATCAGAATGCAGGAATTGAAGTCTTTTACCCTCAAAATTTCCTGGGGGAGGACCCCCCATGCTTTGTGTGTTCCCGCAAAGACAAATACTGAGCAAGGAAAAACCCTGAAGTATAATCACAGACAGCCATAAAAATCATTTAAATTGCAGAGTTAGAGTTAAAACGGATGAAAAGATGGAGAACCAGACAGACAATATGTACAGTGTCAACAGAGAGAAACACGGACAGTCGAACAATTGACAGACAGTGTAAATCTGCTGTCTGTAAACGTACTGCTTATATTATTTCACCATCTGTACACAAATGTAATTAGTGAATGCAAAAACAATGCAAAGTACAGGCTCTTAACCTTGCAGTTTTGCACATATCATGTAAGACTCAATTTCTCCATTTCTTTGCACAAAACTCTCCAGAAAGTGCCATTTAATGGTTTATTTTTCAAAAAAAATGTCCCGGGGGTGCATACCCTCGGACCCCCCCTAGGGAGAGCCCCCCTACATAACAAATCCCAATTTAACCCCTGCATACAACGTTCTATGGAAGTAATATTAATGATTACTTTCATTGAATTTTGGGTGTTTTTTTTTTCAATTTTATAGCATTTGAAAAAAAATTGTGGGTGGGGGGTGCTGTCGCAGCGTCATAGGTGTGGCGTGTATTTTCCTGCTTTTTGGTCCTTTGCCAATCACACCTATGAATATTACTCTTCTTAGAATTGTACTTAATGTCAAAGTCTGAGCCATATTGGGAGCAGACCCTTAGTAACTGTTGAAGGCCAGCACTATATGGACAAAGAATCACCAGATCATCTGCGTACATCAGGTGGTTGATAATGGTGTTCCCATCCATACAGCCTGTTCCACAGTTATTCAGCAGCTTTGATAGATCATCCATATAACTATTAAAAAAGGGAGATAAAATGCTTCCCTGCCTAACTCCATTGCTTCCATTGAATGGGGCAGACGTCAAGTTACCCCATACACATACATTGACTGATGAGCATACCAAAAAGCCAAGATTCTCACTAGATACCCTCTGTTGTGCAATTTGTAGAATAGCTTCTCGTGATTTACATGATCAAAGGCTTTAGAGGCATCAATAAAACACATACAAATTATGGAATTATGCCTGTTATACAAATCTAGGACCTCCTTTAAGGTAAAAATACACATATCTGTGCCATGTTTAGATTTGAAGCCAAACTTGTTTGTTTCCAGAAATCAATAGGACTATTGTATTGCAGCTTCCTTGCAAGAGAGTCAGACCTCATTGTATTTCCATTCCTCTTAATGGAACGTAGAGCACATTTAAATTTAGCATTTGCATGTTTCTTATAGTCAAATAAGGGACCATGTTTATGCCTGCCTGACTCAACCCATGCTTTGAAGGCCCTTCTTGCCTCAGCATGTATCTCTTCCACATAGTCATTCCAGCCTGGCTTGACTTTGTACAATCTGTGTGTCGAAACAAGGAGGGACTTCACAATATTCTCATACAGGGAGCACAGCTCAATACCATGTTGAGGGTTCTTACAATTTATATCACAGCATGCAGTGGAATCTTTTGGTAATCCAATGTTACTCAACAAGATGTCAGACTGAATATAGTATTCTTTAAGATCCTCCTCAGTCAGGTTAGACCAATCTATTTTCCTCACACACATGTTGTTATCTACAGACACAAGAGTAGGTATATTGCCTAGATTTACAGATAAAGAAAAAGGCACATGATCAGTAGTGGCAAATTCATAATTAATTCTCATGGCTTCTAAAGAATCATGAGCATCAGCCGTGCAAATACAGTGATCTAGCCATGAAGTTGTGTGCCATGCCTCACTGATGTAAGTGTAGCTACTATCAGGCAAGAGAACTTTGCTAGAGAGAATTCGACCATTATCAGAACAGAACTGCATTAAATGTTTGGCAAATAAAGAGCTGCCATCGGAAACATCTGCATTCATATCGCCCACAATAAAGAAGCACGTGGAAGCATTATCTTGAATGAAATGCATAACACAAGCCAATCTATTAAGGTATTCATCTTCATTTTGAGAACACTCATACGGCGTATATATGTTTAAGATAATTAAGTTTTTATTACCACAATTAAACTCAATTCCTATGGCCCAATCAACATCCAGTCTAACTACATTAACCAGCTGATCATACTTGTTATGCAATAGCAGGGCAACACCGCCAGGTATTCTACCATGAACTATCCTGGTACTCAGTCAGTAGTAGATTCACCCGCCCCATAAGAGTCTTTATGTAGGGAATTTAGACCCTCTAAATCCTGCTTTGGTAAAAAAGTTTCTTGAACACATAGTACATCACAGGCCTCCAAAAGTTTATCCACTACAAGGCGGCGCGATTTGTCTGCTTCACTGTGCCCAACGCGCAGTCCTCGTGCATTGTATGACACAATATTGGTATTCATTTATGTTTATTCATCCCGGGCCGCAACCTGGCTGCTGCTCCCCTGTGGAGCTACAGAGCGCTGCTGCGGGCCAGCCTCCTCGTTAACGCTGGGTCTGCGAGCCTCAAAATAGCGACGTACATAGATCCCCGCCGGCCGAAGTTGTGGATCGTACATTTCATCAACTTCGTTCCATTCAGCAGTAACATGAAACAAACTGAATCTGTTGCGGGTAGAGTCAATCTTCCGACACGTCACAGATCTGCCCAGTTTCTCAATCAGGTAATCGCACAAAGTGACCACATCAAGATCAGGGGAGAATCTAGTGGCAAAAACACTCACCAACTTGGTTTTTATCACTGGAATGTTACTCACTGTGCCGGTACCAACTATTCCCATTTTCCTATGCTCTCGCTTTACACCGGTCTGCGTACCGCCAGGTTTCGATTGTACAGCCACTTTTAGGGGCTTCTGAGGCTACGCTTCCCTTCCTTCAGGACAATATTCCATGCTGGGGACAGCGTTTGGGGGCGCATAGCCTCTCCCGGTGACTGGTGGGCAAGACCTGCCGACCCCTGCGTTTCTCTCACCTGAGATCCTGTGGCAGCACCAGTCCGGCGTGGGGATCCACGGGTCTCCTCAATATCCGTCATCCGGCGATCCAGAGCCGCAGTAGCCGCGCCCAGGTTTTCGCTCACGCTTACCTGCGTTTCCAGAGCTCCCCTTAGAGTAGAAACTTCCCGGCTCAATCGTTCCATCCTGCCGAGTAGCGCCGATGGCATCCGTGTTGCCAAAACCAACAGGTGGAAGTTCATCCAGGAAGTGTGAGACAAACCTGCGAATGTTTTCACCGCACTCATTGAGCAATTTCAAGCAATCCTTGATGTTGTTAACATCCTTCTGAGCGCCTTTACGCTTGGCATTGCGTTGCGTTGTCGGGCATAGTTCAAACAGAAGTCTCTTGGAATGTTCAATCCAGTCAGAGGAGAAATCGTTTGAGGCTAAAAAAACATTTTCATCCTGTGATAGTGTTTTCATTTTAATAGAAATAAAGTTTAAAAACTCATCCTCCACTATCACTTTCCCGTTAGAGGTTTCTCCCGCCGCCACCGCCGCCACCGCCGCCATGATCTCTGCTTATCTCTCCCTCTTGCCATTTCTACACGTGACGCGACCTGCAGCCCTCCACGCTCGCCGCTTCTCAAAATCTGACGAGAATCTTTTAAACTGACCTTTGTCGATCAAAAAAACAGACAGATTCAGCAACTGTACGGCCTATTTCTTGCTTAAAATGTTTTCAGAAACACGTTTCGGTGAACTATTTTCGTAAAATACGAGATCGTATTCAGAACGAGACGCCATTAGGGTCTGTTTTGAAATTCGGGAGCAGCAAGACCCATGTGATGCGTTCGTCCAATCAGCTGCCATGTGTTGCGTTCATCACGCTCATCTTGCTCGTCATTTCTGGTAAGCGTTTTAACATAGGTGTCGAAAGTGGGCGCTACGGCAGTAAGTGGTTAGTGCACATTAACAGTGTACTGACGAACCGCGCGACGCACACACGCTCTGAACCGAGACAAGAGAACCGAACGGTTTAGATCATTTTCATGAACCGTACCATCCCTACTGTGCGCCCATGGGCGTGCTGATCTTACAGGGAGGTGTGTTCAGGTGCATTCTGGGCGTATTGCTATCTTGAGGCAGCGGAAAGTGATCGCGCCGTTGACCAACAAAAACCTGGTCTAAAGTCAATAACGCAGCATTTCATTGTAATTTTAACGCCTGCTTCACATCGTTGAGTTTTGGGGGCACAGTGCTCGTGCCATGTATGATCTGCTCGCGCGCTTTCACTTCACGCACAAGCAGATCAGTTTCTTCTCCTGAAAATCTCTCCTTCCTGCTCAGCAAATCATCATCATCACATTATAATAGCAATGTGCCAAGGTCCAAACGCACCTGGCTTTTAAAGAGAATGGGAGATGATCTCTGATTGGTTTATTGCCCAAAACACACCTCTGATTAATGAAGACACTAAGTACAACCCTTTTGAACCATGCGCCCGGCGCACGGACCCTTTTTTTAGGCAGGTACTATTTTGTATACATGCTGGAGGTATGGGTGAGAGAGGTTGAGCAAGCTGTCTGAATCTGTTTATTTGTAATATATGTTTGTTATGTAACACTGTTCTGTTTGTATGTGTTTTATAATTATGCATTTGTGGTCATAAGACCCCTTCGAAAATGAGATGCTACGTCTCAAGGGGGTATCCTTTCACTAAATTCACATTTAAAATGTTGTCGCTCTTGCGCACAAGCCCCAAATGAATTTATGTATACATGAATTTTATTGTGTAAGAAGTTATGTAGTTAGTAATGTTTACATTCAGAGAAAAACACATTGGGTGCATCCGTGAGGTCCAAAAAAACGTGTTGAATACATTCATGTATACATAGAAAAACCGATAATGTCCTGGTAGAAAATTACCAGTAGCTTTTACGTTAAGTTTACGGACATTTCGTGGCCGGGTTGGTTCGGTGCGTAGAGCAGGCGCGCGTGTGCTTGGGGGTTTGTGCCTCGACAAGGAGGTCCGGGTCCGACCTGTGGCGATTTCCTGCGTGTCTTACCCCTCTCTCTCTCTCCCCTTTTTCACCTAGTTGTCCTGTCAAATAGACGTGGAAAGGCCCAAAAAGTAATCTTAAAAAAATAAAAATAAAAGTTTACGGCATACCCTCTGTATTAGAGCCCGACCGATAAAGGATTTTTAAGGCCGATATCGATACAAATGTTTGGTGATTTAAAAATCCGATATTCCGATATATCGGCCGATATATATTTTAAAAAAGAAATCCAGAAACGCGTAACAAAACATAAACAGATTTCCCTAACATTAGTTATTTGTAGTTATTTATGAGTCCTCACTAAAATAATATGATAATGCAGTTTAAAAATAAACTTGTTTGTTCTATTGTCACAACAGAACATCAGAGGAACATCAAAATATATTAACGTTCTGATAAATAAAATTGATAAAAATACAAACTTAAGATATTAAACTTAAAGTCCTTTGAACAAAAACACAATAACAACAAAAAAATCAAAGAGTGTTACCAACAGGGAGGTTGTAGAGCGCCCTCTGGTAGACAAACGACGCAACGACAACACTCAGAACATGGTTGAAGGGTGTTTCGTCCGTCTTTATTTAATTTTTTAAATATTCGTTTATCTGCCTTTATAAATGCCGATACTGATAGTTTGGAAAATGCCTAATATCTGCCAGCCAATTTGTCAGTCGGGCTCTACTCTGTATCTTTTTAACGGATATTTCTGTTAATCCAGAAAATCAAAATACAGAAAAACATGTGTGATAATTCATACAGAAAAGTCCTTCATATTAACACAGTATATTAGCCCGGATTTCTACTAGAGATGTTCGTATTGGCACCAGTATCGGCTCCAATACTGCCTAAAACGCTAGTATCGGGAAGTACTGGAGTTTAAATGCACCGATCCGATACCACGTAATAAAGCCCTAAAGAAAATCTACATTAAAGTAGTTTATTTATGTTCTTTTTCCGTTATAACGGACTGTCAAACTGCAGAATAAAAGAAAGTTCTGTGGCATTCATTGTTCATGTTTCAAAAAGAGTTTAACCTGAGCCAGACTGACAACAAAGATATAAATCATATCACATCCATACAGGGACAGTAGTATACAGTTGTTAAAACATAATAAAATATATGACACACTGATATCGGATCGGTACTCGGTATCGGCCGATACGCAAGTTCAGGTATCAGAATTGGTATCGGGAAGCAAAAAATGGTATCGGACCATCTCTAATTTCTACGGACTTTTCTAACAGTGTAAAATTTGAATAATCTGTTGTTGACTGACATGTTTCTGTGTTGTTTTTTTCCTGTCAGTGGGACCGGTGTCTTCTACCAGGCGATACCTGCTGTCGGAGCCGACGGAAAGAACATCATGAAACTGATTCCTGTACAAATGGTCAACGGGCAGTTTTTCCAATCTCCAATAAGCAAGACGGATTCGACACAACAGAAAGCTGTCAGCGTAAACGTCGCCTCAGCACCTGTTCAGACGGTACAAAAGGCAGCGCCGAGTCCTTCTGCCACTCAGCAAGTTGTCAGGAAACAGGTTTCCATCATTAATGTCTTCCCTAATCAAGTGGGTTTGGATTGCGGTAGTTCACTAAACAAGCATCCACTGCAGCAGCAGAAAATGAATTTAATAGCCGTCGTACCTCAGATGGAAACACCTGCAGCAAACAGTGCAAAGTCAGGAAGACTTCCAGGTCCGCTCCCAGTCACAGTGAAAGCTCCAGCGATCCCCAGAGGACGGTACCTTCAGATTACCCCTAATGCAACAGTCCCAACAGTCCTGAGAGTCTCAGCAGTCCAAACAGTCCCGACAGTCCCAACAGTACAGAGAGTCCAAACAGTCCCGACAGTCCCGGCAGTCCAAACAGTCCCAACAGTCCCGAGAGTCCCAGCAGTCCAAACAGTCCCAACAGTCCCGAGAGTCCCAGCAGGCCAAACAGTCCCGACAGTCCCAAGAGTCCCAGCAGTCCAAACAATCCCAGCATCTGAACTACCTCCTCGTGTCAAGAGACCGATTTTTCCTTCGCCAGCCAACTCCTCTCCGAGTTCAGGCTCAGCCGGTGTGGTCTACACGTCCCCACCTGTCACAACTGTCAGTCCACAAAGTGTTTCTGCACTCGACACGCTCAAGTTTCTCTCCAACGTGTCAAATGCTACTTCATGTGGATCACCATCAGAAGGACCAAAACCACATTTAAAATTAATTCCTAAGGTTTCACAAAGGCCCAACAGCCCCATTAAGTGGGTAATCGAAGAAGAGGACAGCTTCACGGCTCTGGCTCCGACTCTTGATCCTGCTAATTTTTCCATCAGTTCAGAGATTCTTCGAGCTGTTGCAGAGAGAGAAAGTGCTCCCAAGCACTGCGACGCCTTTACAAATCCGGTCTCCGGGTCAAGTCTGGACAAAAGTGGACAAGGACAGGAAAGCACCTCGGTCACCTGCAACAGGAAGGTGGTTTTGGCGGCCAAAAACGGCAGCGTACCATATAAAATGGGAAAAAGCGACTCACCCACAGCAGCGGGAAAAAGTTATGAATACAACAAAACCACCGTGCCTTCATCCCAACAATCACTTGAGTCAGTTTCACCTCAGAAAGGGCAGGGCATCAGAATAATCATCCCGAAAGGGTCGCATGAAGTGATTGATCTTTGTGACGACGACGCTCACAATGATTCGTCTCAACCAGCGGCATCCGTTCACATGTTAGCGGCCACTCGTCCGGATGAAGACAATGTAATATTTGTGTCGTATATCCCCCCCAAGACTGACTCTGAGTCCACACAAGATTTGAGACTGAAAACACAAATGGCACCTGTGAAAGAAAGAGACAAGACGGTTACAAGCAGCTCGAACAATGTGACAGAACAGAAGAGCCCGGGTGGTACAACTGGCTCTCTTATAAGAAGAAAACCTGTCCACAGCATGTCCGTCAACACAGTTAAAAACGTCACGCGTGTTTGCGGTTCAGCAGCGATGAACGTGCAGAATAATGAGGGTCCGAACATTAGCAGTCAGCGGAGCACCGCCACCCAACAGTCGAAGGGCGTGGAAGTTGACGTAGAAAGGAAAAGTCCAGCAGATCGCGTAAATATTGCCTCAGCAGCTATTCAGATGGTGAACAAGGCAGCGTTGACTCCTTCTGCCACTCAGCAAGTTGTCCGGAAGCAGGTTCCCCTCATGAATGTCTTCCCTAATCAAGTATGTTTGGATCTTCCACTCCAGCAACAGAAAGTGAATTTAATAGCCGTCGTACCTCAGATGGAAACACCTGCAGCAAAAAGTGCAAAGTCAGGAAGACTTCCAGGTCCGCTCCCAGTCACAGTGAAAGCTCCAGCGATCCCCAGAGGACGGTACCTTCAGATTACCCCTAATGCAACAGTCCCAGCAGTCCCGAGAGTCCCAGCAGTCCCGACAGTCCCAAGAGTCCCAGCAGTCCCAACAGTCCCGAGAGTCCCAGCAGTCCAAACAATCCCAGCATCTGAACTACCTCCTCATGTCAAGAGACCGATTTTTCCTTCGCCAGCCAACTCCTCTCCGAGTTCAGGCTCAGCCGGTGTGGTCTACACGTCCCCACCTGTCACAACTGTCAGTCCACAAAGTGTTTCTGCACTCGACACGCTCAAGTTTCTCTCCAACGTGTCAAATGCTACTTCATGTGGATCACCATCAGAAGGCCCAAAACCCCATTTAAAATTAATTCCAAAGGCTTCACAAAGGCCCAACAGCCCCATTAAGTGGGTAGTTGAAGAAGAGGACAGCTTCACGGCTCCGGCTCTTGATCCTGTTAATTCTTCCGTCAGTTCAGAGATTCTTCGAGTTGTTGCAGAGAGAGAAAGTGCTCCCAAGCACTGCAACGCCCTTACAAATCCGGTCTCCGGGACAGAACAGAAGAGCATAGATGGAACAACGGACGCTGGTAGAGGAAGAAGACCTGGCCGGTGTATGTCCATCGACACAGGGAAAAACATAACGCGTGTTTGCGGTTCAGCAGCGATGAACATGCAGAATAATGAGGGTCCGAACTTTAGCAGTCAGCAGAGCACCGCCACCCAACAGTCGGAGAGCATGGAAGCTGTTGTAAAAACAAAGAGTCCAGCAAATCCCAGCAACTCTGACAGTAGCAAAATAGCGATGGACACCCACAACATGACGGTGAGGGCACTTCTATTGTATATACTCCACATTGACTACGTTTACATGCACATTATTATTCCAGTTTTTGCTTGTTTTTTTGTGATTGTTTTGGGCAAAAATCCTTGATTATGCGGCACGTTTTCTTAAAAAATGCGATGGAATATGCGGGATATTTATGCGATGAAATTGCGTGAACTTGCAAAAACTGTGGTTTCATCATGGCTTCATCGCGGGGTTTGCAGCTTTTCGATGATGTTCACTTTGCGTAATTACGTCACTTCATAATGTTCCCATGGCAACAGGGGGAAATGGCTGCTCTTGTGTGAAGTAAACGCAACATTTTTCAACTTTCTGCTAAGATATATGTGACTTTTTTGCAACGAAAATGCTGGTATTATGAAATCATGCAAGCCTGCATATTTTGCACGGAAATCGGCAATTTATGTGGTGAAAGTGCGGCGTATTTCAAAAAATGCGGCCCCCGCATAAATATGCGGACTTTGGCTGATTATGCATTGAATTATACGATCGCATATTTGCGTTTTTCTGGAGGGACTGAAAAGACAATATTCTGTTGGCTAATGAAAGTAAGTATTCCACTTATAGTCCCGTTTACATGCAGCCGTGCAAAAATAGTTTTCCGGCGGACTTGTTTGAACGTGTGAACACAGCCAGCCTCCCTCTTTCCCCTCCATATATATATATATATATATATATATATATATATATAGATATAGAGAGAGAGAGAGAGAGAGAGAGAGAGAGAGAGAGAGAGCTAGTTGTCGGGGGGGGCATGGGTAAAGTCAAAAGAAATCACTATTTCTATACCACTAACAAGTAATGCTAAAGACAGTAGCGTCTACGTCTACAAGCAGGCGCCATCTTGGGAAAACGACCAGTCGAACGAGTTGTTCGAACGAATTGTTCGACTGGTCATGACCGTTTTCCCAAGATGGCGCCTGCTTGTAGACGTAGACGCTACTGTCTTTAGCATTACTTGTTAGTGGTATAGAAATAGTGATTTCTTTTGACTTTACCCATGCACCGACAACTAGCTTTTTTTATATATATATATATATATATATATATATATATATATATATATATATATATATATATATATATATATATATATATAATAGCGGTTTGCGCTATCTTGTTTCAAGCTAGAGACGCATTCGATTAGCATGAAAGCATATCCGAGAGAACGGTCTACTCGGTACATATGTTATTAACCCCAAGGTTCATTTTGTGCTGGAATGGTCCTTTAAGATGAAATGAGAAACTTCTTTAACGGACCTAAAGGCTGCCAATGAAGTTCATGTTTTTAGTGATCCATTCAATTCATTTCACGACAGTGGACCTCTTTATCTGATTAAAAAAAATGGATGTCTTTTTGTACGGCAAATAGGCAAATGGAAATCCTTTTTTTTTTTTTTTTTTTGCCTAGTTGAATGTGAGTGAATATTAGGGCTGCACGATATGAGGAAAATAACCGATATGCGATAATGTTGTTGAATATCGCAATAATGATATTACCTGCGATAAATAAACATGATTAAGGTGTACTCAGTTCTGCTAAAATACAACAAACTGCTTGTTGAATTGAAAACAAATGAAAGGAAATCATTTCTAACATTCTTTTATTAAACAAATTGAACATTTAATTTAATATAAAAGGCTCCACTAAAAAAGAATGACAGTTACATTTTAATGTGCAGTTTTCTACAGATATTTTCTTTCAAGTCACACAAAAAACTCTTGAGTGTCTATCGCGTTTATTGCGCCAGTTGAGGAAAAACGCTGCCAGCTTTTCTTTTTTTACTATAAAACAACGCCAAATGAACGCAGCCTAAAACAGACCTAACAGCTGTAGGCCAGTAAGCCTATCATCAATGTTGTGTGTGTACAATTAACATTTTTTCTTATCTTTACTACTAATATGTTTGAGTCATGTTAATGTATATTTTCAGACATATTTTATATTTTCATTTTATTTATTTTTTTAACCATTGAACAATAATTTGGCGGCCCTCCCTGCAGCTACTCTGAGGACCCCCTAGGGGTCCCGGACCCCCTGTTGAAGATCTCTGATTTAAAGAGTTTTTTTGTTTTCTACTTGCAGAGCTCTGTGAACGCCGCAACCAGTTGGACGTCTTCGCCAGCACCAGAATCCTGTCGAATGGCCGATAATCTGCTGAGACAGATATTTGGGATAACAGCCAATGTGAAGGTTTGCCTGCAGAGGATTGACGGTGCCTCAGTCGGGTCTCGTCCTGCAGGGTTGAGAGGGAAAGAACTTTTTTTAAAGGACCTTAACCGTCCACAAGAAAGCGACAGCTGCAGCGGCGTGAAAGTACCGACTGAAGAGGAGCTGTTAGAAGGCTCTACCACTCCGAGTGCTCACACAGACATCGAACCTCTCAAATGTTCACACTTGAAGCCGAACACGAAACCTCTCTCTGTTTTGAAGAACAAACGCCATCCGGGTGACACTTCCCTCAAGGGAACATCGTGTGATGTCGAAACGGAGCCGGCGTTTGGCTACGTGGAACCCATAGATGAGGATTTCCTCAGCACGGATGAAAACGACATCCCAAACGCACAGGACCCAGCCGGCCGGCCGCAGACTCAGACGTGTGCGGATCTGAACGCAAACACAAGGAGAATGGGAAGAACGAGGAAGCGCACAATGTGTCCGTGTTGCGTCCCCGGTGCTCAAGATCCAAAGTCAGAGGAGCCAGAGGACTGGGCATGGGCGGCCGAGCAGACAAGTAAAAAAGGGAGGAGAACAAAGGCTGTAAGAAAAGCTGTAAAAACATCTGGAAGGACCGACTGTCTAAGAGCTAAGAACAAGCGCGGCAGTAAGACTTCCGAGGTTCCAGCCAGTGACCGTTTGTCCGCAGCATCCGTGGACTCTGAGGAACTGAAACAACATGAACAGATCAGAAAACTCAAAGAGCTTCTGAAAGAGCAAGAAGCAGCTTTAGAAGTGATGAGAAACGGCACGAGCTGAGACGAGCAATCCAATATTTTAAACTCTAATATTCTTACAAAGTTAATATTTATTTTTAGCATATAACATAACTCGCCCCTTTCACGTCTAAGCTGTCCTCTCAAATAAATGCCAATAAATAATCTAAAAAAAAACAAAACAAACTAATATCTTTTGCTACGTGTCCCCCTCTCATTCCCCTTGCTCTGGCGTTTCCCCCTCTCATTCCCCCTGCTCTGGCGTTTGCCCCCTCTCATTCCCCCTGCTCTGGCGGTTTCCCCTCTCATTCCCCATGCTCTGGCGTTTGCCCCCTCTCATTCCCCCTGCTCTGGCGGTTTCCCCTCTCATTCCCCATGCTCTGGCGTTTTCCCCTCTCATTCCCCATGCTCTGGCGTTTCCCCCTCTCATTCCCCCTGCTCTGGCGTTTTCCCCTCTCATTCCCCATGCTCTGGCGTTTTCCCCTCTCATTCCCCATGCTCTGGCGGTTTCCCCTCTCATTCCCCCTGCTCTGGCATTTCTGAACCCCTAAACCGGAGACATTTAAAAACACTTCTGACCCGTTTTGCTTTGGATTCTGCGGGGTTGTTGCAGTCTCGTTTCTCCTCCTGATCGGGTCATGACGTCTCGTTCTCTGAGCCTAAAGCTACTAACGTTACCATGGCAACTACCAGCAACAGGCGGAGTCTCCACGCTGCCTCCTGTTTATGCCCAGTATACCAGAATGTTCTACTGGAGATAAAAACCAAAACGTAGCGATGTAGATGTAGCCTGAGCGCTTCATTATCACGTGACATGCTCATCTGTCTGAGTCACTGAGGAGTGGGACTTTGTGGAAATACTGTAAACGTATATGTAATCTGAGAAACTGATGGGTAATGGCTTCAGAAAACACTGTCAGTGTGGATTTATAGTCGACTAAGAAGATTTTTCTATTATCTTTGTGAAAATGTTGTTCATACAGTTTAACAAAAAAAAGTTATTGTCATATTTATGAAAATACTAATGCAATATTTATGTTCTTTAGGGCCCCTTGTGCAAATAAATTCACTAGTTCAAGTGAGCTGTTGTATTTGGATCCTTATGGAGAAAATTATGGGATTTTTACTTCGGAACCCCACTGTTGAGCTCTACGTTAACATATCATTAGGGCTTTAAACAATTCACAAGGTTAAGAGTGACACCTTGTAACACAATGTTGCACTGACTACAGATTATACTTTAAAGATAAATAACAGGCCAAGATTACTATGATATGTGTGCATTAATAAGAACAAAAGTGGAATTGTGCAATAGACATTAAGTCTCCATGTGTCACTGTCACTTTAAATGATTTTAACTAAATAACTGTGTGGATAAAGTACAGCATATACAAATGACATACAATGGATGAATGAATTGTTTATTTTTGTGTCTGGCTGGTTGCTTACATGTACAGTATATCATATTAGGATTTAAGTAAACACTTTCCTAGTGCTGACACAAAACATAAGTACATAAAGGCTACAAATATAAAGTTTTAAACACAAAAAACAGATAAATACTAGGAGGGTACACACAAAGTTTTATTATTTCAACATAAAACCCTTTCAGACCTGAATAAATGACGGTACAAGTACAAAAATAAATGGAATAAGCAAATACTGTAGGTATTCCAAATATATATATTACATATTGTGTGTTGCTCTGCTTACGTTTTTTAACCCACGTGTTGTCTTCCCATTATGACCATGAAAAAAATACTTTTGTTGTCCCTATCTCAACGTTTTGTGGGTTTATTTTTAGGTTTTTGGTCACTATTTTCAACATTTTCCCCTTTTTTCCAATGTCTTTGCCCGTTATTTTTGACGTTTTCTCGACGTTTATGGCGCTATTTTCGACGTTTTCACCAACATTTTTGCCACTTTCCCAACGTTTTGTCTGTTTTTCGACGTTTTTGCGCGTTTTTGGCGCTTTCTTCCGGTGTATTTGAAGTTTGTTTTCGTCGCTTTTTCCAACATTTTTGACGCTTATTTCAACGTCCCATATTTCGGATACAAAAAAAAAAACTTTGAAAACGGGTCAAATTTGACCCGACGAGAACATGAGGATGAAGCCGGTTTACATTTTCTTAGTTGACGCTTTTATTTTGAAGAGTACGGCCCGGAAGTCCTGTTTTTGCGAAGAAGTGACAACACCAGTCGGTTCTTTAAAGCTGGATACGTACGTTTCATCAAGGTATGGGCAATAATATGTACGGCTGGCATGTTGTTTGGCACTATTTAGCTAAATGTGTTCCCTATCGATGATGTTATATATAATATTTATGGAAACCGCAACGTAAATCTTTCGTTCGTTCGTAATTTTGTAGGTAACGTTAGCGTTACCTAGTAACTAGCTAATGAATATCGAAAGTCTGAGCAAATGGTGTCTGTTAAAAACGTAATGGACGTCAAGAACGACACCGCTACATTATCTTCTAGATAGAGAAACATTAACATTGTATGTGGCTTTATTTAAACCGATAAGCCATTGGAACCAGGAGGGGCAAACTTTAGTGTCAGTTAAGATGTCTTTCCGCTCAGGTTCGTCATGCTGTTGAACTACTTCATTACACCGAACAATTAGGAAGTCCTCAACGTGAGCTAGTGTCTACATCTTTAAATCCCGGCTCTACTGTGTCGGTCTACCGGGGTGAAGTTAGTTTAATGTTTGACATTCGTCGGTTTTAATACGTCCGTGTTAAAGTTTCGATTTCCCCCAGTTTTAGGGTACGGTGGAGAGCTGATTTAGGATTACATTTCACGGTTTCGATCAACTCAAAATCACCAAAAAAGGACGGAAACTAGCTGTCTGTCCAACGTGTCCTAGTTAGGGACCGTAGTAAAAGTGCAACCTCACCCATTTCAATCTTCATTTACTTTTTTGTAAGTAACTTTTTTTTGTAAATATAGTAAATAATTAGTCAGGCTATCACCAGACCAAGCTCAATCTTTTAAGATTGAACATTAGTCTGGGGAGCCTGCTCTGTATTTTCTACTCCACAAGAGGAGTGATCAACGGGCATAGTACAAATGACTCTGTAGCAATTGACCCTTCGCTAAGCCACGCCCGAAAACCGCCACAGGCCAATCGTGGCTTAGCAACCGTAACTAGGCGCGGGAGGTCTGTCAAGCTTTCGAGAGGGAAACCTGTACGCCGAAGCATTGTGCAAATCTGATACACGGTATCCTAAAAGTTTGGACGGTGATGGAATTTTTCCCTTCCCGAAACCTAAAACCCAAGGGGAGAAAGCCCGGGCGTGGATCAAGCAGTGTGGGAGGCCCCATTCACAACTAGCTAAATGTCGACCGTATTAACAAAAATGCATACGTTTGCTCCAAGGCAAGAACACGCTAATGTTAGCTAGCTAGCTAGCTAGCTAACAGCTAACTCAGCATAGCATTGCTTGGAAATAATGACGGTTCTTTGTTCATAATGCATATATTTGAACGTAAAATAAAGACAATTCCGGCGCAAAATGAACCTAGGGGTTAAATAACAGATGTATACCCACTTCGCTCTCTGGGACATGCTTTCAAGCTAGCACGGACCGCTGATTAGCTTACAACGCTAGTATTCGGGGCACAGGGAAAGTAAAAACAAATGGCTATTTATACCACTAAAAAGGCTTAAAATATCACCAAACTTCAACGGTAGCATAATGAGGGTCCCAAAATGTTAACCGAAGCATTGAGACCTCTGTAAGTGTACAGACAGTTTATTAATAAGATAGATTATAAAGACAGTCACATTCTCGTATACAGGCGGCCGCCGTCTTGGGAGCTACTGTCTTTCTGCCCCGAATACTAGCTAGCGTTGTAAGCTAATCAGCGCTCTGTGCTAGCTTGTTCCAAGCTCTAAACACATTTGATTAGCATGAAAACATGTCCCAGAGAACGATCGAGTGGGTACACATCTGTTATTAACCCGTCCTTAAGATGATTAAAGGGAAGACGGAGGCTCACTGACATATTTTAAAATATATTTCAGCATTTGTTAATCGCTAAAAATATAAGCAGGAGAATGTTATCATTGCAAAGTGTTCAAGCTAATGTCTTGTGCTTGTTCCATAAGATTTATGGATAAGCTGTTTGATTTATAATTATTGTAATTATCAGATTATTTTCAAATGTCACTAACCCTGCTGTGCATGAACATAGCTGTTCCTCAATTTGTGTGTTTCCCATTTGAATGGTCAGCGTATGAGGCGGCTCACATTACTGCATGGCCTATAGGCTTTAGCTTCAATTTTGATGAAATTAATCTCTCATCAGTTGCATATTATGTTGTGGATATATCCCTCGAATGCAAACTGCAGTCCCTTTTGTCTTGCTCTCTCAGATATTTCACCTGTTTGCCAAAAATTACTAATTATCTCCTTGGGAATGTCTGACACCAGTGCATACATACTGTAATGGACGTGCCTGGCACGAAAGCTTGACAGGCGTAGCAACAGTAACTAAGGAGGGCGGGGCTTAGCGAAGAGTCAATTGGATAGTCCTTCAACCAATCAGACCAGCGATCCGGGTGACGTAGCAGCGATAGCGGCATCAATGGGTTGCTGCGCTTCGGTTGCCGTCATGTTGAATGTAAACTAGAAGTGTGACTCTTCACTGATCTCCCGATACGTCTTCGATTCGATATCTCGATGCATCACGATGCGTCAAATACATTTTTCTTTTAAAGCCATATAGGATATTCATTTCATAGCTTTTCAAGCTTCAAAAACAAAACATTCTGCAGTAATACTAAATAAATTGGATACATAAAACTACAGCCTTGAGCACATGTCACTTCCTGAATGTGCAAAACATACCAGAATATGTAAACAGAAAGGTCGTTAGGCCTACATTAATAGCGCGGCAGGTGGATAAGCCAGATGGTGATTGGTTGCCGCCGATTTGTAACGGAAGCAGGATAGATAAACGTACAGGTTTCCAGCCTGAGCTGCAGGGAGAAATCAAACCGCCGGCAGATCGGTCTGGGTTTACCCAGTCTAGTTAATCATGGTTTATGTAAATATTGTAATTTCAGTAGCTTGCTCATTTCTTAATATATTGACATGAAATCCCCTCTCATGGTTCCTTTGACATCTTATCACAACTTTCAAAGCAGTTAAGGCTGATTGATGCGTTTGCATTAAATCAACGCCATGGGTATGCACGTAGGTACGTAGAGACACAGACCCTACGCCGTAGCCTGACGTGCACCTCAAAAGCGTAACTACACGTTGTGGCGACACACGTCGCACCACCGTGGCTTGGTAGCGTTGAATTTCACCCGACTCATTTCCTGGTTCTCCTTAAACCTGCTGTTCTCTTAAAGAGATCGATGCACACACGCCAACGCACAATTATAAACTTCAGTGGCACTTATGTAGGCTACGGAGAAAGACATCATTATCATCAGTGACCTGTTGTGTAGAAAAATGCACATTTTTGGTTATTATTTTGCTCATTGTTAAATATATTGACATCAAATCACCTCTAATATGTCTTGGACATTAGCCCACAACTTTCACAGCTGTTCCCAGACCTTTTAGCTAACCATTTCAGCTTCTTGCACGATACTTTTAACTTACTATTAAAAACCGGTGTGTCCACTACTTTTAGCGAATCATTTGAACGGTTTAGTCAGTACTTCTTCTAGCTAACTATTACTACCGTTTAATCGAAGCAAAGATGAATCGATTAATCTCTGCAGCTATAGTCGAACCATAAATATTTAGCGGGGAGGAAATAATGGGAACTGGTGGTGTTATTGGGGATCTATATGTCTTAATATAACTCTTAATGTGTACACAGGAAATACACAGAGCATGGATCTCCTTGGAAAAGTGGAAATCTACATCCCAGTGGACGCTGAGGTGAAAAGCTTCCCTATGTGGAGTTTACCTAAATCAGTCCTTAAACAAATTGTCCTCCCCCTGTCTGACTCTGAGGGCTCCGGGACGCTCGCAGACTCTCCAGAAGGCATATGTATTTGTCCAGCAATCATACGGAGGAAAGGCCAGAAACTTGTCTCCCACACAGGAAACGGTGGGACAGAAAACGCATCGCTGCTGCACACAGAGTTTCGGTCTGGACAAATGTCCTTTGTCTGCCCCAACCGCACAGCTTACAAGGTGCTAAAGGACACGGTGCCTGGGAAAAAGGTCTCTGCACACACATCTCACTCCTCCCAGTTACCTCAGGGCTCGGCCCCGGATAAGTACAAAGATGCTGTTGTCATCTACCATGGACATGTTTACCTGTCCACCAGGAGGTCCAATCATAGCCGGAGTCAACGAGAGACACGTGAACCAAAGCAATCTTCTCACTCTGCCATTCCTAAAAGACTAAAGAAGGTACTGTGCCATTTCAGTTGGTGGTTACTAAAGCCCAGTTCAGACCAAAGATTGGCGACTACACAAGTTTAAACTTGCAACTAGAGATACTCAGATACCGGGTTTATGCACTGATCTGATACCACGTCATTTAGCCCAGAAGAAAATGTACTTTAAAGGTGCTCTAAGCGATGTCACACGTTTTTTAGGCTACAACATTTTTTGTCACATACAGCAAACATCTCCTCACCTCCTCTGCTAGCTGCCTGTCCCCTGAACACACTGTAAAAAAACATCTCCTCACTATCTGCTAGCTGCCTGTCCCCTGAACACACTGTAAAAAACATCTCCTCACTATCTGCTAGCTGCCTGTCCCCTGAACACACTGTAAAAATCATCTCCTCACTATCTGCTAGCTGCCTGTCCCCTGAACACACTGTAAAAAAACATCTCCTCACTATCTGCTAGCTGCCTGTCCCCTGAACACACTGTAAAAACCATCTCCTCACTATCTGCTAGCTGCCTGTCCCCTGAACACACTGTAAAAAACATCTCACTATCTGCTAGCTGCCTGTCCCCTGAACACACTGTAAAAAAAAAAAACATGGTCTCTGTAGACAGCCCGGGCTCCACAAACGGCAACAAAAACAAGAGCCAACCAGCACCACCAAACATAACAAACAGTGTTCCAGCCAATAACCGACAAGAAGGATTTGGGGGTTAGGGTTGGGGGGTTAGTATGCGGAAGGGAGGGGCGACCTAGCCTCCGTTTTGTTCAAGAAGTGACGTCACCCAACATCGCTTGGAGCACCTTTTCAAGTAGTTTATTTGTGTTCTTTTTCCGTTATGACTGACTGTCAAACTAGACGATAAAAGAAAGTTATGTGGTGTTCATTTTTTGAGTTTTTTCATGTTTCACAAAAGTATAACCTGAGCCAGGCCGTACAACGAAGATCATATCACATCCATACAGGGATAGTAGTATACATCTGTTAAAACATAATCAAATATATGACACACCGGTATCGGATCGGTACTCGGTATCGGCCGATACGCAAGTTCAGGTATCAGAAAGATGAATCAGTTGGATGTCAACTATTTTGACAATCAATGAATCAAGTTGAGTCATTTTTTATAAAAAAAAGTCGAAACCTCTCTGACTGCAGCGTCACGTTTTTCTGGGTCAAAATTTTAAATTAAAACGTTTATTTTTCTGTCACTTTTTCCCAAGTCTTTTGTCACTTATTCTGATGTTTGATTTTTTTTCTGCGCTTGTTTTTTGACGTTGTTGAACTTTTTTTTTGTTCGACATTTTTGTCATTTTTTTTTTCCAACGTTTTTTTCCAACACTATAAAATTAAATAAAACACCCAAATTACAAATAGTAGTGAACGGATCATTTCTTTTACTTGTGAAGAGCGTTGCATGGAACTAGCCACACTATTTTTTTTTTTTTTGGACAATTTGGACAAAAAAAAGTAAAACCCAAATTTCTGATGTAGAAACTTTTTGAAAATGGGTCAAATTTGACCCAAAGACAACAGGAGGTTACATATTCCCTAATTCCTTCACTCCTCTGTGACAGTAAAGTAAATAACCACGGTAACGTTGTGATTGTTCCTGCAGCGGCGATCTCCCCAGGCTCGCCCTGATCCTGCAGACAAAGAACTACAAAGGAAGAAATTGCGTGTCACTTTGCCCCAAACCTCCATAAAACCGCTACAGGATCTTCTCACCAAAACAGATAATCACTCCACCACGGACCAGGTGAGTTTAGTAACAACTGCAATAAGTAAAAAGCACTTTTCTTGATATGGACGGGTTACAAAATGATTTAACAAAGAATATGAGACCGTGAAAAAAATCATCTTATGGCAATTGAATGCTTTTAGTTATTGTAACCTGTCCCCATACCTTTTTTTAACCCTTGTGTTGATTTCGGGTCACATTGACCCGTTTTAAATTTTTGTTTTATATCAGAAAATATGGGACGTAGAAATAAGCGCTGAAAATGTGTAGAAGAAACATTTAAAATTTTCAAATGTTGGAAAAAGCAAAAACAAACTATGAAAAAAAGGCGTCAAAAAATAATCTTTAAAAAAATATATATTTTCCTTCTCCAGATTTCCCACCGTGGTCAGAAAGAACAGGGGAGACACTTTGTGTCTCTCACGATGACTCTAGAGTCACTACTTGCTCCAAAGATAATCACCGTCAGTCTCTCTCTCTCATACACACACACACACACACACACACACACACACACACACACACACACAGACCTGCTATTCTCTTAAAGAGATCGACGCACACACCAACGCAGAAGTGTAGACTTCAGGCCACTTATGTTGGCTACGGAGAAAGCTCTGCGTGGCGCCTCCCCAGGACCATATACCACGCTTTAGACGTGGTTCAACATGCAGTGCAGTATTAGGGGACCACTAAGGTCTATATAAAAGAGACTTCAGATACAGTATTAGGGGCCCACTAAGGTCTATATAAAAGAGACTTCAGATACAGTATTAGGGGCCCACTAAGGTCTATATAAAAGAGACTTCAGATACAGTATTAGGGGACCACTAAGGCCTATATAAAAGAGACTTCAGATACAGTATTAGGGGACCACTAAGGTCTATATAAAAGAGACTTCAGATACAGTATTAGGGGCCCACTAAGGTCTATATAAAAGAGACTTCAGATACAGTATTAGGGGACCACTGAGGCCTATATAAAAGATACTTCAGATACAGTATTAGGGGACCACTAAGGCCTATATAAAAGAGACTTCAGATACAGTATTAGAGGACCACTAAGGTCTATATCAAAGAGACTTCAGATACAGTATTAGGGGACCACTAAGGTCTATATAAAAGAGACTTCAGATACAGTATTAGGGGACCACTAAGGTCTATATCAAATAGACTTCAGATACAGTATTAGGGGACCACTAAGGTCTATATAAAAGAGACTTCAGATACAGTATTAGGGGACCACTAAGGCCTGTATAAAAGAGACTTCAGATACAGTATTAGGGGACCACTAAGGTCTATATAAAAGAGACTTCAGATACAGTATTAGGGGACCACTAAGGTCTATATAAAAGAGACTTCAGATACAGTATTAGGGGACCACTAAGGTCTATATCAAATAGACTTCAGATACAGTATTAGGGGACCACTGAGGTCTATATCAAAGCATCCAAAGAGCACCATGTCATGGGACCTTTAATGTGCTATATGTGCTGGTTTTACTGTAAAGTGTCTATGAGTACCATGTAAAGTGCTATATAAATGAATTGCCTGTTGGGATTCATAAAGTGTCTGAATCTAAATCTTGAAAAGTGAACATGAGCCTTACCACTACTTTTGTGTTTTGTGTGTCCTTCAGGAGCTGCTACATGACAACACGCCCGAAAACCCCCCCACCGCGTGTAAAGTAACACACGGTATACACGAGAAAGATGTTTTTACGCATAAGAAAGTTGACGTGTCGTCATCCACAGCTGCACATTCGACTGCTGATGGAGCGCAGGCAGCGGCGGAGGAAGCAGCTGGCGCAGAGTCAGCGTGGTTTCAGGAGGAGGAAGAGGAGGAGCAGCAGGAGGAGGAGGCCAACGACGACGGGGCTGAACGTGAGCTACCAAACATGGACGAAGAAGCTAAAGCTGACTATCTACAAATTGAAAAAGTTCTTGATATTGTGGATCAGAGTAGCAGCTGGATCGGGAGAGAGTCTCGGGGTGCAGCTCGCGCCTCCACATCGCTACAGGAGGACTACGACTTTAAGGAGCTGGCGGAGGAGGAGAAGATCGCTAGAATGAAGGCCAAACTCAGACAGAGCGAAGCTGCCCTCCTTATAATGACAGCTCAGTCCGAGTGAGCAGCAGTTCCCTAAACTTAAAACTCACGTTAAGATATTTACCCTTGAACTACGGCCGCTCAGTCAGAGTGAGAAAAAACCCATCAATGATGCTTTAGTTCCCTAAATATTAAACTTACGATAACTAACATCATAACTAACTCATGTTAAAGGACAATTCCGGCGCAAAATGAACCTAGGGGTTAATCACACGTGAACCGAGTCGACCGTTCTCTGGGATATGTTTTCATGCTAATCCAATGTGACCAGTTTTAGTCCAATCCGTCGTCAGGACACTGGTAAAGTAAAAAGAAATCTCTATTTCTACACCACTAACAAGGCTCAAAATAGCGCCACACTTCCACGGTAGCATAATGAGGGTCCCTACATGTAAACTCAAGGATTGAGAACTTTGTAAGTGAACAGACAGTTTATTAAAAAGATAGTTTAGAAAGACCGTAGCGATTTCTCCTTTAAAATATTTACCCTTGAACTGCGGCTGCAACTAACGATTAATTTCATTATCAATTAATACCAATTCGATACTTTTTAGGCGCCGACAGAATTGCCTCTTTAGTATTGAGTATCCAAAAATGCCTCGTCATTCAATACAAAATAATACCAATACCTAAGGAGCAAATCTCATCAGCGTTAGTGAGCCAATCAGCACGCAGCATGCTTCTACAAAGAGCTATTCTTGTTTGTGATTGGCACGTGCAATGTTGTAATTTATTTTTTGTTAAAATGTATTTTTATAAATTTGGTATCGTTCAGGAACCGGTATCGGAACCTTTTGAACGGTGCCCGGCCTATCAATTAATCTGGCGATTTATTTTCTTGATTAATCGTTTGATCCATAAAATGACCGAAAATGGTGAAAAGAAATCTCCATCCCAGTTTGTCAAAGTCGAAGGTGATGTCTTTAAATGTCTTACGTTGACGACCCAAAGACATTCAGTTGAATATGGTTTTAAAAACAGAAAAGAGCAGGACGTCTCCATATTTTAGAGGCTGAAAGCAGCATTTTCTTTTTGTTGTTTTTGCATGAAAAATTACTTTTATCGACTATCAAAATATGTTGGAGATGATTTTTTTTATTCGACTACTCGTTACAGCTGTACTATGAACACTTTGTTTCCCAATATATCCAGACTGGGTAAACCCAGACCGAGCTGCTGGAGATTAGATTTCTCCCTGCAGCTCAGGCTGGAAACCTGTACATTTATCTGTCCTGCTTCTGTTACAATTTTGCGGCGACCAATCACAAACTGGCTTATCCACCTGGTGTGCTATTGGCGGGTTTAACACAATGACGATAGAGAAGCGACCAAGCAGCTGATGCCGCTGTCGCTGCTACGTCACCCGGATTGCTGGTCTGATTGGTTGAAGGACTATCCAATAGAGGCATTTGAACTATGCCCGTTGATCACGCCTCTTTGGCAGTAGAAAATCCAGAGCAGACTCTCCAGACTAATGTTCAATTTTAAAAGATTGAGCTTGGTCTGGTGATAGCCTGACTACAATATATCCGGAATATAATTACAATTTCTCATGTTGTCCTCTGGTCAAATTTCTTTTCACAGTTTTTTTTATATCAGAAAATATGGGACGTCGATAAAGCGCCGTATATGAAAACGCAACAAAAGGTTAAAAAACCCTGGTCAAAATCGCAAAAGAAAGTGTAAAAAAACCTCAAAATTAAGCACCCAAAACATTGAAAACATGACAATAACATTGGGGAAAAGTGGGGGGAAAACGTCAGAAAAGCAAATAAAATGTTGAAAAAAGTGACCAAAATAATGGACGAACCCCCATTAAAATGTAAAATACAAAACTTAGAAAAAAGTGACTGAAACATTGAGATGGGGACAACAAAAGTGTCTTTTTCGTGGTGGACGGGAAGACAACACAAGGGTTAAAACCAGAATACTAGTGTACATGGAAACGTACTTGACCACAAGCTCTTTTGAAAACTAGTAGTTGCATTTCTTTGACATTTGCTTGGGAGGCGAACGGTTTCCTGACTTCTGACCTTTCCCCTTTTTGTGGTCTTTCTGTTAGAAGAGGGCTTTTAAGATTTTAGAATCAGAAGAATCCGTTTTAATGGCCAACTAAGTGTAAACTCATACAGGGAATTTGACCTCGGCTTTTTGTTGCTCTCAAAGTACAACCAAAATAGACATGACGTTACAGCTGAAAAGGACAACACCGCTGAACGAGATTAACAAACATTTGACTACTAAGTACAGATACATTTGTGTGTATATAAAAAGTGTATGTGTGTGTATGTATATATATATATATATATATATATATATATATATATATATATATATATATATATATATATATATATATATATATATATATGAATGCATACACACACGTAAACAAAGTTTCATTCTGTCGATTATGTTCTTGATTAATTGGTTACTTGTTTGGTCTTTAAAATGTCAGAAATTGGTGAAAAATGTGGATCAGCGTTTCCCAAAAAGCCCGAGATGACGTCCTCAAATGTCTTGTTTTGTCCACAACTCAAAATATATTCAGTTTACTGTCATAGGAGAGAAGAAACTAGAATATATTCACATTTAACAAGCATTTAACAGCACACAAGTTTAACTTTTTTTTCTATCAAAAAATGACTTAAACCGATGAATACGTTTATTAAAATAGTTGGCGATTAATTCAATAGTTGACTAATTTATTACTTATTATTGTTATTATTATTTAATCGATTAAAATGCTTCTCATAATGTGGACGTTGTATGTGGATGAATGGGACTTTTCCTCAGTGTGTCATTTTTGTTTTGGGACACCTCTTTCTTAAAGAAAAGAAAGTGAGAAGGACTTTGGATTTCTGAAGTCTGGACGCCGGATGTTCGGCTCCCTTCACTCAAATTTATCCAATCGTTGGATTGAGTTTGTGTCCCAGAAAGCTTCGATTCTGCTCATGTTTCAAAATGTGCGGGTTCTTCTGATGAAATATTACTTTGTGTCAAACGTATATCACATTTAATATTTTTGGACACTTTTGGACCAACTTTTTTTTCACATAAAGTCTCGTGGGATAGGGCTACGTTTCCGTTGCTGCAAATATTTGTGTTTTGCAATAAAGAAGTGCGAGTACAAAGCTGTGACTTTTTGGTTGTTTATATTCATTTGTTTCACACACATAAATAAAAATCACATTGAGGAAATATAAAATACATGTCACATTGATGGCTGTAGCGTAAGACGTCAACGGTTGTGCCGTCTTTGATACATGATACGCTGTGCTTACCGGTTTAGCGATTACCTGACTTGCCTCAGCGTTACATGTTCGGAATAGAGAGCCGCCAAGACACCGGAGGAGGGGTTGTCGCCAGCCCTCTTAGTTGCCATGCAACGAGATGCTGCTTTGTTTTTATCGTGGCACTCCAGCATTCGCTTTCGGAAGGATGTTGACCGTTTGAAAAAATTATCCAGATGTGTGTGCCTTTGACTTGAACTGTCGGCAAACTTCACAAAACATCACACTTCCATCGGCATCCTCTACTAGGGGTGCACGATATATCGACTCAATATCGTTTTTGCAATATCACGTTGTGCAATATCAATATCGAAAATGTACTGAAAAGTATGCAATATTCCGTGTATTTTGTGAGATGCGCATAGAGAAAGAGAAACGAGAAGCTTGAGGACAGAAAGAGAGAGTGCGAACTGCGAAGTGTGTGTTTAAATAAACGCTTGTGTTGTACAAAAACCTGTTTTGGTATTCTATTAATCTATTTTGATGTGTTTTCAACTTTTTCATTTTCATATACGTTTAAGAATATCTGAATGAATATCTATTGCAATATTCACGCTCAATATCACATTTTGTCAATATCGGGCAACCCTATCCTCTACTGCCACCCAAGAAAACTCCTTCCATGACGATTTGAAATAATCTTGATCAGCTCGTATGCAGCCATCATCTTCTTCACAAGACAGCCGTCAGTCACGCGTCACAAGCCCTGCACTCACTTTTTAATTGGCCAACGGCACCTTCGAATCAAATCATTCTCCGACGCCGGAAAAACAGAACGATAATGTAATTTATAATACGACGATCAGAAAAAATATCATTCGACAAGCATTCTCCGTCGGCGGCAACGGGAGGGGGGGGGACAAGAGAATGATAAAGGAAAAATTATTAAAACTTTCCTTTTTTTTAGAAGCGTGTTGTTAAACGTACTTGCCCCGACGTGGCATTTTACTTTCCCCGAGCCATCGGGCGATCCTTATTGTTGAACCCTGCATGTGAGAGTGTGTTAGGAGCCTGTAATATGCATATATTAACCCTTGTGTTGTCTTCCAGTGGACCATGCACTTGTCATCCTCCCAGGTCAAAACTGAAAATCAACTCTATGGGCCCTATTTTAACGATCTAAGCGCACGGCGTGAAGCGCCTGGCGCTGGTGCGTTTAGGGCGTGTACGAATCCACTTTTGCTAGTTTAACGGCAGAAAAAAGGGTCCGTGCGCCGGGCGCATGGTTCAAAAGGGTTGTACTTAGTGTCTTCATTAATCAGAGGTGTGTTTTGGGCGTAACATGCAATAAGAGTCATCTCCCATTCCCTTTAAAAGCCAGGCGCGTTTGGACCTTGGAGCATTGCTGTTATGATGGAGGATTTTCTGAGCAGGAAGGAGACATTTTCACGAGAAGAAACTGATCTGCTCGTGTGTGAAGTGAAAGCGTGCGAGCAGATCATACATGGCACGAGCACTGTGCCCCCAAAACTCAACAAGGTGAAGCAGGCGTTAAAATTACAATGAAATGCTGAGTTATTGACTTTAGACCAGGTTTTTGTTGGTCAATGGTGCGATCACTTCCCGCTGCCTCAAGATAGCAATACGCCAAGAATGCACCTGAACACACCTCCCTGTAAGACCAGCACGCCCAGAATGCACCTGAACACACCTCCCTGTAAGACCAGCACGCCCATGGGCGCACAGATGGGCCCAGGTGCATTTGCTATTTAAACGACGCGGGCGCTGGACGGGAAATTGACAACTGCGTCGGTCTCAAACTAGCAAAGACACTTGCGTCGGGCCCTGGGCTGCGCTGGGTGTAAGATAGGGCCCTATATCTGACGTTTTGGTCTCTTTTTTTCTGACACTTTTGACGCTTTTTTCAATGTTTTTGCCGTTTTACACTTCTTTTCACTACCACTTAATAAACACCACTAACACAAACCTAATCCTTGAGTTAAAAAACAGAAATGATTCATTATTTAGACTAATATCAAAGGATTTTTATTTACATTTTATTTAATTTGTTTACTATCTATATGATGTTGTGTTCTGTGTGCAAAAATCGTAATGTGTAAAGTAACTAGTAACTAAAGCTGATGAATGTAGTGGAGTAAAAAGTACAATATTTCCCTCTGAAATGTAGCAGAGTAGAAGTAGAAAGTGGCATGAAAAGACTTGAGTAAAGTACAAGTACCTCAACATTTGTACTTAAGTACAGTACTTGAGTAAATGTACTTCTACTATCTGTTGTGTTTTCTCTCTGTGCGCAGATGTTCTCTTCATTTACTTTTGTTGTGTCTATTTGCATGTTTCTGTAAGCTGCAGTGCATGTCGTGCTCTCAGGGCTGCCGTACACACTTCACTAACTTGTGTCCAGTACAGAATGAGTGACACAGACGAGGCTTTAAAATTGCTTGTAAGGTAACATTGACTACGTTTACATGCACATAATATTCCAGTTATTGCCCTTGTTTGTGTCTAAGTGACTGATGGGAACAACAATCTTTGACATTGGTCCAGTATTAAGCGAGATCGCTGCAGTCGGCAGCGGAGAAACAAGCTACAATGTAAGTTAATAGGACAATTGTCCAGCTTGTATTTACCTTCACAAAAGTGCTCGTTTTGCCGCTGACAGACTCAGATTAATATTCTAAGTGTCTGACAACATTATGGAAAGGATCCCTACAAAGATAGACCTTTAAAACCTCTTTGAGACCTTTCTGTTTAACCAGAAACAGCTCTGAAGTCGCTAGCACTAAACCCACCAGACTCCATTTAAAAAAGCAATACTTTTAGCGTGTATAGAGCCAACATATTTTCACATGTAAATCGGTAAATTATGTATTTATTTATTTATTAGAGTTGTGAGTTGTGACGACCAAAAAAAACAGCTTTTAATAGTGTAATTTTGTTTGTGTCGACTTTGAATGGAGTGTATTTTACGATGCTAAAATTACTGTTTATTTCATTGTGATGTAGCTTTCTTTGTTCCGTTTACATTTATTTTCAAACAGGACATGAACGCCGATCTCCTGGGTGAAAGTCATGTGTTTGTTTGAGCCCCTAATTAGTCACTAATGGGCCACACGTTCCACCAAAACAAGTTCCTTCCCGAGGCTATTTTGCAGAGGCACCGTGGCTCCGCTCGGCGTTTAGCGCCGCCCAAGAGACGATTGTGATTGGTTTAAAGAAATGCCAATAAACCAGAGCATGTTTTTCTTCCATCCCAGAATGGACTAGCCGGACCTTCCTGTGCAGCGCTGTGGGGGAAGGTCTGGCAATGCGAGACTAAGTGGGGACAGGTAATGGATTGTAAGGATATTTTATATGTCTTATTTTTTCGGACTGAGTGCATGGATACTTATGGAAGTAGGAACGATTGTAAGGCATGTATGGTAGAACAGAAGAATGTAGGAAGGATGTTTTTTTTTTGCACAAGTAGCCTATAGAAAATGGTAATTTGCACAACTCTTTGAGTAGCCTAGATGTTCAATGTACATTTGTCTTCTAACTGTTTTAACCCTGTGCTTGTTGTGTGTCTCTGTTGTAATTTCTCCTTGGGGAGACTATTAAAGATACTTTGACTTTGAGGTAAAAAGAGAGTTACAGTAGTCCAGGCATAGGCGTAGATTTCGGGGGGTATGCAGGGGATATGTCCCCCCCCCCCCCCCCAATAATTACAAGAGGTAGATTTGTCCGCCTCAAAAAATATGAAAGACTACCCTAAAAGAGGTAAAAAATAACTGTCAATACTACAACGAAGTGAACAATACAGGAGAATAATTCATAAAAAATAAATTTCCCTTACGGAAATAAAGACATTCCAGCTTAAACTGATACAGAAAAGGCACAAATTGTTGAAACATTAATTGATTAATTGATGGAAATGAAAAATGTTGGATTGTTCAAAATGTTATGGGGGAGGACCCCCCCCCCCCCAGACCCACAGGTTGTAATGTCGCCCCACCAAACAAAACCTACACCCTTGAGTCCAGGCCTGATGATATAGAAATGGATATGGTGTTTGTGACAATGATGAATATCCTGTTACATACATAGTTGGAACACAGCAGAACAAGTTCGTTACCAGAAAAAGCATGTTAAATCATCTGATATGAGTTCCAGATGAGATTTAAGTGTGAAATAATGTGCGGAGGAGCAGTGCGGGGAGGAAACCTCAGCGCTGGGGTCCTGCCCTCCTGCTGCCAGACTATAAGACTCAAGTTCTCCTGGAGTCAGTCCACACAGACAGGATGCACTCCTCTTGCTGCCCTTCTGCCACTCCACACACACTGAAGGTAATTGTATTCTTTTATTTAACTGTTCTACTAGGAATGTTCCCGTTGGGATTCAGAATCTCTTTTACGAGTCTTGGTCGAGTTTGGGGCGCGCTCCTTTTCGTTTCAATCGTTTTTGGTGTAAGGTGGTCATAAAACTCAGTCGGGGTTTTTACATTATAAGGCTTACGTAGGTGCAGCACCAAGCCGAATGAATGCAAAATCAATGTGAGCGTCAACACTAACTAAATGACTTGATTACATGACTCCAATCTAATGATGTAGTTGGTCTCCAGTGGTCTTCTTTAGCAAGTTTTGTGTTTAATTATCTGCTCTAGCTTTTCTAATGTTTTAGACACAGATACGGTAGTAATAATAATATTGGTCCAAAGTGATGTGAAATTGCATTTTGTTTTATTGAAAAACAAAATTTTCTTAAGGGAGGACCCCTAAACCCTCCACCAAATACGTGCACCCAAGAGCGTAACTTTGGGTTCAACATTGGGGGGTGTTTGAGATCACTTTTGAACAAAATTGAAATGTTGAACGTCAAACACTTCATTTTCTGTATTCTGGTGAATTTGCGTCTTTCGTGCATCAATTTATGGTGCAAATGTCTTCATGTAAAAGGAATTATAATAGGTTTTTGGGGTGGGTTGCACTAAATTACACCTATGAGTGCACCTATGTCTTCCACAAACCTAAGGAAAACACTGTCAGTCTGAGCTGTCTTAATCTTTTTCCCGTGTGAACATTCCGTCAGACTGTAAACGTGTGCAACCATCAACCACTTTGTGTTTGAGTTGTGTATTAAAAGTTCTTCCTCTGGTCTTCAGGTGTTGTGTGTTCGGATGTGTATGTTCTACTCCACCATGTGTCTGGCAGGCTGGCCGCTGTCCTCAGAGGCAGCCAGACTCCGCTGTGGGACTGATCTCCTCAGTGATCTCATATTTGTGTGTGGGGATCGTGGAATCTATTTAGGTAAGTCTATACTCATGTTCTCCTTTTCTTTGGATATGATTAAAATTGGTCCAGTATTGAACGAGAACGCTGTAACCGGCAGCCGTAAACCGGACTGCAATGTGACCCTATGGGGCAAATGTTTATCGTCAATTTCCGTCCACTAAAAGTTCTGTTGTTGCCGCTGACAGACTCAGATTATTATTGTAAGTGTCTGACAACATTATGGAAAGGATCCCTACAGAGATAGACCTTTTTGTTAAAGAGTAAGATCCTTTTTGTTTAACATGAAACTGCCCCGAAATCACCATCACAAAACCCACCAGACTCCATTAAAATAAACATAACTTTTAGTGTCTATATAGCCATCATATTTTCACATGTATACGGGTGAATTAAGGGTTTATCTTAATGAAACCAAAGTGGTGATTGTTGGAACAGTGGAAAGACAGACAAGACTGCTTTTGAGTTTTATTTTGTTTGTGTCTTGACTTTGAATGGAGATAAAATTACAGTTTATTTAAATGGAGTCTGGTGGGTTTGGCGAAACTGGAGGTGTTTAATGGGCACAAATGCCCAATAACTTACATTGTAGCTTGTTTCCTCGCTGCTGACTGCAGGAGTCTTGCTTAATACTGGACCAATTTCAAAGATTGTTCCCATCAGTCACTTAGACACAAAAGCATGGGAAGATAGGGTTCAGGTTGAAAAAATGAATTTACCCTTTTCAGATTAACTCTCTGGAAACTGAGAATGTGAAAATACATTCTTAAGGTAGAAACAGATAATGTTTGGACACCTTGGCACCATCTTAAAAATGCATACAAAATGACCAGATCAGATATTTGGTGATATTTTTTTCAGGTTTGGTCATACACACTTTAAACCATGGGTCTCCAACAAGTAGCTTGCAAGGTTTGCAGTAGCTCGCCAATAGGTTGAAAAACTGATGACCACAATATTACGTGAGGTAGCTAACTTTGTGGGCCATAGAAGTGTAAAGTGGTAATGTTTTCTTGGACCCTGATGGGAATATTTTCAATGATGTCGCTAACTATGTGGACTAAAAGAAGTGTAAAATAGCCATGAACTTTGACGTGAAGTGAAGATTTTTCATAAGCTTTGGGCATTGCAATTTCATACGTGTACAAACAGTAGCTTCATTTAGCTTATGTGTGTTATGTAAATAAATGTAAGCAATGTGATGCAAGTAGCTCTTGGCCACTTTCGTTTTTTTTAAAGTAGCTCTTAGATGAAGATGGTAGATTCTATCTTGTTATGTCATGCAGATTGATTATTGTTTTTCTACTTTAGATATTAATAAAAGGTACAAAAGGACAATAGGACCAAATGCTATCAAGGTTATTCTAACCTGAGTGTTAACACTTACACTGGCAGAGGTGTATAACACAGATATGGTCATGGTCAGTAACACTGAACAAGTTATCAGCTCCACAACAACTAAACACATCCCTGCTCATTTATTTACATGAAGCCTAGACACAACAGTGCTCCTCTCTACTGTAGATCAGTGATTACCAACCTTTTTGGTCTGAGGTACCACACAGGTACCCACAGCGCTGTCAGATGAACTTGCGTACCCCTTCATCAACTCCCAAATTATGTTCCAAATCCATATCATGATTAAACTGTCAATATTTAGGTTGGTTTGGTCAGCAAGTAATACTGTAGTTTCAGCCATTTAATCATTACTTTAAGTTAGTCTATATGCAGGACGTTCCACTTCCGTGATTGCTCTGAGTTTCCTGTTGCACGACTAAAACAACTTTTGAACGTACACATGTTCCACCAAAACAACTTCCTTCCTGAGGCTATTTTGCAGCGGCAACGTTGCTCTCTCTGGCGCTAAGCAAGATTGTGATTGGTTTAAAGAAATGCCAATAAACCAGAGCACATTTTTTTCCCATCCAGGAATGCTGTGTGGACTCGCCAGACCCTCCTCCGCAGCGCTGTGGAGGAAGGTCTGGCAATGCGAGACTACTATTTCTATCTTTTTTTCTTTTTTTTTTATTCAAGAAAGATAAGACAATACAGATCCATTAATTTAGGTACAGTGTCTTGATTTCTGTTTTCTTATTTGAGAACTATTTACCTTTTAATCATTACTTTAAGCTAAGTCATTACTTTTTGTGGTTTATTCCTACAATTTTCCATTGCTTTTCATTACCTGTTTAAACTTGCTAACTAGTTTTTACACACTCTTACATAACATGTTGGGTGCCTGGGTGGGTCACCTGGTGGAGCGCGCGCCCATGTATAGAGGTTTTCTCCTCGACACAGCGGCTGCGGGTTCGACTCCAACCTGCGGCCCTTTGCTGCATGTTCGTCGTCCCCCCTCTCTCACCCCTTTCACATCTATAGCTGTCCTATACAAATAAAGGCCTAAAGATGCCCAAAAAATGATCTTTAAAAAAATGATCTGCAACATGTAGTGTTCAGGTGTTACAGCTGATATATTCTCCCCCCGGTTGGGAAGTCCAGTGAATACTTCGTAGAAATAAGTAATAATGACTAAACTGCTGAAATAGTTAGCTAAAAGTAAAAATTAAACGGTAGAAATAGTTAGCTAAAAGTAATGATTAAAGGGTAGAAATAGTTAGCTAAAAGTAATGATTAAAGGGTAGAAATAGTTAGCTAAAAGTAATGATTAAAGGGTAGAAATAGTTAGCTAAAAGTAATGATTAAAGGGTAGAAATAGTTAGCTAAAAGTAAAAATTAAACGGTAGAAATAGTTAGCTAAAAGTAATGATTAAAGGGTAGAAATAGTTAGCTAAAAGTAATGATTAAAGGGTAGAAATAGTTAGCTAAAAGTAAAAATGTAACGGTAGAAATAGTTAGCTAACAGTAAAAGTTAAACGGTAGAAATAGTTAGCTAACTAATGATTAAAGGGTAGAAATAGTTAGCTAACAGTAAAGATTAAATGGTAGAAATAGTTAGCTAACAGTAATGATTAAAGGGTAGAAAGAGTTAGCTAAAAGTAATGATAAAACGGTAGAAAGCGTTAGCTAAAAGTAAAACCAATCGGGTTGCTTCGTAGGGCGGGTCTTGCCTAGAACTGCAGTGGGTTCCATAATTGCACACCTCGACCTCCTCCCTGTGCCGAGCTTTGCACTCTTATACAGCATACGCACCACATGAACTGCCTAATGTGGTGCATGCAGCAATCAATACATGGAATACATATGAATTACAGTGCATTACTTTTTGTAGCGATATGTACGTATGTTTCATGAGAAACAGCCTGTATTAGAATATATTCTCTCTCACTGCACACAGGCCCTTTCACATGATTACCTTTACCCTGTTCTGTCTGACCAAGGCCACTTTTTCCTCGTTATCAGAGTGATGGCAACCCACCAAAATGGCAACGTACTAAGCAGAACACTGTGCCTCAGTGTGTGATAGCGTTATTGTTAAAACACTTGTTATCTGAGAGCAGCAGAGCAGCTCTCACACTAATAACAAAGAAAGGTGTAGACAGGAAGAAACGGCAGAATAGAGAGCTTTTCAAACAGAAATCATTTAGAAGACACACTTCAATCTCACTCAGCAAAATGGAAAATTTACAGTATAAACTTTGCATAATATAGTGTTCTGCATGAAAATGGCCCATATTTCTTATTAAAACTAAATGTTTCATATCGTCCGTGTAACCTTAACCCAGCTTGTTTCGCCGCTGCAGACAGCAGCAATCTCGATTAATACTGGACCAATTACAAAGATTGTTGTTTCCATCGGTCACTTAGATACAAAAAACGGTGGGAAAATAGGGTCCAGGTTGAAGAAAACCTAAGTTGCCCTTTAAAAGAAAGACAAAGAATCTAATGTTGGACATTTCTCTCTCTGCAGGTAAAGGTTCGTGGTCTGGTTACGGTTCTCGGCCCAGAGGGAAAGGAATAGTGGACCAGTGCTGTCGGCCGTCTGGTTGTGAACTTCAGCATCTGGAGATGTACTGTGCCAAACCAAAGAGCCAGCAGCAAACCACAGCTTACCCAACAACAACAACAACCACCACCACCACCACAGCACCTCAGACCACAGCACAGCTAGACACGGTATGACCTCAGTACAGTACAAACAGTAGTTGGATTAACTCTTAAAGGGTAATTGGACCTTATTTTCCTATGTTTTTGTGTCTAAATGACTAATGGGAACAACAATCGTTGACATTGGTCCAGTATTAAGCGAGATCGCTGCAGTCGGCAGCGGAGAAACAAGCTACAGTGTAAGTTAATAGGGCAATTGTCTAGCTTGTATTTACCTTCACAAAAGTGCATGTTTTGCCACAGGTTAATATTCTAAGTGTCTGACAACATCATGGAAAGGATTTCTAAGGAGGTCGACCTCTCTGTTAAAGAGTAAGATCCTTTTTTTAAACATAAAAACATCTGCGAAATTGCGTTTGCTAAACCCACCAGACTCCATGTAAATAAACAGTAATTTAAGCATCGTAAAATACACTTCATCCAAAGTAGACAGAAACAAAAGAAAACTATCGAAAGCCGTTTTGGTTCTATAAACACTAAAAGTATTGCTTTTTTAAATGGAGTCTGGTGGGTTTAGTGCTAGCGACTTCAGAGCTGTTTCTGGTTAAACAGAACGGTCTCAAAGAGGTTTTAAAGGTCTTTCTCTGAAGGGATCCTTTCCATAATGTTGTCAGACACTTAGAATATTAATCTGAGCCTAAATACAAGCTGGACAATTGCCCTCTGAATTTATATTGTAGATTGTTTCGCCGCTGCCGACTGAAGCGATCTTGCTTAATACTGGACCAATGTCAGAGGCTGAAAAAAACGGTAGTTACCCTTTAACTCAAAGTTCACTAGCTTTTCCCCAGGACTGTAAAACGCACCTCATGGTCCTCAGCAAAGACTGGAGAGTCAGCTATGTCATCACGTAAAACCTAAGAACTTTGGTCACATTATGATACTGCACCAGGATAATGTTTACATTAAGAATTAAACCCCCCAAAAAACTTTGTTTAAAGTACTTTTTTACTTATACATCCATGGTGAAAAGGCACATATTAAAAGATCAATTTCTGGATTTTATAAATCAATATCAGATCACTCAAACAAAGATTGATTTTAATTGGAGAATCGATTCTTTTAACCCAGCCCTAAAAAAATATGAATTGACACATTGGTGTTAGAAAGTCATTCCACTAACGTCCTTACAGACATACAAACAACTTACAAACAAACACAAGGTGGAAACAAATCCAAATGTGAGAATTGTGACTTCAGTGCCTGTAGCAAAACCAAAAATACATCACTATGAAGTTGCTGAATCTAAACCGAGCCTGTTCTCCAATCAACTCCGTATTTTAACTTTGTGTTGCAGGCTCAGCAGTTCCAAGCATTGTTTCAGAAAAGACTTTCTGAGCACCTGGGGGCCCCCGACAGCCCAAAGAGGGACGCTTACAGAAAGAAGACTCAGCCTTCCCTCCAACAGAAAAGCAAAGCTTCACCGTCACTCAAGAGGATTAAAACACGGAACCCAACCAACATGCCACCGTTAACCTCCGGGAGTTCCCTTCAAACAGTGACGACATTTGAATCATGACCTCTGACCTCATAAAAAAAAACGTGAGACTGATACAGACTGTGAACTATGGATTATCTACTAAGTAGGGATCCCAAACAGATTTAGAGGGAGACAAAAGCGTTGCCAGGTGATGTAACACACCTACACTGGAGGCCCTCCAGGAGAACAAGACAACTGAAGTCCTGACACCGGCTCTGGGCGAGCTGCTGCTGCTGCTACGTTAGCCTGTGTCAATGCGTGTATCATACACTCTTTTCTTATGTCTATAGCCCTATCCGCACAGGACTAGTATTACTAGGGGACCTCATGTGATTTAGAAGTTAACCCCTCACGTCTGTGTTTCGTGCGGCGCATTCGCACGGGATGAGGAACATGTATTTTACTCTAATTTACTGACATGATCCCCCACATATGATGTCAAGGCTCTGTCAAAACTTTCATTTAGAATTTCCAACGCAGCCAATACAATCCTGAATCACAGAGATGCCAATTCAAACGGGACTAAAATTATCACACGACCCCTGTGTTTGGCGGAATATAGCAGGTAATTTGCGGTGGAATTTTTACTCGACAAATTACAGCCATAGCAGAGTTGAACCCTATTTGCACAGGATTAGTATCATCTGGGGACCTCGTGTGATTTCGAAAGTACCCCCAAACATCTGAGTTTCGTGTGGCGCATTCACATGGGATAAGCGAAGCCTGCTTTTACCCGAATTTAGTGACTTATCTGTACCACGAGAGTTGGGTATACCCGGAGATGCGCGGAGGACAGCCAGGGCGAGGCAGTCGCACTGAACTTTGGGTCTGGGTTCCGTATCTTTTTGGGCCAGGCCCGGTAGAAGTTATCAGACAGCATTACCGTCAGCCCTCGGACGAAGCCGCAGGGAGCGCGTCGAATCGGGGACGGAGGTCTTTGCTCGAGCAGTGGTCCAGACTAGGTTGGCCATGAAAGGTGGAGTCTGCAGCCCCTTGCGATCCCATATCCTTCTTCGCGAGAGGGATAAAAAGGCTCACAGGAAACATAAACCTTGAAAAAAATTATATACGACCCCGCCAAATTTCAGACATGGCCGATTTGCACGGGATTGAGATCACAGCCGACCTCCGTAATTATTACAAATGACTAGAGGTCACCAGGTAATACTAGTCACGTGCGAATTGGGCTAACGACTATGTTTACATGCACATAATACCGCCGTCATTGCATCACATAGACAAAACAACTAATCGATTCACCGAGAAACGAAGATAGATTGACGATGAAAATGATCGATGCTTGCAGCCCTAGACGATGTATAATGTGACAAACCTGTGTTTTGGGTCCAGACATTAGCATGTAACAAAGAAGTGTGTGTCATCTAACTTGTCAGTTGAACTGATTTTTATTTTGTGTCTGTCTGAGATTATCAAGTATGGTGTTTTATTATTTTGTGTTTTATCTAAAAGAATTTTAATTGCATTCATTATTTATTTCACTATGACAACAACAGGCTTTAATAAATATTAAAACAGTAATTCTTTGTGATGTTTATGTTATGACTTAATTTAAAGGTAGACAACTTAAAAATGGAGACAATCATTTGGGGTTTAACCATGCCATTCTTCCTCTGGTCATAAGATTTTAGAACTTAATAACACAAGTTGTTTCGACATTCAGATTTGGTGCGTAAACAGCCGACTCACTTTACTGTGACATGACTGAAATTATCTCTTTCCAAGTGTTCTGAAGGCCGCCTTTGCCCGGTGTGGAGCAGCCTGGTAAAACAAATGGCTCTTCACCTGTAAACCTGAAACACTATACTGTAGTAAGGACTTCCCTTTGTAAGCACTTTTGCAAAGAAATCTGTGCTGCAGATCCCGTAGAAGTGGTTATATGTTGGAAATGTAGTCATCAAATGTCATTAAAATAAAGGTTAAAACTTAAAAAAAAGAAGATCCTCACAATTTATTGATAAAACTAGGGGTGCATGATATATCGACTTAATATTGTAATTGCGATATCACGTTGCGCAATATTATACCGAAAGTGTCGCTATAAGTATGCAATATTTTGTTTATTTTGTGGAGCGCTGCGTCCCGTCCGTTGGCTGTGTGGCTTAGTTGTGTTTGAAACGCTATAATGATCATGTTCCATTGGCCGTTACCGTGCCCACGTCAGCGCACGGGGCCACTACGTGACCAACCCTATGGAGCGTACCACGTGTGTGCATATTTCAACAGAGTGACAGTGTGAGTAAAGAAATAGATAGAAACAACGAAACGGAATGAATCAGAAAAGTGAAAGAAAAGTTGTGTCCTGTTCTCTTTATTTATATATTTTATACTGTATACTGTACAGACAGACCAGACCTGACCTGGAGGAGGGAGGGAGGCGGGAGTAAGAGAGATTTATTTTTTACAGAACCTATATGCTCTATGTCAAGCCATTTGAAAAAAGATTGCCTAAAAATCTATACATCATTTGGGAAAAAACATGAGGGTTGCCAAGGAAAAGAATCATGCTGTAGAGCCGACATGTTATTATGCTTCTAAATTATTCACCATCTGTCTTCATCATTCTATGCTTCGGTTTACATGTAGGGACCCTCATTATGCTACCGTGGAGGTGTGGTGCTATTGTGAGCCTTGTTAGTGGTGTAGAAAAAGTGATTTCTTTTTACTTTACCAGTGCCCCGACAACTAGCGTTATAAGCTAATTAGCGGTTTGCGATAAAACTGGTCACATTCGATTAGCATGAAAACATATCCCAGAGAACGGTCGACTCGGTACACGTGTTATTAACCCCTAGGTTCATTTTGCGTCGGAATTGTCCTTTAACTAGATAATGCTCTGCCCATCTGTGTACCCAGGTGTTGGATGTTTAGCCATCCTTGTGTTTTTTTTGTGTTTCATGATGTTTTGGTTTTCCTGTGTTGTTTCTCTCTCTCTCTTCTCCCCTTCCCTTCTGTGTTTTTCCCTGCAGAGAGTGTGTGTGTGTGTGTGTGTGTGTGTGTGTGTGTGTGTGTGTGTGTGTGTGTGTAGCAGGCGGCGTGGCTGGCTTGCCCTCATGAGCTTCAACGAGGAGAAGTTGACTAATGGTGGGTGTCCATATACGCGCTGTTTTCATGGATGGGATTGCCCCGCTTCCCAGCTTCGCACGCTAGTGAGCTCACCACCAGTTTTTTTTCCCTTACCACTGACAAGCAAAGAAAACAGTCAACACCCTTCTACAACCTGCAGTTGATTGGACGAATGCGTCACGTGAGGCTGACTGCTGCCGAATTTCAAAACCGACCATAATGGCGGCTCGTTACACGGAATACGATCTTGTATTTTACGAAAATAGTTAACTGAAATGTGTTTCTGAAAACATTTCATGTGAGAAATAGGGTAAGCAGTGGCTGAATCTAAAGATAATTTTTTTGGGGCTTTTCCCTTTATTATGTAGTGACAGTGGATAGACTGGAAGGTGGGAGAGAGATGGGGCATGACACGCAGCAAAGGGCAGCAGCCCGGATTTGAACCCGCGCCGCTGCAAAGGACTCGCTCTTACTGGGTCAGTTAGAGGCCGCCCCGCAGTGGTTGAATCTGTCTTGGTTTCAGATCGACAACGGTCAGTTTAAAAGATTTTCGTCAGATTTTGAGAGGCGCCGAGCCGAGCCGGCTGCTCCTCATTTGTATAAATTGGCTGAATTCAACTTTATGCAAATGAAGAGCGGGCGACTAGATTAGATTATCAGCCATAATGTCTAAACCATCCGAGGTAGACTGACCACGAGCTGTGAGGTTGTGAAACCAAAGTGTATGGCCCCTGTAGAAGCCAGAAGTCTTTATGAAATCAACTTTGTTTGAAGAAATTAACATTTTATTTGCAAAATGTAATGTTTACCGAACCCACAAACGGCTAGAGTGAGCTTCTACTAGGCCTGCACGATTCAGGGGAAAATATGAATCACAATTTTTTAGCTTGGAATTGATATCACGATTCTCTGCCACGATTTTTTTCTCATGAAGTGTAATGTTTATTGCACACTTGCATATTTCGTTCTCCCTTCTCTTTCTTCAATGTAGATAGAGACGAAACGCATTCCTGCTCTGGCTCTATTGTGCCGGTTCCGGCTCCATCTCTTCTTCTATCAGTGATCACGCAAATAGCTCATTTTTTCGTTTTCATATTGGAGCTTCTGGGAAATGCATGGAGTTGTGAGAGTGAATAAACTCGTGAAACAGAAGTATCGTCGTGTAATCCATTGATTTCAACAATGTAACTGTATTCTAAATACCAACTATTTAAATTGTAACTGTAACGGAATACAGTTACTCATAATTTGTATTCTGAATCTGAAACGCCGTTACATGTATTCCGTTACTCCCCAACACTGCCAACAATGCACCTGAACACACCTCCCTGTAAGACCAGCACGCCCATGGGCGCAAAGATGGGCGCAGGTGTATTTGCTATTTAAACGACATGGGCGCTGGACGGGAAAGCGTCGGTCTTAAACTAGGAAAGACACTTGTGTCAGGCTTGGCGCTGCGTGCAAGATAGGGCCCTATATATTAGCATTTAATGAATTGTCAATGGAGATATTTAACAGGGAAAAACACTTCAGGAACCAGAGCCGTTCAGCGGTCACTTTTGAGCTCTATTTCTTGGCTGGGAGTTGCCTGGCCGCAACTGACAAATCCTTCAGAGAGTCCATAAACCAGTCCAAAACTTAAACCTCCTGGAGCACGAACACGGTGTCTTTTTTACACCTTGGTTTTGGTAGGTCGTTTTTTTTAAACCTTTGCACAGAGCCAAAACACAAAGTGTCCTGACTTGATTAAACTAGGCGTTGGGTCCTGCCACCATTATAAAATAAACAAAATTGTCATTAAGTGCCATTCTGAATGCACATATTGTGCAGGAATATATCTGATCACTATCACTACGGGCAGGTCGCATTGAAATGTCAAGGGTGGACGCATACTGTATGTGGATACTGCTGAGTTCTGATCTGGCGTATCGGATCACAAAAGACACATTGAAAAGACAATTGTCACCACGGCCAGAGACTGTGTACAGTCAGCATCTTTGCACCCAAATCTCAAATTGAAAGTTCACTACTTTTGAGGAGAGATGCTGTGTCAGTACTTATGTTGCACCTCATTCTGGGCAGAAAAAAATAATTTATTTTAAAAGGTTGTCTGAGTTCAGAGGTAGGCTACTTTGTGTTGTTGTTTGAGCAGTTATATCATATTCTAGCTGGAATGTAACAGACCTAAAGCCTGCCCAGAGCTGTGGTTTAGGACAGGATATTGGATGGATTTTAGGAGACACGGCTTGGGTTGCTGGGCAGTTACAGCACAGCTGATTCTTCAGCCCGTACCATAAAAGGCCCCAGATAATGAGTGCTTCCAAATACCTATTCACAAGACAGAATGCAGAGCAGGTGACATTTAAAATAAATAAATAAATGCTCTCAAAGTCATATATATGAAAAAAAACAACACATATACCGCCACTCTCTAAAGAGATAGAGCACACTGCGTCATACGCTGAAAGCCACTCCCACCACAGGAAAAACAATCGGCGCCACAATGTACAACTAAGGGCTGAAACGCTAACAAAGTGTCTGTAGCTAACTAAAAACATCAGATTTAAACATGTCAAAGGGTTATTTTAGCACCCTTTGTCTACCAGAGAGGACAAGTTAGCTGTTAGTAAGCTAACGTTAGCTATGTGTTAGCAAGCTAAGGCATTTTCAAACATAATACTGTAGCTTTCTGATTTATCCACATTCCACTATAACACAAATTGCCCCCTGTCAAAATGCTTTGGCTTAACTTACAGATATATAGTTAGCCTAAAACTGACATTTTGGATATTTGATTTGATAACAAAATGCTTGCTGCACACATAACGTTGTGCCTAACGTTAGCTTAGTTTCTTCCCGTTGCTTCTGCTGATTCCTTACGTCTGTATCCACTTTTGTCTTCAAGCTCAGTTTTTCCGGTTCGGCAGCTTATAAAAAAAATGTTCTGGGTTCTTTACATTGTTGGTATTGCATATCAACACACACCAGCTTTTAGGCTTTTTGTTGTTGTTTGCTAGCAGACAGAATTGACGAGGAGGAACATTCACGCAATACAAAGTCAATGGAGAGCTGAGGGTTGTTTTCCCCTCCGGTGGGGGCGGGACTTGAATGCTAACTAGCACACCTAGGAAGGCCTGTTGGTGTTTTGCCTGAGGCTTGTGGGGTGGGCTTAAAAGAACACTTGAACGTTTTGGGAAATAGTTCAGATGGATATCAAGCTCCATTTGAACAGAGCTGGAGTCAGTGCTGCAGTATAGTCTGGCTACACCGCTTGGCTATTCTAGTATAGGGGTAAAAAAAGCTCTGGCTTGTTTGTATTTCTTTAAACCAATCACAACCATACTGGGTGGCGTTAAGCCCCGATAGCGGAGATAACGTGCTGGATGTCAGGCTGAATCCCAGCAATGTACATCCGTTGAGCCCAACTAGAGCGTGCTTAGCCTAGCTTAGCATAAAGACTGGAAGGAGTGGGAAAACAGTCTCACAACAACTTGCCTAGCTCTGTTGCCTACGCCCAACAACAGCTCAGAAGCTCACGGATAAACGTGACGAGAAAGATAGACATGCATTGATAATTCAGAAAAGAATTTCTAAAGCATTTCTAATAATTTGAATGATAGGACTATAATCTATAATCTTCATACTGTATTAAATAGGTAGAAAGGACTGCAGAATATCTTTTGCTGCGAGCCAAACCCCCTGACTTCACAAAATGATCCATCTCATCCAACACTCTCTGTTTGAACTACTACAGACATTTCAGGACAATTAAAACAAGAACAAACAGACTCATAAACAGTTTTTATCCAAAAGCCATAACTGCACATAACGCTACTTGAAAGGATAAACTGTGCACTGAACGTCTTGTTTGTGTGATATGCCTGTTTCTGTTTTACTTTTTTATAGTGACTTTTAGAGGCTCTATTTTTTTTTTATTTACCTGCTTTGCAGTTTTGCTGATTTTTGGCACTGAAAGGACTGCATTTGATTTTGTTGTACATATACAATGACAATAAAGACTGTTCTATTCACTTCACTGAGTATAACTTCCACCTCTGGGTATAATCCGGTTCAAACCTGACAAGTCTCTTCTCAGCCAGAAAGGTGTTTCTGGCCTTTTGACTTCACAACATAGTAACAGCTGTTCACCGCCGGCATGATAAGGCAGTAGGGGAGAGCTTTCACCTTGTGGCTGCTTGCGTCACGGCCAGATAATAGTGTTATTCACTCCCATCCATTCCCATGCGGAGCTATTCTAATAAAGCCCCCACTCACATTTAATTCTCATGGCCATGAGTAGACTGTTTATGTCAGGCCCAACAGGTAAGTGTTAGACTGGTAACAGTTTGTACAGATTGCTTACACAAATTCTTTAAGAAATCTGCGATGAAGGAATAATGCAACTTTCTTCTGCAGAGTCACCAGTCAGAAACTGTTGATTTACAGTATGTCAGCAGTTTTACTTTTTTCTGTTTCAATTGTTTCCAGCAGGTCTTACTGTATGTACAAATATACCTCTTTAAACACTTTGTTAAACAAACATAGACATTGTTACGTTCCCTTCCGTGAAACCGGAGAAAATACCACGACAATCAAAATGAGTGGCAGAGTCACTGTGTAAGTGAAAGTCAGTGTGGAAGTAAAAATTATGATACGAAAATTGATAGTCGGGAAACAAAACAGGTTTCCTGGGTGAAAGTCTTGTGTTTTCCCAGGGACACTAGTCTATATTAAGGATCGACTGATACTGGTTTTTCAAGACCGATACCGATTATGTAAGGGTTAATGGCAAAGTCCATTAATACCTGACAATGGACACCTCGAAAAGAGACAGGAGACGCCTGCTTCCGTTCAGTGCAGCTTCGCTTGGCAGGATGACGAAGTAACGAGAGTCCGCCATGGACGCGTTCTCTTAATACACCCATGCATGGACGTATTGTCACTACCCGATGTGAGTCGAGTGCAGATGTGAGTTGCGCATGCTCAGATTTAAAAGGTTTACGGCATAACGCCAAGGGATCCGAATCCGGCAAACGTTTTAGCGGATGTTTGATTACTAACGTTAACTCAAAACGCCATTCAAGTGACAGCCTTCGTTGTGTTTGATTGCTAACTTGTACCCAGCAGTGAACAAACTTTGTTATGTAGGTCCATTTTTCCTGTATTGACATTACAGAAGTCTCTCGTTAGCAGGTTCTTGGAGGCTACTTCAGCCTCTAATCTAGAACTGGCATCAGGGATCATCATAGCTTGAGCTATCAGTAAGCGCTAGCTAACTAGCGACCCGTTCATGACATGGTGTTGTACCTTCCTGTCCTTCCTGTCCTTCCTGCTACAGCCAAAGGAATTGTGAGTGTCCTTTAGGCTAAACATTTGAAATAATATAAACAATATGATATTCAAACTTTTGACTGCTTTCTTTAATAACTACATAACACAGTACTTGTACTTTTACTTTCAGTACTTGAGTAGTACATTTTAAAATAAACTACTTGCAATACTTAAGTACGAAAAATGTTGAAGACTTTAGTACTTCCACTTAAGTGTGGTGCTTAAAGAGCACTTCAACTTCTACTCAAGTCACTTTTTTGATAGAACACGTGTACTTTTACTCAAGTCTGGGTCTCTAGTACTTGTAGTACTAGTCCCCACCTGCCTCTAACTAAAGGAATTCACTGAGTGGGTTTCTCTCTGTCAAGGTTGCTGATGTTTCTGCTGCTATCAGCAGCTGAGCACCTGCAAACACAAAGACAAACTGTCCAGCTATCAGCTAGCACTCAACCTGGACCAAAAACACATCATCATCTGAAAGCATCCACAGCTGGCAGCGTCTGCCATCACACAACAACAAGAACTGATCACGCAGTACACACTGGCACCTTGAACTGTCCAAGACACATATCCAACATATCCAACAAACTATCAGCTACATTCTTCAGATTTTGTTTCTACATGCATCACCAATACGAAATCTTCAGATTTTCATCCTGGATCACTGCTGTAAACTGTAAAAAAAAAAAAAATAATAATTATAATGTAATTTACTAATTGTAGCCAAAGAAAATTAAAAGTTCACACATAAAGAGAAGAGTGCACACTGGATGAAATTCAGAAAGTAAAAGTTACCGCATAAGTTAAAAAAGAAATGGACTCAAATGCATCGGAACTGTGCTGGCATGGCTGTGGTAGGCGTGGTTCCCATTATGCATTTATTGTGGGACTGTGCATTGGTAAAGAGATTTTGGACTGAGGTAATAGATGTTTTTAAAAATTATTCTGAATGTTCATATTCCTAAATGCCCTGTTGTATGTATATTGGGGAGCAGATTGGAGAATATACAAGAAAGACCTGTTCAACGGATAGTTATGCTAGCTTTTCTATCTGTAAAGAGGACTATACTTTTGAACTGGAAAACACGCAAATTAGACTGCTGTAATAAATATAACTGGTTGAAGGAATTTCTGGACTTGCTTTCTATGGAGAATGCAGCTGCAACCCTTGCAGATATGATTATGGGCTAGGTGCCCCTTGGACCCTTATTATTAGAGAATATATGAACAATAGAGCAACAACTTGTGTTTGTGTTACATGAATGAGTATTTCATGAGTATCTGAACCAATCGCCCTTCACTACCTCATAACTGTACACAGCTGTTTACATTTTTCCAGTTTGCACATGCATAACTTGCACTGTTTACATTTGCACGGTTTATTTTTGTTAATGTTGCTTTATTTTTCATATGCTGCGTTTTGTTTATTTTGTAAAATTGTTTTATTTTGTATATTTGTAGTATATATTGTAGATTTTACATTGTTTGGCATTCTGTGGACAGCAAAGGAAGAATTTCATTGCACAAGGAAACGTGTTTCCTTACTGTGCATATGACAGTGAAACTTTGAAACAATTATAACTATATATTTACGTTTCTAGTGGTGGCACCCTCTAGTGGCCATTGTAGTGATGACGGAGCAAAGTAGGAAATAAGGTGACAAAGTATAAGTGCGCCAAATTTCTGCGTAAACACAGGACTTTCAGCCAGGAGACCGGGGTTTTGAGTCCCTTTTGAAAATAAAAATAAACAGCAAGTTTTTTTTAACTTTACATAACAAACGGAGCCAAGTCATGTTCTACGTCACATGCATTACGAAGTGACGTTGCGTCTGATTTGTACCCAAACCACAATCTTTTTCTAAACCTAAGTAGTTTTTGTGCCTTAACCTGACAAAAACTGCAACTGCTTCACAACATTTACCACCGATGTTGTCCGGCTCAGATCTGATGTTGTATTTCCTGCCACGGCTAGGGGTGTTAATTTATTAAACGCTTCTGTGAGTCGTATTAGAGCAGGGGTCTTCAACATTTTAAAAGCCAAGGACCCCTTAACTGAGAGTGAGACGGAGCAGGGACCCCCTACTACATATATTGTATAAAATGAAGTTGCATGATAAACTGGGCCTACATTTACGTGTAGGGCTGCCTAAAGCTTTTATAAATATATTTGTTTGCATAATACTAAGCAATTAAAATAGCCTGATAAATGTTGCCATGATTTTATAAATCATGTTTTCATTTTAAAACATACATGTGACACAGTGAATCCTCAGGATGAACTGTATCTGTGGATGGCCTTAGTGACTACCTTACCTATAGGCTAGTTCACCTGTCCTCAGTGGGGATTAATATTTGCTAATAATATGTTGGATTCAGGTTAAGACTTCAGACAGATTTAAAATTTAATAATTTGGAGGCCCCCCTGCATTGACTCTGAGGACCCCCTGTTGAAGATCCCTATATAATATAGTCGTTTGTTCCTGCCCCTAATATAGCCTATATTAGGATGAACAAACAACCAATCTAAACTTAACTAATTACAGTTGGTGCCTTAACATAACCAAGTAGTTTTGGTGCCTAAACTTAATCAAACTGCGACCGTTTCACAACGTTAACGACATGTTTAAAACCGTGACCGTTACTTTCTCTGGTTTAGATATGAGGCTGTATTTCTGCCACCGATAGGGGCGCTAATTTATGAAACGCTCCTGTGGGTCATATTAGAGGGTGAGAATAAACGACTAATATTGTCGTATGGTTTGGAGAACTTGTTGGATGAAAGAGTCTGAATGTTTGACTTGAGTAAATCCTGTGCGGCCTATATCTGCAGCTACACTCATTAGACGTGCACAGTATCTATGAGTTTAGTCATCTCCAACAAACGTTAGTTATCAAGCTAGTCATTGTCTCCTTCTGATCCCCTTTTTGTTGCACAACAGAGTGGATATGACAGCGCAACAAATGTACAGTAGATTGTGATGTGTTTGGGTACACTGTTAAGATTAGTAAAGACAGAAACACAGATGATTACTGAGTGTGACCTCTTGTAAACAGTCTTTTATTCAGCAGTTTGTCCCTTCTTTTGGCCTTTCTTTTATCTGCTGATTGCATAACTTCTGCCAGACATAAACATAAAATAAAATGGAAGTGAAAGCTTAACTTTACAAGAACGGCTACAAATCTTTCACCAATGGTTACAAATATTGGGCCTCAAACAGGAATATTTTTTATATTCTTAATTTATATTCTTTTTTAATTTAAAATTTTGTTCTGTGAGGCTCAGCAAATTCTCTCAGATACACAAACGTGTTGTAAATTGCTTGTTTGAACCTGATGAATGCCACCTGTTCATGTGTTCTGTGAGATTTGATCTATAGCAGAGTCAATGCCCCTAAACTGCTATTCAAGGATACCAGTTTGTTCACAAAAATGTGACCGTGATGCACAGAAAGACACTTCTCAGTCAATTGGCAGACACAATTCACTTCACACTGATACAGTTAACTGTATATACAGTACGTTTTAATGTAATCTAATCTACGTGGTTTGTAGCTGAACAAAGTGTTTTGTGATGTAATTTCCACTATCAAACCACTTCGTTTGTCTGTGACTTCATAAACGGTTACAAATCACTGTTGGAAAACAAATCTCTTTAAATGATGTGGGCGGTACGTCTGCTGTTGTCTCTCTAGCAGCCGTAGTAATTATGGCTTGAGCAAAAGAAGTCCATGATGGGAGGTTTTTCATTGTGAGTCGGTGCAATCTTTCTGGAGAGATTTGCAAAGCTAGCTATCTTCCTCTGACTGCGAAGACTATAAGTTTTGTGTTTATGTTGAAAACAAGAACTTTGTTTAGTGCCATACTGTATATTAGGGAAATGTTTCACACATAAATGTAGATATTTAAAGACTTAAAAAGATGTATAAACTATTATTATTATTATTATTATTATTATTATTATTATTATTATTGTATTTGAATTTGAATGAATATGCTCCTAGGTTTTTGATGTTTCAATGCTCAACCTGAGGCAGAAGCTCTTTGTTTTGAAGTGAATGTGTTAATGTGCCTTGTTTGTTGGTATATCTGGAAGGTCAGGGTTGAACTGTGTGTAAGTTCTCTGTTAAATTAGGGTGTAAAGTCCACACTAAGTTATATTTTGAAACTAGTTAGTTTGATACTAAAGTTGTATTGATGTTTGGATGCACCATGGACACTTGAGGTTCATCTTTGTTACACTGGCGTAACAAAGTTTATATTGACGACGTTCCACTTCCAGGATTGCTCCGGTGGTGCCGGAAATTCCGCCGGATGCCCCTCATTTCACCCGGATGTTCTTTTACCTTCCTCTTTCTTTGTGTTGGCGTTATAAACTCTGGTAGATGTATGAGGACTATGATTAACTGCTCCTCAGATCTCTGCAGGGTAAATCCAGACAGCTAGCTAGACTATCTGTCCAATCTGAGTTCTCTGTTGCACGACTAAAACTACTTTTGAACGTACACATGTTCCACCAAAACAAGTTCCTTCCAGAAGCTATTTTGCAGCAGCACCGTTGCTCCGTCTGGCGCTTAGCGCTGCCAAGACGATTGTGATTGGTTTAAAAAAATGCCAATAAACCAGAGCACGTTGTTCTCCCATCCCAGAATGCTGTGTGGACTAGCCAGACCCTCCTCCACAGCACTGTGGACGAAGAGCTTGCAACGCGGGACTAGTTTTTAACTAAAGTTGTGTTGATGTTTGGATGCACCACGGAGACGTGAGGTTCATCTTAGTTACACTGCCATAAAGTCCACACTAACCCTAATATTGTCTCAGAAAATGACGTTTAACTTCCTGTGGCCAATCAGTGAAAAGCACTAGAGGGAAGAGCGAAGAGGTTAACGGCTAAAAATAGCTAACATTGGTAACGTTAATGACCAAAACAACAACAGACATGTACATAAACTAGGACAAAGCATTATGATTGGGTGATAATATACAACCTTCACCTACAGCTAACGTCGTAGTGCAAAATAGCATTAGTGACATTGAGTGGTAAAACATCGACCACAACATGGGGTAATATAAGGGTTATAATAAGTTATTGTTGGGCAGATGAAATTGTAATGTTATAACAAACATAATGATCACTACACCTGCAAACTGTTATAAATAAGTACACTTAGCACAAAAAGTAAGGAAATTTGTGTTTGGTAGATTATTTCTCTGTGGTAACAATGCTTTTTGGCAATAAATATTATACCGTTGGAAAGCCTGTTTAGTTCCCTTTCAAATGGTGCCCCATTTGTAAGGAACATGCATTTGTGGGATGAGCAGCAGCGTTAAGTATGTGGGTTGCGCCTACGAAAAATTTCCCAAATCTTCTCTGCCAATGCCAACAGCTTATTCTGCCATTGACTCGTTTGGTGTTTGGTGGATTGGATGATTCTGCCTACGGCAGTTGGATCGTAGGGTCAAAGTGTGGAGAAGACACGGAGAACGCTATGCTGATTGCTGCACCGATAGAGTAACACCTTTTGGTGGAGGCAGTGTGATGGTGTGGGGCGGCATCTCCCTCACTGGAAAAACAAGGCTTGTCATCATTGGAGGCAATCTCAATGCAGAGAGATATAGAGATGAGATTCTGCAACCAGTAGCAATCCCATATCTCCACAGTCTGGGACTGAACTCTATCCTCCAAGATGACAACGCTCGCCCCCACAGGGCGGGGTTTATCAGAGACTACCTCCAGAATGTGGGAGTGGAGAGGATGGGACGTCCTGCCAGCAGTCCTGACCTCAACCCTATTGAACACGTGTGGGATCAGCTTGGGCGTGCTGTTTGTGCCAGAGTGACCAACACAACCACGTTGGCTGACTTGCGACAAATTCTGGTTGAAGAATGGGATGCCATCCCACAGCAGTGTGTGACCAGGCTGGTGACCAGCATGAGGAGGAGGTGCCAGGCTGTTGTGGCTGTGTATGGTTCTTCCACACGCTACTGAGGCTCCTGGTTGTGAAATTAATAAATTGTTAAATTGACAATATGTCTTGTTTCTTCAAACTTCAATAATCTAATCCACCAAACACCAAACGAGTCCATGGCAGAATAAGCTGTTTGGCATTGGCAGAAGATTTGGCAATATTTTCATGGGCGCAACCCACATACTCAGCGCTGCTGCTCATCCCACAAATGCATGTTCCTTACAAATGGGGCACCATTTGAAAGGGAACTAAACAGGCTTTCCAACGGTATAAGATGTATTGCCAAAAAGCATTGTTACCACAGAGAAATAATCTACCAAACACAGATTTCCTTACTTTTTGTGCAAAATGTAGTTGTTAATTAGAAGGTTATCTAAATTAATCAAAATCTGCTTCCAGCAGGTCGGTAATCCTCTGTATCTCTGCTCATGGAAAACAAAAGCATGAGTATTAATCAAAATCATCATAGATATCTGTAGGAGTGTGATCCATCCCGGACAATGTTCAGTTTTCTGGTTATATTTTCTTTCAACTAACACAATAATTCTCTGATATTTTTTCGGAATCGCTGCAGCCTTATTTGTTTTAAGATTATTTTGTGGCCATTATTCGACAGGACAACTGAAGACATGAAAGGGGAGAGAGAGGGGGAATGACATGCAAGGGCTGCAGGTCGGAGTCGAACCCTGGCCTGCTGCGTCGAGGAGTAAACCTCTATGTATGGGCACATGCTCTACCAACTGAGCTATCCGGGCGTTTATTGCGCCAGTTGATATTGCGATGACGATAAAAAAATAAAAAAAAAAAACGTTATATTGTGCAGCTCTATAAGGTAGTGAATGGGGAGAGATAAATAATGATTTGATCTCACTTGAATTGAGCCATGAATTACACATCGTCATTTTGCGAGTCAAGAAAATGTCAATCGAGAAATGAATCAATGAAAATAATCGTTAGTTGCAGCCCTAAAAAGTAAAGATAAAGAGCAACACACTCTGGCATACAGGAGCTGTCTGCAGCTCTGCTGTCTGATGGGATCTGATGTTTGAACTTGGACAAGCATTATGTACAGATTTATCTCTGATGTACTCCTGGTCGTGCTTTTGGACTACAGATATCAACATGCATCACCAATATGGGACAAGGACTCTGTGATTAGTCCTTGTCTGTGACCCGTTTCTCTCACATGTCCAGACTGGGTGGCACTAAATGACGTCCTGATCCAGGATGAGTTACAGGAAGGAACACATCAGTTTGAAGAGATATGACACTGGCATAATCATATTATTTGGATGTTTTTCATGGATGTATGATAAAACCTGGATACAGTGTTTAAAGGTCCCATGACATGCTGCTTTTTGGATGCTTTTATATAGGCCTTAGTGGTCCCCTAATACTGTATCTGAAGTCTCTTTTATATAGGCCTTAGTGGTCCTCTAATACTGTATCTGAAGTCTCTTTTATATAGGCCTTAGTGGTCCCCTAATACTGTATCTGAAGTCTCTTTTATATAGACCTCAGTGGTCCCCTAATACTGTATCTGAAGTCTCTTTTATATAGACCTTAGTGGTCCCCTAATACTGTATCTGAAGTCTCTTTCCTGAAATTCAGCCTTGGTGCAGAATTACAGCCACTAGAGCCAGTCCCACAATGAGCTTTCCTTAGGACGTGCCATTTCTGTGTCTGTAGCTTTAAATGCTATTGAGGAGGAGAGATAGGGGGGGGGGGGGGGGGGGGGGGGGGGGCAAAGTGGAGGGTGGGGGTGTGGCCTTGACCAACTGCCACTTTGCTTGTTTTCAAGCCATGATGTCTCTCTCTCTCTCTCATGGGTGGGCCAAATTCTCTGGGCGGGCAAAGCAGAGAAAGGGGAGGTAACCTTTCCCCTTATGACGTCATAAAGGGAAGATTCCAGATCGGCCCATCTGAGCTTTCATTTTCTCAAAGGCAGAGCAGGATACCCAGGGCTCTGTTTACACCTATCACCATTTCTAGCCACTGGGGGACCATAGGCAGGCTGGGGGAACTCATATTAATGTTAAAAAACCTCATAAAGTGAAATTTTCATGCCATGGGACCTTTAAGGCAGAGTCCTGCTCATTCCTATGAGAGTTTCTCAGTGGCGCATGAAGCCAAAAAGTCCAGCTGTCGCATATAAAATGATACGAATGATCCGCGCTGCTTCTGCACTGAGCCGTCTACTTCCGGTTTAGCGCTCCATTAACTTGAATGGGGATTAAATGATTTAGTTGTGCGTCTCTTCTTGACTTTCCAAATTATATCGGACCGGATTGATCAAATTATGACAGTGGAACGAGTGGTTGTAAAGCTGATGGACACGGAAGTTGTAATTCCAACGTTAAAGCCAGGCACTTTTCCTGGGAGCCTGTTTTTTCCAACATACCACTATATGAGTTACCTTGACAAACTGTAATCTGTTAATAAAACCCTGTTTGTCTTACATATAATCTGAGGGGAGGTTTTTGAAGAGATATGGCTTTACTATACTGTATTATGAATCAAACCAACATATATTTTTTATTAAACACTCAACAAGACAGGAAGAAAGATAGACATACCTACACAACACTGAAGATAAACATTCAGTAATAACGATGAAGAAATAGAAAGTATATCTGTGTTGGTGTTTATATGTGGGAGTGTGTGCATGTGTCACTGCAGCTCCCCAGTAGGTCAGTTTATCTCAATCACTAATGTGAGAGCTCTGTGTCCCACATCAGCATCGAACAGTTGATCATGTCACATACTGTATGTAAAAGATGATATGGCTAATGTGACCTACTGCAGTTTGTGAGGCTTATCAAAAAGGATATGATGTGTTAATTTTGCTGAACTTATTGGAGAGAACTGTGTCAACTTTGGAAAACATATTTACAATGTTTGCTGTGAATCTGTTTGTTTTTTATTTATTTATTTATAAGAAATACAGTTGTGTTCAAAGTATGTGAATTAAAGTGTGATCAGTGTGATTTAAAAAAAAAAGTGAATAATGCTCAAAATCCTTAGAATAGCTTTTAATTCCATAATATCTATTCATTGGGAACACTGCACATTCAATTCCAAATCAAAACATAACCAAAATTGATCAAATTTGTGTTATACCTTTATAGAAAGTGAAGAAAAAGGAACATTAGACTGTTAAAAAAAAAAATAGCAGTATTTGCATTTTTCTTTACAAACTCAAACATGTACTGTATACACTGAAAAATGTCTCAAGGGTTTGCTTTACTTTGAATCACTGCACTAATATTTAGTTGCATAACCATTATTTCTGAGAACTGCTTCACATCTGTGTTGCATGGAGTCGACCAACTTCTGGCACCTGTGACCAGGTATTCCAGCCCAGGACCATTGAACTACATTCCACAATTCCTCTGCATTACTGGGTTTTGCCTCAGAATCAGCATTTTTGATGTCACCCCACAAGTTATCTTTGGGATTGAGGTCTGGGGATTGGGCTGGCCACTCCATAACATCAATCTTGTTCATCTGGAACCAAGACTTTGCTAGCTTACTGGTGTGTTTTGGGTCATTGTCTTGTTGAAAGACCCATTTCAAAGGCATTTCCTCTTCAGCATAAGGTGACATGACCTCTTCAAGTATTTTGATGTATTGAAACTGATCCATGATCCCTGGTATGTGATAAATAGGCCCAACACCACAGTATGAGAAACATCCCCATAACATGATTTTTGCACCACCATGCTTTACTGTCTTCACAGTGTACTGTGGCTTGAATTCAGTGCATGGGGGTCGTCGGACAAACTGTCTGCTGCCCCTAGACTCAAAAAGAACAATATTGCTCTCATCAGTCCACAGAATGTTGCGCCATTTCACCTTTGGCCAGTCAATGTGTCCTTTGGCAAATTTCAACCTATTCAGTACATGTCTTTTTTTCAGCAATGGGACTTTGCGGGGGCTTCTAGCTGATAGCTTTGCTTCACATAACCTTCTTCTGATCCGCTGTTCCTCAGAGCAATGTCTGGACAGACCCATTGTGCTGAGTATTTCAGTGTGAAATGCACTATAACCAGCATGCACATTTGCTTCCTTCCTTCCTTAAATATGGGCCATAATTGACTTCCAAAAAAATTGATTTATGAGGTTAGTGATGTTGGACTGCTATTTTGAACAGCTGTATATTCATGTGGATCTCCTTTTCTGTGTATCACAAAAGATACGAGCGTTAACAGCCGTGTTTCCATCAACATATTTTTATGCGCATTTAGTATTAAGTATTGCATTGGAAAATGTTGATGGAAACAGCAAAATTTGATCTCTTGAGGTGGTTGTTGCCTTTTTTGAAAAAGAGTTCATGCGCAAAACAGGAGATGGAAACAGCTTTGCCAAATAAGTTGTGACGTAGCGAACATGTTAAGTCACATGACTATAGTCCCGGTATCCATCGGATGGGGGAAGGATCGGGATACGGGTCCCCTCCAGTGCGCCGTACACTTGTGGCACAAGGTGTGTAGTGGAATTGTGGTGCGCTATAGCCTGTGCCTCCGCCACGTTGGGTAAATTGAGGAATTGGTTCAACAGCTTGAATGGTATGGCCCTGCACACCGCGTATACACAGCAGTGAACGGTTGTCTCGCTGACACCAAATGTCTCAATGCCACAACCCTGGATTCTGCACAGGTGGCCAACTTGTACAGAGCTACCTCTCTCCATTTAGCCAAAGAACTTAGCTTCTAAACTCTTTGATTTAGCAAGCCGGTTTGCAATCTACAACCATGCTTAACGTCAATTTGTGACAAAAGTTTATTCGCTCTAAACCAGTTGATGGAAACGCTTCTAATTCGCGTTTTCTTTTTTTTCTTTTGTGCGACATTTTAAAAGTTCGCTTAAAATTCGCTTGATAAATTGGTTGGAAACATGGCTTTGTTTGTATGGCAGTTTTTTATCCAAACTAGACAAACAATACTAAAACAATAATATTTGCAACTAGATTTAGGAATGCATGCCATTTGAAGCTTAGCATAACCCCTCCCCCTTCCCTCAGGGCTCCTCCCACACACAGACGTGCACGAGCACCGCTGCGTCGCTGCTACAGAGCAGAGCTGAGTAAGGACCGCAATTTTCAAGACAAAAAGTTAACACGGTTCATTTAAAGTTCTGCATTTGTTTAATGGACTTGTGTCTGACTGCAGACCTACTGTATCTCAATCTGGAGACACACGTAATAGGATAGCTCCCTCCATGTTGTTCGTTCCCACAAAGATCAGCTCTGTCAAACCGACTTGCAATTGGTCAATGGAGCTCATTTGCATGAAACCTGATTAAAGTATTGTTTCAATTTCACAATGTCTTTAAAAGCAGCTCAGCTGCCAAAGAAATGCTTCCTCCAAGCTGTAAACCAGTCTGACCAGCTGTTGACATATGATCACTGCCTCACATTTCTCCGCTGGCTTCCTCAAAGGTGCGTGATTGATTTTATGTTTTAAAATTCAAATGTTTACATCTTCAAAGCTTCAGGACTCCAGTTATATTTATGATGTGCTGGTTTCTGAGACCCAGATCATCAAAACGCTTAAAAAAAACTTTCACTTGAACCTTGTACCTACAGATTGACTTCTTTTCAGTGTCATTTCGTCAACTCCTTTTCCTCTGCTACCATCTGTCATGCCTTTGTACTAAATATGAAGCTACAGCCAGCAGTTGTTTACTGTAGCTTATCTTGAAGATTGGCTGTTGTCTTTAATTTCACCTGCACAAAACCTATTTAAGTAAATTAGAGTAGTGCAGTAAAAATATCTTTAATCTTGTGTGTTTGTTTTCCCTTTTTCATTACTGAAAAGCTAAATCTTTCGTCAACAACACTGATATCAAACTACTGAATCACTCCATCAGAAATCATCACTGCACAGTTTGATGTTCTCTCTCTGTTTACAGTGGAAGATGAAGAACTCAGAGGAGGAAATGTTCTACCAATTAGATTACGACTACAACGACACTGATGTTGACTACCTGATTGAAGAACCTTGTTCTTACCAGAACACGCACAGCGTTGAGCTGGGGGTCATACCGTACGTCCACATCATCATCTGCATCCTGGGCTTCGTAGGGAACAGCCTGGTGATCGTCACTTATGCCTTCTACAAGAGTACCAAGTCCATGACGGACGTCTACCTGCTGAACGTGGCCATCGCAGACCTGCTGTTCGTTGTGTCGCTGCCTTTTATCGTCTACAACGAGCTGTTGGCGTGGCCGATGGGGCCGGTGGCCTGCAAGCTGCTGTGCGGCTCCTACAGCGTGAACCTGTACAGCGGCATGCTGCTGCTCGCCTGCATCAGTGCCGACCGCTACATTGCCATCGTCCAGGCCCGTCGTAGCTTCAGACTGCGCTCGCTGGTGTACAGCCGCCTCATCTGTGCCATCGTCTGGGCCTCAGCCCTACTGCTGTCCGTCCCAACCTTCTACTTCTACAGCTGGTACGAGCCGTCCTACAGCATGGACGCCTTCATGGAAGAGGAGGAGAGAAACCAGACCTCCGGGCCTCCACAGTACATCTGCGAGTTCAGGTTCACGGACAAAACCACAGCGTTGAATACCAAGATGGTGGTCCCCAGCACCCAGCTGGCCGTGGGCTTCTTCCTTCCACTGCTTGTCATGGTCTGCTGCTACACCGCCGTCATCGTCACCCTGCGAAAAGCCAGAAGCTTCCAGCGGCACAAGGCGATGCGAGTGGTGCTGGCCGTGGTGGCGGTTTTCATCGTCTGCCACCTGCCCTACAACGTCACGCTGCTCTACGACACCGCCAACATGTTCGAGTTGCAGTCGTGCCAAGAGTCGGACATCCTGCAGGCGGCCAAGGTGGTGACGCAGACCGTCGCCTACCTGCACTGCTGCCTGAACCCGGTGTTGTACGCCTTCGTCGGGGTGAAGTTCAGGAACCACTTCAGGAGGATCTTCCAGGACCTGTGGTGTCTGGGGAAGAGCTACAGTGCCCCGCCGCTCGGTGAACGGATCCAGCATAAAAACGGCTCGTCTTTCACCATGTGAGGACACCCGGCAGGTTCATGTGTTGACTAGAAACTTCCCTCCTTGAACCAAATATCCAGAAAGTTCCCTCCGATACTCAAAGATCCAGAAACTTTCCTTCTAGACCCAAAGATCCAGAAAGTTTCCTCCTAGAACTGAAGATCCAGAAACTTTCCTCTTAGACCCAACCATCTCTGGAAAGGTCTGCAAGTCTCTGGAGGTCCAACCCTGACTCAACGCTGTAAATCATTTAGTAATAAATGAGTAGTAATGCTTCATGCTGCAGGGTAACAACATAAATCTGAGGGATTTTAAGATATGACTTAAAACATAATAAATTAGACTAAAAAATGCACAAATTTAAATAATTTATTATTTAAATAAATGATTGTTTTTCATAAAATTAAAAAGTCCTAAAATGAATCCAACATATTATAAGCAAAGATAAATCCCCACTGATGATAGGCTTACTGGCCTACAGGTAAGGTAGTCACTAAGGCCATCCACAGATACAGTTCATCCTGAGGATTCACTGGGCCACATGCATGTTTACCTTTTATAAAATCATGCCAACAATTACTAGGCTATTTTAATGGCTTATTATTCCATGCAAGAAAGGTATGTATAAAGGCTTTAGGCCGCCCTTCACGTTATTGAGGGCCCAATTTAATATGCAACTTCATTTTATACAATATATATAGTAGGGGATCCCTGCTCTAGCTCTCTTTCAGTGGTCCTTGGGTTAAAAAACATTGAAGACCCCTGATTTAGAAAATTTGCTTTAGATTTTCCAGATGTCAAATCAAATGTCAGATGAACTCTCTGTAACCTCCAGTGACGACTGTTAAGATTTTATTCTTCAGACTTTCCTGTTTGACCTTCCCGTGATCATCCTCTTTGTTTCCTTTAGACTTCATTTCCTGTCAAATTTAAGTTCTATCTGATTATTTTTTGTAATATTGAAAGCACAGTAGAGAAACTGATGAATGTAATATTGTTTATTTGTGCAGTAAATATGTATATGAATACATGTTTGTTTTAATGCAAGCTGTTTTTTTTTATTCATTTATAAAGTCCAAAACAAACAACAAAGGTAAATTGTTCTCTAAACTTGAGACCAACACTGTAATTCTGCGTGTCAACACCAGATGACAGCATCCTCAAAGATTGTGAAGAGCTCTCACTCTTCAGCTCTTTCAGGAAAACATGTATTCCTCCCAGATCACTGTTGTTTTATTATATATATATATATATATATATATATATATATATATATATATATATATATATATATATATATTATAAAACCTAATTCACAGTTCATAATCTTCAGTGATCTGAAGGAAATCGTTTTGGCACAATTACTTGTTATGATGGAAATGTTCAGTGTATATTTTAAAACTCCTCTACTTTTTGTAGAACGTCCCAAAATTCATTTTATTCACGCAAATTCAAGCTAGCAACAATGACCCTTAAAAACAACTATCAACAATTATCAGTCCGTTTAAATCAATATGCTGACAGTCATTATGTCATAGGAAACAAAAATATAAACAAAACAATACCACAATAAATGGGTTAAGTTTGGCTAATAAAATGAGCCAAAATAAATGACAACTTAAATCTATTTTTTAAATTGCAAAACTGAAATCTGAATTTGTGACCAATGAAAATAAATAATCAAATTCAGCTTTTAAAATGGCAAATCACAAAATTAATATTTTGTTTTCAAAGAAGTGCATTCAGACCAAAAAAATTTATACATTCAAAGTAAAATATTAAGTATTTAATAATAAGTATTAAGTATTTAAATACTTGTGTCTCTGATTTGCTTACGTAGGGTTGCTCTGTGAAACTGAAATGAATAGGCTGTAAATATACATCATCCTTCAAAGTTGGCTGAAAAGTTAAGGTGTGCTTGTAGAAGGCACATTTTTACATAAAACATTTGTTTGTTTTTTTGGTGTTAATGTTTTAATATGTATGATGAGGGAGGGACAATGTTCTCTGGGTTGGGACTACATCAAGTATACGGAGTTGTTTCTGTGTGGAGTTTAAAGGTTCTCCCTGTGTCTGCATTCACACCTGGAGTTTCTTTGCTTTGGTCCAAATCAGTGGATGAGTTTGTAAACTTGGAGCGATGCCCCTTTGGTCCCGTTTCATTTCACACAGAGAAAAATCCAAGCGAACCAGAATGCGTCACTACAAACCACACAACGTTCACTGCTCTTAAGGCCCGGACACACCGAGCCGATTATCGGCCGTTGGACAGTCTGGCGAGGTCGGTGACTCGAGTCTGTCAGTGTGTTCCGTGCCGTCGTCCGTCCGAGGGGCCGTCGGCCTTCATTTTGGCATGTTGAATCGGCGGGGCGGGCACTGCCGGCAGTCAGACTCAAATGACCAATCTGATTGGTGGAGTGCTAACCCGGAAACGGGGAGCGGGATGAGCGTGACTAGAATCTCTCAAAATCTTAAACTGACCTTTGTTGATCTGAAATGAAGACAGATTCAGCAACTGCACGGCCTATTTCTCTCTTAAAATGTTTTCAGAAACACGTTTCAGTGAACTATTTTAGGACAATATGAGATCGTATTCTGAACGAGCCGCCATGACAGTCTGGCTTTGAATTTCCGGAGAAGCCAGACCCACGTGACGCGTTCGTCCAATCAGCTGCCGGTTTTTATTTTTGGGCGACAATACAGATTAGCGCCGCCTGCTGTTATGGAGACGTATTACGTCTTGTCTCTTTGGTGTGTTCCGAGGCACTTTTTTGACCAACTCGGGGACGCTGATCAGCCCAACTGCCTTTTCTGCCGAGGGTCGGCCGTCTGGTCTGTGTCTGCAGCTTTATTGGTCAGATGATTCTGGGGCGGGAGCAAGAAACCAAATACAGGAAGAAGGTCCTGTGTTCTGGACTAGTGCATGTTTCTTGCATCTCCATGGTCAAACCAGCTCATTTCATTTAAATAATCTGACATTGTTTCGCCAGTGACGTTACTACGTCTGCTCTGCTCACGGAGTCTTCGCTCTGCTCTGACGGCGTCTGTCTCCCAACTTTAGGGGCGGCTGGTTTGACCACGGACATGCGAGTGACAGCAAGCTTGACCGCTGTCTATTTCTGTGTCAGAAACATTGCAAACTGCTACAGCCATTTAGCTCAGACTTGTGGAGTACACATAGTTGGGGCAGTTTCGTGATCGGATCGTTCCACAATTTGTCTGAAAGCGTGCTCCTCATCAAGGAGGTCTCGGTACGCGCGTTTGGTCCGCTTTTGGTGCTCATCAGAGCGTGTTTGCTGCATTCACACCTTAAATGAACCGCACCAAACGACCTTTAGTGTGATTTAACTGAACTAAATGAAGCTGGTGTGAAAGCCCCTTAATTGCGATTCGAAGTCAGGGCGAGTGTGAATGTCTGAATATCAGCCCTGACGCAGGATTTTTCATATTAGGTATCCTGGATCGTTGCCACCTGTAATTTTGGACAATTCAGTCACAGAGCAGCTTATCAAATTCATCACAGGAGGAAGAAACACAAACTCAATAGTATGATATGTCCTCAGCCACTTATAGGCAGAATAATGGGATGTCAGGCAGGTGCAAAGTAAGAAAAACCATGATTTATTTTGACCAAGAAAGTTATAGTCCTTTAATGTCAATATAAAGCCACTGGTGGCCAGAAGCTATATAAAGAAGACTACTGTTTTTTATTAATGCAGTAATATTGCTGTAATATAGCTTCACAACAAATGTTATAAAGTTGCTCAGTGACTGGATGTCTGCGATGAGATAAACAATTAACTTTACAGCGGATGCATATTTGAAAATTAGTGCAATTTGCTTTATAACCTGATTCTTGTAGCTTGATTTAGTGAACAGACAAATCAGATTCAATCCCATCAATACAACATTCATGGCAGAATGCTCAGTCCTTTGTGTTGGCCAGCAGATCATCCAGGATACGCTCACACATGTACAGGCAGCGAGGCACGTGGAAGAACCCTACAGAAGAGAAGAGAAACACACAAATATCTTACTAACCTGGCAAAGCAGGAAACTGCTCCGGGGCCTTAAGGGTTGCGTTCGAAATTCCATGCTAACGCACAATTTAGTAGCTAAAACAGTACATGAGTCCGATACCTAAGTATGAAACCAATAGTACGTGAATTGCATACTATTTCTGGTTAAATATTACAGTATGAATACTGGAAACTACGCCGGCATACCTATCCCATAATCAATGCGGTAGTAACGACAACATTCATAGCAGACGAACAGACAGAAACCAAGTCAGCTCTGTAATGTCAATAACGCTCTAATTTACATTTCTACATATTTAAACGACTGTTGGTCTAGTTATTCGCCTCTTTCAGTAATTTAAGCACAATCTGGCGATGCCGCTAGAGCGGAGGTTGGCAGGGGTTACCATGGTTACGCGTCTTCAACAGAAAGAAGACAAGAAGAAAAATTACAGCTTAGTGAGTCTGAAGAGCTACACACTACTGTTTATTTACACAAAAGTACTGTATGTTGAACAATAGCTTACATATAATACTTACTTAGTTGAGTAGTAGTACAGAGTATGCGATTTCGGACACAACCAAGGGCGACATGTTCACTGTGTGGCTGTTAGGTTCAGATCATCTGTTTGGTAATACTGTATGCATCACTAAAGCACAGTATAAAGTGAAATGATAAGCGTTTGTTTCTAGCTGTTGGGGAGTAGTACTGCATGTATGAAAACAATGTTTAAAGCCTTTAGTGCCTCCAGACGGATCTGTATGCAGTCTGATAAATGGGCTCAAGTGATGTCATGGTGCATTCAGGTGCACCTCGTTAAAAACGAGAAACTGAGCTGTTTTTGTAGAGTACCCTTCTGCCATCTAGTGTTTCTTCTTGACTTGACTAAGAAGAAACTGACTGGTAATGTAAGTTATTGGTATTACATTTAAATGACAAGGGATCACTTGAGGCAATATATCAGACTCCCCCCCCCCCCCCACCCCCCCTTGGAGCTCCCTCTTTAACATATATAGTAGTACTCCATAAAACCTGTAAACAGACTTTGATGAGTAAAATCAGTGGAGTTCCCCTTAAGAGTCTTGGCTTCACGCAGAGCTCCAACCTAACATCACTACTACGAGAACATCACCTGTTCCCAGGGGTGGACTGGGACCAAAAATCGGCCCTGGCATTTTGGCCCAGACTGGCCCACCACATAAGATCACAAATACCACCAGTCCTTGCGCTCCCCTGAATATGTATACCAACTCCTACTCCTTAAAACTACTAACGCCATGTAATGAGTAAGCAAGAATCAGTGAGAGATGACAAATTAAATACTTAAAAAAAAGGGCCATTTATTGATACAATAAAACGGTTTACTCCTCATTAATTATAAAACAAGCTCTATATATATATATTTTTTTATATATATCATTTCTAGACTGAAGAGGCCCTGTGCTTTAATTTGAAGGTCTATCATGAGTTTTTGTCTGCCAATGCAGATAGAAAAGCTACAATTCTCGTTAAGAAAGTTTGCATGATGTGCAACGTTTATCTAGGCTACTTTAAGGACACAAATGCACAAGCTCATGGTTTGATGGACCTTAAGGTGGTGTTTTGCTTATTATTAAGATGTAGGCTACTTTGATGAATGAAAGGTAGGCTAATATAGCCTAATAATACTAAAACGGTGAGAACATCATCTCAGATACCTGCGCACTTAGCCAAACTAATACAATCATACAGTATAGCATGCATACTTCTTTTATTGTTGTAGTGTTATCATCAACAGTTTGTCCACCACTTGTTTTTGGCTCAGTTTTATCAAGGGGCAAAGTGTTTTAAGGGGAGTTGTGCTTACCGCAGGTTCTAGCCTCACTCCCTCATCTCTGTCCCTCTCCTCCTGAGTCTCCTTCTCACTGTGCATGCAGACACCACCACCACTATCATCAGCCACGGGAGCTGATGAAGGTCCTGCTACTGCCGAAAACATGTCTGTCAATTTGACACATTTGGCAGCGTCTGCCTAAAGGGCCGGTT